>JARHVA010000684.1:3750000-4350000 GCA_037957365.1 Torreya grandis | reverse complement strand
AAAACCCATATGATCATCTTGTTCTAAAACATACACGCATGTAATATATGCCATCACCAAATTACTTATTTAGTTCTTTATTACCTCATGCAAATTTGGCTAAGAACGGGAAAACAATGTCAAACTACTTGGGAGCCCAACTTTGCACTTGTATATCTTTTATTGTGTTTAGATGAATGACTTTATACTTATCACATATAAACTAGGGACTAATTTTATCATAACCATATGACCAACTCCCCCTGACTCATCTACATGTGAAAATTATGATGTTATCAAACTGCCTAGTCAGATTTTCTGCCATTGGACCCAAAATGTCTAGATGAGAACAATGATGAACCAGGTGAATTCCACTTATGCACATAAGCACTCAAAACATTCTTGACTTCTTATAGGACCCTTTTCTCATGCTCAAATCACCATACTCATCCCTAAACATCTCTAACCAAGCCAAAACTTAAGATCAACCAAGCCTCCTTCAAGCGCACTTTGACAAGCACATTGCACACTTTGTTTTAGATTGAGGTAAAAGCAGGTTTTGAAGGGGCCCCAAAACCCTAATACAGAGAGCAAAATAAAGAACGTCTAAGCCCACAGGCACATTGCACACTTTGTTATTATCAATTACACTATCAAATAACTTCATCCACTCACTAAGATACCTCCATGACATCATCATGATATCATTGATAATTCTTTAACAATTTCCCCCTTTGTCGTTGATTTCAACACACATCATATATCAATATATAGCTCACCTTCTCTCTCTTGAAGCACTCTCAGAATAAGAATTTTCTCCCCCTTTGACACAATGATGAAGTGGACACCAATTAATCTTGAGGTCCTAAAAATACTACCAAAAGGAGAGGACCACCTTATAAATATGATACAAATCCCTCTTACCTTGATCCTACCTCTTCTTGTCTTAACAACTTCTTCTTGCTCCATGCCAACACTCTTCTTCTATAAAGCACTACAACCAATGAAGAAGGAAGACAAAATAAAAATACTAAAATATGATGGAACTCACCAAGAATCATCTAAGAGGGATTCCCCTTAATATTTCACCACTTGATCATCTTTAGATCTCCATACACCATGAAGATCCACCATACAGGCTTACTAGTCACATTTCTCAAGACACCTCAGAGACCACAAACAAAACTTCATGCCTCTCATAAATCAAAAACAATGTTATAAAACAACCTAAGAACTCACCTTGAAATACTCATGCCTTGTTCTTTTGGATAAACTAAAAAAAAGTAGTCTTCTTCTCACTAGCCCTGTCTAGTCTCCTTGTAGCCTGTTGTTCCCAAAATTAGCTACGCTTGTTTTGTGGACAACCCCTACAAAACTTGTCTGTTTTGTAATCTACACTCTAAGTTTGTCATTTGAGACAAGTTTCTCTTGATCTCAAGTGAAGTTGACTGACATCCTGGGAAAGTTTAAAACACTCCCTCATCATGATTTTTCAAAAATTGTGAAACCCGTTGTAATCTTTATTTGATCAAAATGTCAATTTTGATCATTTTTAAGGTATTAGAAAATTTTCATTTTCTCCATGCATAGGCGGCATTTTTTGCCACTCTTGCATGTTTTTCATTTTTTCCATGCATAGGTGGCATTTTTTTCCACTCTTGAATTTTTTTCTCTCCATGCATCAGCAGTACTTTTTGCTGCCAATGCATGGCTTTCCCCTATCCTATGCAATGGAGGCAATTTTTGCCACCCGAGCAGAGATTGTCCAAAATCTCAAAATTCATGCAGCATTTATGGCCATGCATGTCAAGTTGTTGAAACTTGGTTTGGGGCATTTAAATTGCTTTTTTATTGTCACTTTGATCATTTTTAAGTTTCTTGAGACTCCTCCCTGCAACCATTCGACCACGTAAGTGAGTAAGGTTTTGAATTCACCAACTATCGAGCTTAGGACTTCGAGATTGCTAGGTAAGTTTTAGTTTTTATTTTTACTTCTAGGTTTTTGTTTTTTGAGTTTTCTTTTCATTTAGGTTGGGCTTTTCTTTTTATTTGGTTTTGTTTTCATTAATTTGACTCTCTTTTTTCTTTTTGCTTTACCCAAGTGAGCCTTAGTGGCTAATTCTGACCAACCCTCATACGTGCCCTAAGTTATCTTACATATCAAGTCAATGTTTTGACCCAACTTAGGTTTTACCCATGTTAAATCTAGTTGAAGACCATAACAGATAATTTGGTGATGATGGCTTTAATAAGCCACCCTCACACTTCACATTGTGGACAAGACCAATTCGTAAACACCAAAATTCCACCATTCGCAAGTATGGAAATTTTTTAAATAAGTGTAGTGGTAGTGAATTTTGCCACTAAAACATTCCCTACCATTTCTTGTAATGGCAGTGAATTTTGCCGTTAGGACATCTATACAAATTTCTTGTGTTTTGCCTTGTCGGCATTTTTCATCGCTCCTACACGTAAAGCATGCCTTGGCAGTTATTTTTGTCGCCTCTGTGCAAAAAAATATTATCTTACTTTAAAAGGGTGATAAAATTTGTTGCCAAAGGAAAATGCAAATATCCCCCCACATGAAAGGGCGGCAAAAATGCAAACATCCTCTCAAATTTCCTAACTCTGGGATATTTTTAATTTTTCTTTTCTGAGCCCACTTTCCTCTAGTTTTTCAGCCTGCTCACACTTTAGCCCTTTTAGGTGCATCCCCATGGTCATGATCATTGACATGAAATTTTCCTAGATTACTAGTATTTCCCCTAATTGCATTATTATGAATTTTGTTGCAGTTTCTTCTTTGGATCCTTCTTCATCAACATCCTTTTGGTAAAACCCCTTTTAGATGACTGAGTTTTCTCTGAAGAGGTTGAAGGTAATGAAGTGTAAATATAAAGGTGTTTTTCTAATCACCTCAGTTACTTGTAATGTCAATGTCATTAGAGATACAGAGATTGGTCATGTGGACATGGCTAAGTTTGTGGAAAGAACTAAGTCAAGCAATCCTAGCTATGAGATGAAGAAGATAATTGACAGCAATATTCACTTGGTATCTTCTTTTCCTATAGCAGATCACAACATAGAATTTATTCTCTAATGTGCTCAGTTCTATAATAAAGATACTAGGGCTGTGTTGGACGCTAGTGGCAATGTGATAATTAGACTAGATCTTGTGTTCATTGATAAAGTGTTCATGTACCCTCCTACTACAGAAATGATAAAGCTTGATTTGGTTGAAGCACAAAAAGAATATGACATAGATCTTGAAAAAGTGAAGAAGGTAATCAACAATAAATGGCTCAAGACTCCAAAGGCAAATTTGTCAAGGTGGCCACAGATTTTTCCAAAAAGTGACTTTACAGAAGAAGTTGGTGATCTGATAACTCTTCTTAGTAGGATAAGAGGTTTTCCCTCTTCCTCACAGTTTTATGAATGGATGTATCCCTTCATAAAGATAATACTCCAAGGCAAACAAATGATCTTCTAGGGAGAACAAGTCAGCAATGCTCTGCATGAACAATTAATGAAGGTATCCACTACCTTCTAATTCTACATGACTTCTTATCTAGTGTATATTGTAGCTTTAATGAGAATCTTTCCAGGTTTAACATCAGAAGGAGATAGGAGAGTAACCCTAGTGTATCAAAAATACTCTCAGTTAACATTGAAGGGTTTTATTCATCATTTCAGGAGAGTAAATGATGCTTTCTTTACATTCTTTTTTTGTCTTTTTTATCCTCAATTAGAACAAAGAAGAGTGTCAGATGAGGCCTAGACAGTTGTGAATGATTTTGGATGCATGTTCTTACAATTTCATTCTTTCTCGTAATTGAGGGTTGGCTTTTTCCAAGGTCATCTTTATATGCTTCCAATATTCCCCTCAAATAAATTTGTCTTTATGGAACTATGCAAACAAATGATCATCGTGTATAATAAATAGATGGAACTGAAGAAGCCCAGTTTTAGGTTCCTAGTTGAAATTGGCAAGTTTTCAGTGTTAACCACTGGAAAGGCTAGAGTCATAGAAACTAAAATGCAACTCGTAATCTTGAAGCAATTAAAAAGAAGACCAAATTTTGATTACAGGGGCATAAATTACATAATCAAGAAAAAAACCCAATTTCATGAACCTATGATTGAAGATGTTTGGGTAGATTTGAGAACAGTGGAAGATGTCAGGAAAATGGACTACAGTAGGTTATCTCTTAAGCAGATTGAATATTTAGGACTTGTTGATATCCCTGAGAATTTAGTGGATGATGGAGATTTAATTAATGATAGATACAATAGTGAATAGATTGCAAATGCCCCTCTTCCTCCAATCCAATGGTCATAAAAAGAGCTGACTTCCTTGAGGAAAAGATTTGAACTTATATTGGCAAACACCAATAATTGGTTAGCAAATAAAGGAATTACTTTGAAATAATTCATCATAGGTTCAGAAGCTAAATTTTAAGAGGAAACAAGAAGAAAAGTATAAAATAGGATGAAGAACAAAAGTGATGTCCCTTCTTCTTCCAAATCACATAAGCCTAAGATCATATTTGTGACAAAGAAGTAAAAAGTTATGTAAAAAGAGTCAGAAATAGAAGATATGGAAGTTGAGAAACAAAGGGCTAAAGAACCAGTGATGGAATAGATGGAGACTGACGATAGGCCTGTAGATCAACTAGATAAGGAAACTTTGTCTCCACAAGAGAATGTGCAACAAAAAATAGGAATCTCTTCTTCTTTGCTTGACACACCTATTGTAGCTCTTTCACCTATTTTTTTGATTAGTGTTCCCTCTTCTGGATCACCCTCTCCTTCCAAAATAATTTTTGACAACCCTCAAAGCACTTTTGAAGATATTATTCATTCCTTAGGGTCAATTCCTATTTTGTCATCCCCATATTTTAATATTGAAGATAGTTCTACTTTTAATCACTCAGTAAAAGGTGCAGTTTTTACTGATACTCCACCTATTATTCCACTACCTATGCAAGTGCAGCTCTGGTGACGCTAACAATAGAGATAGATCCTAATGTAAGTACTTCTATGATCCCACCATGGTTATCAGCTTATACACCCAAAATAAAGAAACAAGCCATCTCTCTAGATGACTTTGATTTTAATAAACTAGTGTCAGTAAAAGCCAAGGCCCCAAAGAAGCCTACGATTCTTTCAAAAATGATTGGGGATAAGGGACACAAATTTTTAGGAATTGCAAGGCTTCCATAGGATGCAACCATTGAAAATTTTGATATAAATGATTACTCTATCTCTAGAGTTGAATTAAGTAAGATAACTCATGAAAGTGCCAAGAGTGATATGCAGTCAGCCATGGACATCTTGATTCAAAAATTTGACAAAGAGAAAGAAATGAAAGATCACTACAAAGTAATGGTGGAATAATTGACTATATTATTAAGGAGAATTACTTTCACTTTAGAAACATTAACTCCTGAGTCCATTTTCATAAAAGACCCCATTATTCAAAAAGTGAAAAAGACCTATCTCAAAGCAAAACTACTTGAAGAGTAATTAGAAAAGATGCATGCACAAGGAGTTTCCTCACTCACAAAGTTATCTTAGAATATAGATAAAATGAGACAAATAAGAGCAGAACTTGATGATCTCATTAATGTTGTTTCTCAAGATATTGAAAGCATAGAAAAGTATCTTGATAAATGGATGGATATGAGAAAACTAAAAATAAGCACTCTAATATCAATTGGTGTCATTACTGATAGAGACTCTCACACTAAAACTAAAGAGGCATTGACATATAGGAGTTGGGTGCTTAAAGAGTTGATCAGTGACCTCGAATCTTCAAGGAAACTTAGTGAACAAAATGATGTCAGTCTTTTGCATAAATTGGAGGAGCTACCTTGCAAAATTACATCACAAGATAACCAATTCCTTTCAGTATAAGAAATGATTTAGGAATTTTTAGATATGTTCCAGAAAGAATTTGAAGATAAGGCATTTTCAATAGCCTCTATGGACAATATTTTGGATAATCAGTTAACTCTAGATAATCTAAAAACTACGTTAACTAGTCATGCAAAATCAGTCACAGTAGTAAGAGATGTCATAGTCAGAGCTAAGATGATTTTCAAGAACACTGTTAGTCCAGATAGTATCAAGATGCAAGCAAATTTCACTATGTACGATGCTCACATGAAGAAAGATGGGGATAGAAATTGAAATTGTTTTTCCCTTGGTTTAAATTTCCACTTTTTAGATGTACTTTGCAACCACTTTGGACATTTTTACATGTACTTTTTTCATATGTAATACCATGTAAAAATATAGGAAGTCCTAAGTCAAAAAGGACTCCTATCTTTGACTAGGTCAAAGTAATTAGGTTTTTCCTAAAAATTCCTCAAGGTCTCTCCCTATAATTAAAGAGGGCTTCTTTTGTTTTTTTTTATCTTTGAGTTATTGAAAGCAAAACTCTGCAAAAATTGAAAGGCATTTTGAGACTTTGAGCTCAGATTATAAATCAAATTTTATCAAGTGGATGAGAAAGTAAGTGACCTTTCAAACTTTATATTGAAATAACTTGTGTTGTGTAAGAAATTATTCTTATGTCCTTTTCCTAATACAATCTTATCTATTTGATTAAATAAGTAGAGTGAGTGAAAATAATCTGGGAGATGTTCTGAAGTTGATTGTGGAGACTTTGTGCTCTTATAATTATCTTTAGTTTGTGTTTTATTGTTTTAGAACAAAAGATATGGGAAAGGCTTTGAACTACTTATATATTTTGTGATTATATATTCTATTGTAGTTTTTGGTGAAGACTTTGGACTGCACCTCATTCTATTGTGTCCCAAGCTATAAATCAGCAAAAGAAGAAATGATAGACTTTGTGATCTCATGCGTTTCTCAATTGTTTAATTAATATCCAGAAAGTTTTTCCTTTATGTTGTAAACATCATTTCTAAAAAAAGAGAAATGGATGATATGATCTCACCCCTGAGTTAATATTTAGTTTAGATTAGTTTATGATAGTTTATAGGGAACCTCCCCTTGCTGAGAGGAGAGATTTATCTCATTACACTGTGGCTAATATAACCATTTTGCCTTCAGTTAGCTGATGACAAAATATTCACCCAACATAGCCCTACCTAGAACTTATAGAGCCCACAAATTTCATAAGACACACATTCAAGACCTAAAATTTCATATATGGATCACTCTCATATGCCCCCTCAATCACACCAATTTTAAATAACTATCTCAACATCTAAAACATACTTCTGTCACAAACCAACTTGCCAATTAGGCCTCCATTTTGACAAAAACATGAACAATATGAAAACCACAAACCTTTAGATCTCTATGAAGCTTGTTTTGATAACCCATTTCTCCCATTAAACTTATTAAGAAGCCTCATATCTCAACTCACAAGGCAAACCACTTTTTTAGTAAAGCCCAAAACCCTAGAATCTCAAAACAAACAAGGTCAACACAACACCTTCTAGTCAACATCCACCTCTAAAACTTCTTATACACCTAGAGACAACCATTACACACTTATAGACCAATATTTGAGCTTTCAAAAAAAATTTAACCCATACATACTATAACCCATTTTAGGACCTGCATACTCTTGAACACAAACTGGGAAACTCGAGAGCAAACAAAAATCTCTAATTTAACTTCAACATACCTTCAAACCACAAAACCACCTAGAACATGATATAATAAGGTCAACATACCTTTCTATGTAAAAATATCATCTTGACAAATCACAAATCCTCTTTTACCACTTGAAAACCTTAAATCTAACCCTATAGGCTGACCATATATAGCTATGACCTCATTCTAACATCATTATAGCATATCTTCCATCTAAGCATACCTGATTCAACTAAAAAACACTCATCTCTAGCCTTTTAGGACCATCTAAAGAACATCATAGCAACACTTGATTCTTCACTAAAAGGAATCTCTTAAGAATCATAGATAGAGACATCCTTTGCACCATAATGCCCTTAAAACAAAGTGAAGCCAAGAGTGACCCACATCTCCTCAGTAACCACAAGAATACTTTTGCCTATAATACTTCTTGTTCTTATTCTTGTTCTTATTCTTCTTAGTCTGAACTATGACAACTAGTTCCTTTTCTATATCACTTTCCTTATCTTCTAAGATAGAATTAATAACACATGGAGTAATTATGGAATCTTGACATACCTTTTCTTTTGAATAATCAACCTTGTAACTTGGAACCTCATTACTAGGAATAGATAACTGATATACTTTGCATGAAAAATGCTTAGCAATAGCAGGATGTTCACTTAGATCCATACTTACCTTAGAACTAGCCTCAACCAATACCTTAGTCTTCTCTTTTAGCTTGGTCTCTTCATTCACAACATGAGTAGACAATGAGAGCCTTTGGCACCCTTCAACTTTTATAGCATTCTCCACCATAGCAAATAGATTACATGGACCTGCAGACTCATCATAATTCCTACTTACCACCTTTGGTCTCCATGAGTTCACTTGCCTTCTATCTTGCACTCTAGGAGCCTGATACAATCTATTCTAACTTCATGGCCTTTGCTTGAAAGATATAGCAATGTGACCTCTCTAATCACAATTGTAGCAAACCATACTCCTTAATGAAAACTCAACTTGTCTTACCTTGTTCAGACAAAAACTATCAATGTGTCTAATGTCATGATAGCTTCAACAAACTACTATTTTTAAAGAAGACTTGCCTTGCCTTTCCTTATTTGGATAATGATTATCAAAGTGTCCTTCATTAATACAATTGAAGAACTTAACATTACTCATTCCTTTTGACTAATGACCCCCATCATAGTCTCATGGAAATTCATTTTTAACATGTCTTCTACATTCTCTAGCTCTATACCTAAACTGATTAAAATTATAGTAGTAACCATTGAAATTTTCATACCTCATGGCATTTGGTTGTTTGATCTAATTTGTCTTCAAAGGCTCATCCACCTTGCTCTTATTGACATTCATGTCAACTTGAGAAGTAGCTTTGGGATCTTCATTAAAACCCAATCCAGATTTGTCACTAGATAACTTTTGACTATTTATGAGATTATCCAAATCATTAGAACTCTTATCAAATTTGACAAATGATTTCACCTTGATTGCATACTTCTCTAACTCATATTTCAAAGATAAAATCTTGGAATCATACCTTGAGAAATCATCTTCTTTATCTTTTAGTCTTGTAGATAGAATTTCCAATTGACAACTAAGATGCTTGACCATATCTTCATGCTCCTTGGTGTCTTCATTCATTATTGCCTCAAATATAATGAATTGTTCCTCATAGTATTTGAGTTGAGACTTCATCTTTTTTTTTAATATTCTTTTTAATCTTTATATTTCAATAGAATTTATCAAATTAGTCTCATAGTCCACCTCATTTTTATCATCATCTGAATCACTACAAGTAGACTTATTTTGATGTGAGCAACTCCAATCCTCAGCCATGAATAGGGATTCATCTTCATTAGGATCATCATCTTTATGATCATACTCTGATTCACTGACTTCACTCTCATCTGATGAGTTGCAATCTTCTTTGGTGTAGAGACTCTTCTTGTCCTTGAAGTACTTCTTGTTGTCAAACCTTCTAAATCCCTTTTTGATTCTATCAGACCTGAATGATCTCTTGACATCATCATGACCTTGATCATGTCCTTTATCATCATCCTTCTTATATTTATGAGGGTACTTATTAGCAAAATGTCATATCTCACTATAATTGAAGCATTTGAGGAGTAGTTTACCTTTATACTTTCTTGAACCTGTTCTCAATTTCCTTGAAAACAAAGCAATTATTTCATCCTCATCTATATCAAAAATATCATCCTCTTTGGATTTCTTACCTTGTAAATTATTTTTTGTCTTCACTTCAATCCTAAAAGATGCTTCCTTCTTTAGTGGTATATCATCATTCTTCCTCATCTCATAAGTAGTAAGGATGCCATGAAATTAATCCATCTTCAATAGAGTAAGATCATGACTTTATTCTATATCTGATACTTTTAGATCAAACTTGGGGGATAGATACCTTAAAACCTTTTGAAAAATAGTAACCTCTTCAAGGTTCTCTCAAAGACCTTTGATGATGTTCACAATCTCATCAACTCTCTATAGAAAGGACACCAAAGAATCTTCTTCCTTCATCTTGAGACTTTTAAATTGCCTTCTGTGAGTCTGTAACTTAGCAAGCTTGACTTTTGAATCTCCTTCATAAATGATCTACATTTTATCCCATATCTCTTTAGCATATTTACAATATACTACCTCAGTTAACTCAGTCTCTATAAGATCACAAGTGATGTCATTCATTGCCTTAGAATTATTCTCAAATAGCTTCTTGTCTGTAGCACTAGATGGAGGAGTAGTAGGAACAACATAACCATCCACAATATATTACCATGCATCAAACCCTAAGGAAATAATATATGTCCTCATCCTAGCACTCCAAAAGGCATAACTGGATCCATTAAACATTGATGCTTGCTTAGTATAGAAACCTCTTTGATGACTACCCATTTTGTAGCTTAGATCACCTTCAAGTTGTTAAGCCTTTATCAAAGGACCCACTCTGATACCAATTATTAAAGGTAAAATCACTAAGAGGGGGGTCAGTCAGTGATCTTAGATATTTTAACTATAATTTTAGTCCTTTTAAACTTATGAAACAATTAGCATATATCAACTTGATCAAGAAGCATTAACAAGAGAGATCATTCATTTAATGCATACACAAGATCAAACACATAATACAAGGTTCATATGGAAACTATCATGGGGAATGAACCCACTCCTAATCCTGCAACACATGGACTAATATCTTATAATAAATTATAAACAAGAGACTAGTCAACTCCTTTAGACCAAAAAACCTTGACCATGTCCTCCTAACCAAAGGTATTTATTGAAACACCTATTTCAAAAGGAGCAACTACCCCTAAAGAATACCAAGTCCTTTAGACCCTCCTTTGAACACCTCCACCTTAGAAATTATGTCTTCAACACCTAATGATAGATCTTTATTTATCTAATAGTTGCATAAACTTCCTCTCTATCTCAAATAGGTTTCATATGCACACTCAAACCTCTTAACATATCCTCAATCTACAAGATCACTTTTATAACATCATAAATATGACCTATAGGTCATAAAAACAATCATCAATCTATTTTAATTATCAACTCATCCAAATAAACACTCTACCTCTCCTTAGCTTCACAACTCTCACATCCACCTTGCACAAGTCTCTCTCACAAGTCTTCCACACATCTTACACAAGCCTATAAACCATCACATTTAGTTTAACTATTTATATATAAATCATGAATTAACAAGATCACAATATTTCCTTGTTATACAAAATACATTCCTTCACCCTTAACGCATCTCACATTGGTCACACTTAAGCACAATCCACCTTTAAATAGGCCTACATCACTTTTAGGTCTTATAGAGACCTATTCAACTCTTTGACACTGATTCGATCAAACTAAGAAACACAAGAACACTTCCCAACTAATTGACCCATGTCACATGATCTATAGGTCTTCCTTAAGTTTTAACAACCATCATAGTACCCTTCTGCTTAACCACAAGCCATTTAAACAAAATTTTGTGCATATAGTCACCATGAATGAATACATATTCAACTTGTAAACCTTTATTCATACCACATATGATTGATCAAACCTTTATAATGCACATATATCATCCTCATGAAGTCTATAACACTCCCTAATATCCAATTCATCATGAGATATTGAAACAACATCAGAATGAGCTCAAATACCCTTCTCAGGTTACTTGCAGAATACGCATGAACACATAATCAACTTTGAACCTCAATATATATGATTGTATACACTTATATATCTTCATAACTATATTTCTATATTTGTCCTTTAGTCCTCTACCACTTTTATTTTAACATCATGAGTTAATTCATCCTTGATCAAAAGATATGGTCAAATAACCACAAATTGGATTTTCAAGTAAGTTGACAAATGGACCATTTTTGGTGCTATTAGTTATCTTAAACTATGTTTTCTCAATGTTTTTTCTCAATACTTGAAAAATATACATAAATTATTTGGATATATAACTGCAATATGAGGGAAGGGATTTAAAAACTTATGTTGCAATCAATCATCTCAAAATAAATATTTAAATGCATCGTGTGTTATAAAATGCATATAGTTGAAGCATTGAAAATGTGAGATAAATAATATAAATAACATTAAACCATCATATAATATAATTACACAAATCTTAGTAAAATATATATGTAACCATCTTAAAATATCATCATGTAAATCTCAATATAAAGGTATGAATCCTTGTATGAGGGTGAAAGATAGGAGGAAGTGGGGGAACAACATACCCTATTATGGCATTAATAGTTGATATTTACAAGTAATGTGTCCATATGAAACCATGTATTATATATATTATCATGTAATATTCACAATAACAATGTGTATGGGTAAATAGTATGCCCTGATGAATGCTTTGTATGGAAAAAATATGTATCATAGTAATAATCAAGGAGATATGGAATGGTATGATGCCCAAAAATCCAAAATATGGTAGGGATAACTGGCATGCACTAAATGTATCAATTTTTCCCCTAGTAGGGATAGATACAATAATTAAGCATACAAAAAAGTAGCGCACCCCCATAGATGCATGGTAAGGACCATGGAAATGTAAGCACCAAGCATAGTAATATTTTACATAATAAATTTAATAGTAAGATCATAGCATCCAACATAGTAAATGCATGATATAGATCATGCCAACAATAAGATAATATCATATAAAATGCACAAAAATATGTAGGTACATATATAAAGTCATCACATAAGGACATATGACTCACAAGACATGATGACATGACAATGAAAATTAGAATATCCTCAATAGATAAGGATTAAACAATACAAAATGCATAAAAATTCCTAGTAATACTCATGCAATAAGTTGACCAAACATAGGCACACATGCAAAGCAAGAATGTAACAATTGTAATGTAACCATATAATGTAGATATGCATGTAACACATAAGATGTAGGTACTATAAAAATATGATATAATTAATGAAAAATGTCTTGATATGATAAACGGAAATCAAGAAATATACCACCATAAAATATGTTATATAGATATGCCCCTAAGGTAGAGCATGCCACCAATGTGATCATACCCCTAGGGAGTGAGTAATAAGGTAGCCATGTAGCATCTGAAAGACCATAAGCATCTATAATATGTATATCTTACATCTCACCCTCTCAAATAAATACCAAGATAATCATGTGAAAATAATGGATGTGAAAATATTCTAGCATCTACAAATAAGCATGATATGTAACCATTGAACAATTTTTTTTTTTTTTTTGTATTTCCTATTGTTTTTACATTTTTATAATTTTGTAAAAGAAATAAGTAAATGACATGATAAGAAATCCAAGGGGTGCATACAAGAGAAAATAAGTGAAGCTCGATTTAATAAAATAAAATCCAAGGGGCACAATCAAGAAACCACACAAACAGGCAAGTCCATTTTACTTATTTGTGGTTTAAGATAGATTTAATTGCGCATAATAAAAAAACTAGTGCACAGTGTAGATATAGAATAAAACAATATAAAATAGTAAATCAAATCTAATCTACTGGAAAAAAAATAGAAAATAAGCATAGTTATAATTGATTTAACAAGTGATAGATAATTTGACCAAAAAAGGAGATGGAACAATCACACCTTGACATAATTATGGAATTATGTAAGTGTGGCAATGGTCTTAGATTGATGATAAAGCTCTATGTAAAATATATAAGGTTTATTATATAAAAATAGATTTGGATTCTACTATCTAATCGATGAATGCACCTAAGGCATATTCAACGAGATCGATGAATCCATCCTACTGATGCTAATGAATATGTTCCCTACTACCAAATTTATATTATGTTATCTTCTAGGTTCTATATTTTTCTTAAACTATGTGCCATCAAATGTTGTACATGTCTTTACTTTTTCTTCATTGTTTTGTTTCACATAATATCTTTGATTTCATATCCTTAGATTCTTTGATGTAATTCACCATAAAATTTTGTAAGAGAAAAGGAAGACGTAATTGGGTCAAGCAACCTCAATAGGAATTACAACTACAAATATTTTAAGATAAAATCAAACCCTATTTACTTCTTATGTAGTGTCAATGGAACTGTGAGAGCAAAGTTTTGCTTCTCTCCCTCTAATTGTGATGTAACTACATAGAATTCACCTAGTCCTCTTTTGGTACAAGTTACAACTATAAAACTTTGAAATAACTCCTTGAGAAAAACTTTAGAAAGAGAAAATGTTCCTAACCTTGAATGATAATGGATTTCTCCTTGATTCTTGTTATTGAAATGATTCTAGAATATTTCTATATATGTCCATCTTTAGTTTTAATTATAAACCTATAGGTTCTCAAGCTGTCCAAAAAAACATGAAACAAGTGATGAACACATATCCAAATAATGAATAAGAGTGAAAGAGGGTATAAGGGTCCAAAAAAAATAAACAGATAGACTCAACAGGAGTATTTGGTGAGATTAGTGAATTTGTCCTAACATACAAAACAATAGAGGATGAATAATAAAGAAAGAGAGGATGCTTCCAAGCATAAACAAAGAGGAATATAAAGACAAATAAAACATGAATGAACATGAATAATACCCTAACACATACCACTAATTCATATACATAAAAATAATACTACAAACATTGTAATATTAAGTCTTGTGCCAAAAATAAGTGTCTACATAATACCCCTTTTTTGATGTGCCTATGTGAGTGATTTCAGTGTGCATCAAAGTAAAATAATTCACATTTCAATCGCATATCTTGATTTACATAGGGAGAGAAGGATGAATCCTTTTTACATATGTGTATTCACACCTTGATTTTTTATATATTGGAATGCTAAAATACTGAAAATAATGGCTATTATAATAAATAGTCAATTTTGTATCAATGTGAAAATACAATAATGTGAAAAATGTACATAAAAATGGAAGCATAAGAACAACTATAGATGGTGGTACCAATGTCATTGTTTTTTGAAATAAAAACAAAACTTTATTCTAATGAGAACTTTTGAAGACTTTTTACAACCCAATCCATTTCTTGATCAAGGAAGTAGACAAATGGACCATTTTTGGTGCTCTCAATTTTGTTCAATCATATTTGCTCAATAATTTTTTTCAATGATGAAAAATATTTCTAAATACACCCCAATTTTGAGGTGAGGGATTGTAAAAATTACACCTGTAATCACTCATTTCAAAAGATAGACTTAAAAGCAACATGTTGTATAATAATATATATTTGGAGCTTAAAAAATTATTGAAAATATGCATAACACATGTTATGAAACTATCATAAAATATCATTATGTGAAGCTCAATAGTGATATAGGCAAGCAATATGTCCAAGTGTAACCATATAGGATAGATAACATTGCATAAAAATCCATTAAAAAATATAAATCTAGGGAGTATAAGGATCAAAAGTGAAGAAAAATTGTATGCCCTAATTGTAGGCAAGAGAATAGACAATTATTAGTATATAACATCATGAAAATCTCAATAAGTGTGTGCATCCTACCATGAGGTTGATATGATGAAGCGAGGAAACTACATACCCCAATGTAGGAGAGATGGATAAGTAAGGTGTTCATATGAAACCATTTAGTATAGATAATATCATATAAATCTCAAGATGTGCGCATCCTCATATGAAGGTGAAATATTGAAAGATATGGAAGCAAAAACATTTCCTATTACAATGTACATGGGAGAGATAAACAAATAATATGTCTATATGGAACCATGTAGTATAGATAACATCATGTAATGTGTCGAATATGAAAGTGTAGGGGTAAGTGGTATGCGCTAATTTGGAAATATATAACAATGTATGTGTCGAAGTGTTTGTAAGATAATGTCATATCTTGATATGGTAATAATGTAAAAAATACTAAACACAAGGGTTCAAGAAGTAAATGTGTTAATAAAGCTCAGATAAATATGTGTGGGTATGATGCCCCTATAAGCAATGTGTCAAAGTAAGTTATGGAGAGGTATGCAAGATTATTTCACTCAAATGGAATAATAAATAAATATGTCATAAATGAAGCTCACAAAAATAGGTGGGTATGAATCCCCCATAGGATTTAATATGGAGATAACTTTATCAATGTAACATATGAAACATGAATAACTCTTGAAGAACCCTGGGTACAATAACCCCATACGCAGAGCCAAAGTTCATGTATAGAAATGAAATAAGTGCATGATGTTCATTATATTTTTCAAGAATTTTATTTTACCGTATTTTTTATAAAACAATAAATGTATTGTGATGATGTTAATAGGTGTAAAAATAGACAGATATCAGATTGTTAAATATGTGTAATAATTAACAATTTTAATTTTGATAATTTTTCTATTTTGGGAAAACCCTAAGAATAAATATACTTAGCTCAAATACATATTTATGTTGACTGTTCTAGATATCTGAAAGTTGAAATCAAAAAAAAGGTGTGACTATTCATGCTCAAGATAAGAAATAAAATATGAAACTAACTTTAGACATGACAACAATAGGAAGACAATAGTGTAGGTCATTTGAGTCTATTGATCATAGACTTGTCCAAGTTAACTATACTTAATGACTGATAGGAAAAGATAGAAATAAATAGAATCTTGATGATGAAAAATAAGAAATAGAATCAAAGATTTTTTTTGGACAAGAATGTTGTGGGTTGGCAGCCATCAAGTCCATTGATCTTAGGCTTGTCTCAATTGACTGTGATGAAAATTTTCCTATCGTGCCTCCTAGGCATGTGTATGCTAAGAAAGCTAATATATTGTTATTTATATTATGTCACATAAAAATCATTATTTTTCTTATTTTGTCTTTGAAACCCTAAGGTCACTTTGAAATCTTGAAAACCTACAAAAAAGAAGGGATTGCAATGGGCTAAACTAACCTCAGTCACTCCCTTGATGATCATGATCACTGCCTATGTATTCAATACTCCAAGGAGGGAAATCAAGCCCGTGTATTTCTCCCACCTATATTGATTGTGAAATAGTGCTCATTCACTATGTGTATGTAGCTATAAAAATGGCTTTGATACTTTGACAATGATAGCTCTTAAATTTATTTAAAATACTTAAGACTTGGCTTATGGCTGCCCCTTATAAATGATCTTGAATTTGAGAGGAATAGGGTAGATTTGTTCAATGTGAAATAGTATGAAAGTGCTCAACAAATAGTGTCAAGCTAGAAAACAAGTGGGGTAAGGAATGACCTTTAATGTATATTTATGCAAAAATCTTTTGATAATTGTCTTTTGTCAACCTTATGAAACATGCAAGAATTCCCAAAAGAATGATTCAAAATTTTGAAACTAGTCATTATTTATCATGGGATATGACCGTTATAGGTTGACAAGAACACAACAATGCTCGTGTCTACCTAGAGAAAACTTGTTTTAAAAGATTAGGGACAACTATCCTCAGGAAGAGACAATCTAAGGGTAATTTTAAGCAATTTTAGTATTTGACTTTGAAATTTTTGTGTAGTAGTGACAAGAAACAAATATTCAAGCCCATATATATATAAATGGCTTAGAAGAATGGAAACTAAGAGACATGTAATTGGGTGTAAATCATGTGGTTTAAGATGTGTTAAAAATTAACATTACCAAGTACCTACAACCATATTTATGTGTCTAATTTTACCCCACTTTATTATAGTTATGAAATTGTTAAATTAAAAAGAATTGAAACTAAGTGTGTATAACATACTTTGTCTTTGAGAGGATACTCCAATTGTGTATGACACTCTATTTAGAAAACCCTGCAACAACACATGAAGTAGTCATTTTTCCATTTTGAATTTTGAAAATTTTGAACTTTTAAAATTGAATAATTGAAAAGAGAAAAAGGAAGTAGTATACTAATATGTAAGTGAAACAAAATTGCCTTGCAACCTATAACTAGTGATGGATAACTATGCCCCCTTATTAAAGCATTTGGATAATTTGAATCAATGATGAGTTGAGAGTGAAAAAGTCCCAATTTAGAATAAATAATCAATCCCTTGAGTTGGAAATATGCATATTCCAACTCTCATGAATGAAGAGTAGTACCCAATGTACTCATCCAAAAATGTTAAATGACAATGCATTTACTATAAGTGATGCCAACACCATTAAGTGTAACTAGAATTGAATTTACATCACCTGTAACATAAAAGGGAACCGTTCAATAGATTCACTATAAGTAATGTTAAATCTATTGAGTGTCACTAGAATCAAACGTACACTACTTATAATAGATTAAATCACACTGTTATAGATGAATCTATATTATATTTATATGATTAAAAGAGAATGAATAATATTTATTCCGTATTCATGACTGCATTGCTTATATATTTTCATGTTTTTTTCCTTTGAAACCATAACTTTAACTTTGAAAATGTATATATGAACATGAAAAAATATCATGCCCCCCTAAATTTGTACCAAATTATATACAATGCCATACATCTATACATTAAATTGTAATTGTATTTATAACATGTAACCTCAATCTTGTAACTATTTTGTATATGCATTAAAGTGTGTATGATTTTGTACTTTAACTTTTTGGAAAGTGAGTACATATGCATATCATATGCCCCCTTAATTTGTATCAATGTGCCAATTTTTATCATGTGTTTTATTTTTTAATTACTTTGAATCTTTGAAAACATGTACTCTATTATAGAATCTGATCTTGTATTACTTTGAATTTTTGAAAAAACTATACTTTATATCTTTAAAACCTATAATATGTCCCAAATTTGATTTTTGTCTATTCATGGAGGCTTGGGTCTCTAAGATAAGCCGACTATGAGGCCCTCCTTTTGAGATGAGGGATGTAGCCTAAAATTCACTCATCCTAAAATAAGAATTAATTATACCATGTGATAAATATGTAATCATGTAGTATTATGTCATCATAGTAATGTAATGTAATTATCTTTGAAGCATGTATGTAACATATTGAATGCAAGGCATACAAGTATGATGTCTAGATAGATATAACAATGATGCATATGTTAGAATAACAATAATCAAACACAACACACCATGTCATTACTATGTACTCGTAAGATAAATAATGTAATAATGTAACTGAGCCAATCCCACCACCAAATGACTCACATGTGAACCTATACAAATCATGATACATATGGGAAAATATAGTTCTACCCCATGAATAGATAGTATCATGGTACTCTATGTTCTAGATAATCTATTGCATACTATAGGTAATCACCAAACCACTATCATCCACTATTATAAATGAAGCCAATAGCATTGCAAATAACTTTTGCACATGCAGAATATTTGATAATAAAATCATAGATAATACAACATCTAAATCACACCCATTATAATGGCACACATCTAGTCTCCCAGTCTAATATATTTATGATGGATCCATGGACCCAAGTCCTGTAGCATCATATAATACCACCCTTTTATAAAAAATTGGCAATTGTAGTATCCTCCAAATATCCTCCAAATTGACAATCATCTCGCTCGTAGGCATCCAAAATGTACATGTGTTAGCATTACACCACTAAGCTAGTGCGGCCATCATATGGAATCAAATCCCTCCAACCAACATATTTGATTCCAACCCTCTTGATAATGGCCCTCTCATCATCATATAAAGGTATCCCATGCATAGTCTCCATTATATGACCCCGTTGGAACTCTCTGTAATGCACATCCTCCTCTAAAAAATAAGAGCAAACATACAAAATTAGGAATTATTCAATACAAAGTCCTGAAACACACAAAAACTAGATATCACATAGTTTTCAAGCATAGACTAACATTTGGACAAACAACACCCTTTACAGGGCACCAATAGTGGACAATGGAGTTGGATAGAAGTGATGAATAGTAGTGTTTGATAGTAATGCCATCACCCAAACAGGAGCACTGCGTACCTAGACAAGAGTGATGTCATTTAAACATCATTGTTACCAATCAGATAGTAGCATCCCTGCTTCAGAAAGGTCCATAAAAAGGTCAAAAGACCCTCTACAGTCAACTGAATTCAATAAAATTGACAAAAAATGCATCATTTTTAGTAAAAGCTGAGAAATCTACCAGTTAATTTCCATCCTAACATCCTCTTTGGCTTAAATAAGGGCTTTCACCTCATCGAACCAGCTACATGACATTGTTCTCCTTAGAGGAATGTTATGAATTCATAGATCTAAATTACAACTTTGAAATTCATAAAATCATTCCAAAACTCTCAATTCAAAATATCATGTAACCACTTTTCACTCTATGCCATACTCCTAAGGTATGGGCCCCACATTTTTAAAACTATTTTTTCCAAAAAAATAAATTTTATATTTTGAACATCATAGCACCAATTTTAGAACCATTTCTTGTGCACATAATATAATCACAACACCTTGTGTATCATATGGGTCTAACACCTTTACTAACATTTTTTTCACCTTGGCACCATAAACTATGTTTTTCCTAACAATTTCACTATTGTTATGAAAATGCATTTATGTATCACTTCCTAATCCAATTTATTACCAATGATCAATGCTCAATCCTAAGTATCTTGTAATGACAAAATTAACTGCTAACTATTTTTATACCACTCATCGCTTTTGGTTCAAACTTTTTAAACCAATTTCGTACTTCTCACCAAAAGGGGGATATTTATACTAATTCTAACACATAGAGGACAATTGACTCATTACATATCTATTATATACTATATTTTTGACTCATACCATACTTTGATTTACTTGATACATAATTAGTTGTGATTCACTATGTTTCAATATACATATTTTGGGCTTAGAATATCGCAGTTTACACAAACTATATGTAGTATGACATAAGTATATAACAATTTTGATAGAGTTACTCATATTTTCATAGTCACTTATATTATCATGATTTACTATAATATTTTATTAGTTACACAATTTTTACACAGATCATGATAATGGGGGCATGCCATAGTGCAAGTCCACATAGAAGTAACATTAATACCTAGGATTTGGATTTATATCTTAGATTATATGACTCAATTATCAGATTGGTGGCATGTTGCATGCCACATGTTCTCATTTCTTAGTTTTTTTACCAAATTCCATAAAATGGATATAAAATAAGGCCATTATCCACATTATTTATTACTCATAACTCATATTTCTTACTCAGATTGTACGACTTAATTTTCTCAGTTATCAAACATATAATGAGGCACATGTTCTCATATCCTAATTTTTTTACTATATTCTATAGTTTTAATGGTAAGACGTGTCATTGTTCTTATTATTTACACCAAACTTAGATCAAAATTATAACCACACCACTTTTTCACGAGAATGAATATTATAGCCATTTACAATGGTTGATTCATAATTTTTACACCAATACCTAATATATTTGAGTTATTTGGGGCAGAAGATAAATAAAGTTTGAATTTTAAGCACATCTCTATCTAGATATCAAAATGGGGGTGAGCATAACTTGGTTCTCATAGCACAATTTTTTACTTGGATTGAGTACATAGACTCCACATCATGGGTTCATATTCACACGTATCACTCAAACTCTTGTTCAATTCACTAGACAAGAAAAGAATAATATTAAATTTCATATTCTCTTTGTGTGGGTTGATTACATTGAACCCATGGCACCTCCATTTAAAAACAACCACATGATACACAGGTAAATACAGGGATGCATTATTCCATTTACTCTAGTTCTTCCATTTTATTGCATTACTAGAATAAAGTGGGGGGAAATGTATACAGCCAAATTTTGTAAAGTAAACACAAGTAATATGTATTTTATGGATTCTATATTTAGAATATCCTAATGTTTAATTAATCTCTTATTCATGCATATTTTCTTAGTATTATGTATTTAAATTCACTCTTTCACAATATTTTCAAAGTCTTAATCTTCCATGTTCATCCTTGTTAGATTCAAAGGTATCATTGGTCTTCCTATAAATTCATTCTCTACTTTCCTTGATTTTGGATAGGAGTGCCCTAATAGGATAGGAATGCACCATGTTTTTGCTCATAGGCCCCGTTTTTGTTCCTCACACATTTCAAAAATATTTTTGATGCTCATTTCTTTTGGATCTCTTTTTATGGTTGTTTTACCCTTTTTTTAGTCACTCAATGTGAAAAGTGGTTTTTCAAATTTAAAATTGGGAGTATTCTATTTAAATGGTTCCCTAAGGCATATTACACCTAGAACTTACTATTGTGGCACTAGCATAAAAAATAAAATCACATTATAGCAAGCTCGACCTTTGAATTTATCTAAAATTTATACATACTACATCTATATTGCATGTTTAGACCAAAAGGAGGGCCTAGGTCAATATCATTTTAGATACCCATCATACTTGATCCAATTATGCTCATTTCTTAAAGGGAAAACTACATCATCTTGAGGTACCTATCATTGGGACTACGTAGGCAGTGTTTAGCACATTAAGGTTCTGAGGATAGCTCTGCCATTCCCACTTCCTCATTTTTTTTCCATTTTACATTTGATTTATGTTTATTTCATATGTAAGACTCTATCAAGATTTTTGGAGAGAAGTGTTAAAGGTACAATCACTAAGTTATTGAGGGTGAATCAATGACCCCAAATATTTCAATTATAATTGTAATCGTTTCAAACTTATGAAACAATCAACATATATTAACTTGATCAAGTAACATTAACAAGAGAAATCATTCATTCAATGCATACACAAGATCAAACACATAACATAATGTTGCTATGGGAAACCCTCATGGGTAATAAAACCCACTCTTAAGCCTACAACACATGGACTACTATCCTATAATAAATTACAAACAAGAAACTGGTCAACTCATTTAGATCGAAAAACCTTGATCATGTCCTCATGACCAAAGGTATTTAGTGAAACACCTATTTCACAAGGAGAAACTACCCCTAAGGAAGACCAAGTCCTTTAGACCCTCATTTTAACACCTCCACCTTATAAATTATGTCTTTAACACCTGATGATGGATCTCTATTTATCTAACCCCTGCACAAACTTCCTCTTTATCTCAAACAGACCTCATATGCACACTTAGACCTCTTCGTATATCCTCACTCTACAAGAGCACTTTTATGACATCAAAAATATAACCTATAGGACATACACATAGTCATCAACCTTATTATCTTATCAACTCATCCAATTGGACACTCTACTTCTCCTTTGCTTCACAAATTTCGCATCCACCTTGCACAAGTCTCTCTCACAAGTCTTCCACATGCCTCACGCATCTTACACAAGCCTAGAAAATATCACATTTATTGAGTAATCATGAATTAACAAGATCAAAATATTTCCTTGTTTGCCATAATACATTCCTTCACCCTTAAGGCATCTCACATGGGTCATACTTAAGCACAATCCACTTTCAAATAGGCCTTAGTCACTTTTAGGTCCTATGGAGACCCATTCAGCTCTTTGACACTCCTTCAAGCAAAATAAGAAACATAGGAACACTTCCAAACTCATGGACCCATCTCAAATGATCTATAGGTCCTCCTTAAGTTCCAACAACCATCATATTACCCTTTTGATTAAGCACAAGTCACTTAAATAAAATTTTGTGCACACAGTCACCATGAATGAATATATAGTTGCCTTGTAAACCTTTTTTTATACTTAATATGATTGATCAAACCTTAATAATGTACATATATCATATTCATGTAGTATACAACACTCCCTAATATCCAATTCATCATTAAATATTTAAACAACATTAGAATGAGCTCAAATACCCTTCTCAAGTTACTTGCAAAATATGCATGAACATAGTCAACTTTAAACATCAGTATATTTGATTATACATACTTAAAGATCTTAAAATTTATATTTACATATGTACCTTGGATTCCTCTACCACTTTTATTTTTACATCATGATCAAATTCATCCTTGATCAAAAGATATGGTCAAAAAAGCATAGACTGGTTTTTCCCTTTGTTAAATTCAAATTTTCAAATGCAAATAGTCACAGGTAAACATCTAATAGTTGATCTCATCTCATTCAATATGGAAACTTTTTACTTGGTCAATTTCTATGGATCAGTTAGTTCTTTATCTTATAGTTCTTACCATTCGATCTTGCTCAGAACCCCCATGATCATGATACATGGCACCCTCGCATGCCTTCTTAGCACTTTAAATATCAAACATTGTGCACTTCTTACCATCTCAATAAACACACACTGTTAGATAAAAACTATACTATTACTTTGAATGGTTTATCTTCATTTGGCCTTGATCTTTAACTCGTGCAAAATATACTATGGGAACAATTTCAATCTGTCTGAGAAGCAAACTTTGAACCTCAATAACTTTTACCTTGCTCACTCACATAATCTCAAATTTGGACCTTATGATCTCCTTACATAGGATAATCCAACCATTTTATAAACTACTCTTGTAACCCTCACACATTTGAGATATAATTACATTAAAATTCTCACTCAAACTTTGTTACCATAGAGCCAACTATGTCAAAAACATATTTGGAAGGCCAACTTTGAACATGCATATATTTTGTCACGCTTCAGTGTTTGACCTAAAAATTCATCATAAATCAACTAGGATAAAAATTTAATAAAAAAATATGATGATATTTTTTCAAAACATCCACACGTGCAATATATTCCATCACCAAACTACTTACTCAATTTTTTATTGTCTCATGCAAATTTGGCTAAGTATGGGAAAATAATGCCAAACTACCTGGAAGCCCAACTTTGCACTTACATATATTTTATTGTGTTTATGTGCATGACTTGATACATAGAAAATAGGGACTAATGTGATCACAACCATATTACCAACTCCCCCTAACTCATCCACATGTGGTAATTATGATGTCATCAAACTGTTGACTCGGATTTTTGCCATTGGACCCAAAATGTCTAGATAAGAATAATGATGAACCAGGTGAATTCCACTTATGCACACAAGAACTCAAACCATTATTATATTATTATAAGATAATTTTTTCATTCTCAAATCACCATACTCATCCCTAAACATCTCTAACCAAGCCAAAACTGAAGATCAACCAAGCCCCCTTCAAGCACACTTTGACAAGCACATTGCACACTTTGTCATTATCACTTAAACTATCAAATCACTTCATCCACTCACCAGGATTCCTCCTTGACATCACCATGACATAATTAAAAATTATCCTACAAGAAGAATAAGAAATATAGGTTGAATCTTTCAAACACAAGTTAGTGATAGGATAAAACACACTAACAGGAAGATTTGCACAGAACCCAATTTTTAGTTTTGTCTTATAAAGAGTTCAGACATAATATACATAATAGGACATGAGCATACCCTCCTTCACATGCCTCTCTATTTTCCTAGGTCAAAATTAAAGGTAGACTATTAAATCCAATAGTACCATTGTCACACTCAATGTCAAAAATAATTAAATATATCTTTGTGAGCCCTTTGCTCATCTATTTGCATGTTTTAGTTCAAAACCTTAATTGTTAAATGTCATTTTGTTTCAATTAGAATGTATGGTTGAATGCTTATTAAATCACTCATTTCACTTTACTCAATTATTTTATTTGGTTAGGTTAAAACTCCATTAATCACAAAATAAATAAAACCTATTGATGAACATGTTTTATTTTATTGAACATAGCCAAACCCTAGCTTGTAACTCTAGGGTTTTCCTTAAAAAAATTACCCCCTAGGATTTCAAATTAAATTATAATTTTTCTCTTATGTAGGATTGTGGGGTAATATGAATTATAATTACTTTGTTATGTTAGATTACATATTTCCATTCCTCTTTCTTTCTCCTCTAGTTCTCATTTTAATTTTTGGAAAGTTTAAAATGACTACTAAGAACCCAATAGATGATACTTATAATTATAAGAAACATTGGATAAATTACCAATATTTTTCATTAGATCAAAATGATGAACATAATTTTGTGTAGATGTTGATTATTTTTGTCATGATGGTTATGATTAATATTAGACAAGTGATGATGAAAATGTTAAGGAAAGTAGTGTAGATGCATGTTCTTTTCCTACTCCTTATTCTCCTATTCCAACTCAAGATAAGCAAAAAAACACATTTTCCAAAGGGTTTCTCATGAAATAATTTCCCAAAACCACGTAATAATAGGGCATCTCAAAACTCTCATGTTATTTATAATAATTTTCCTTTCTCATATGATAATGATGTATCTAAAGTAGAGAATGACAATGCATCTCCTATTTCCTTTTATTTTGAAACAAAAATTGAAAGTGATGATGTTTTGAATAGGGCCAAAAATATAAATTATTATCCTTATTTTACCTTTTCCTCAACAAATAATGTTTCAATTTCAAATGGATATAATGCACATGATGATGTTTTGAATAAGGTTGAAAATGTAACTTTTTCTACTTCTCCCTCCTTTACTTCAAATAAGAATAGTCAAATTTCAAATATCGATAATGAATCTCAAACTTGTATTCCTTTTTCATGTCATGATGCTTTGAACAAGGTATAAAATGTAGTTCTTTCTCCTTCCTTTACATTTTATGCATAAAATAATGTTCCAACTCAAAATTCTGGTAATGAAAGTAAAACTTGCATTCCTCTTACATGTGAGGATGATTTGATTAAAAATTCAAATCTAAATACCTCTCTTACATCCTCTTCTATGATCATGAAAGTGTGATTACTTAAAATGTTGAGTCTACAAGTGAACAAGACTATGATCATGATGAAAATTGGAATGATAATGATGATTATTATGCATATAGAGAAGAGGAAACTATTTATACTACACCTAGTATTAATTCTTATTTACTCATTCCTCATGTTGATGATTGTTAGAGGTATAATCACTAAGAGGGGTGAATCAGTGAGCCCAAATATTTCAATTCCAATCCTTTCAAACAATTAAATAGCTAGCATATAACAACTATGATCAAGTAACATTAACAAGAGAGCTCATTCATTAAATGCATACACAAGATCAAACACACAACACATAGTTCTTGTGGGAAACACTCATGGGGAATAAAACCCACTCTCAAGCCTAAAACACATGGACTAATTTTCCTATAAGATATTAAAAATAAGATACTAGTCAATTCCTTTAGACCAGAAACCTTGATCAAGTCCTCCTGACCAAAGGCCTTTAGTGAAACACCTATTTCACAAGGAACAACTACCCCTAAGGAAGATCAAGTCCTTTAGACCCTCCTTTGAAGTGAACACCTCCACCTTAAAACTTATGTATTCAACACTTGATGATGGATATATAATTATCTAACCCCTAAAAAAACTCCCTCTCTATCTCATACAAGCCTCTCACATAGGCATGCCATAATCTCTCTCCTTCTTCACTCAAACTACCTTCATATGCACACTCAGACCTCTTCACATATCCTAAAATTGTAAGATCACTATTATAACATTATAAATATGAATTTCAGGTCATACACATAGTCAATAAACTATTCTTCTCATCAACTCATCCAACAGGCACACTACATATCATCTCTTCTTCACTTCAATGCATACTCCTCAAACACAATCCTTGTACTAATATTCCACACATCTAGAAACGATCACATTTGGTTTCACTATTTATAGAGAATTCATGAATTATTAAGTCCAAAATCCTCCTTATTAACCACAACACATGCCTTCACCCTTTTGGCATCTTGCATGGGTCACACTTAAGCATAACACACTTTTAAATATGCCTAAGTCACCTTTTAGGTCCTATGATGACCCATTCACCTCTTTGACACTTCTCCAAGAAAAATAAGAACATAGGAACACTTTACAACTCATGAACCCATGTCACATGATCTATAGGCCATCCTTAAGTGCCAATATCCATCATATCACTCTTTTGCTGACCCCCAATTAGCTTAAACACTTCTATATATACAGTCATTATGAAGGAAAACATAGTCGACTTCTAACCCTTATTTCATACTGCATATGATTATTCAAACCTTAATAATTCACATAGATGGTCCTCATGGATTATAAAACACTCCCAAATAGATAAGTCATCATGAGACATCAAAACAAGCTCAAATAATCTTCTCAGGTCACTTGCAGAACAAACATGAACACCTATTCAACTTTGAACCTTCATAACTCTGACTGTACACACTTTAAAATATTAAAATCTATATTTAAAAATGTTTCTTGGAGTCCTATAAAAAATTTCTTTTTAAACATGAGAAAATTTTTCATAGATCAAAAGATATGGCCTAAAAACTAGACACTAGTCTTTCCTTTATTAAATTCAAATGTTCAAATGCAAATGGTCACAGTTAAACCTTGGTCACTTTGCTCGCATCTTGTGTCCTCGTGTCTTAATATTAAATGAACACCATTGATCTTATTATAATTTTAACACATAATTCACCAAATCCCAAATGTTAAACCTTGAATCAATTGACCTCATCTCATGCAATCTAGTAACTTTGACCTCATACACTTCGTCAATCTCTTTGAGATTGTCCTTGCTTTAGCCATGCTAGACATCTATCACTTTGACCTCTTAAATTTAATGTGTACCATTGATCTTGATCATTATTAACACCCACTCATTTTTTATCCTTGTAATAATATCTATCTTTATCTCTACTCAACATTAAATTTTGAACACTTGTCCTCTTCTCGTTGCTTCCTAACATCTTGGAACAAACACGCTCTATTGATCCTTTTGTAAGGAACTTGATCTTTACTTAGTTTAAGCATCAAAAACTTTGATCCATTTGACCTAATATGCACCATATATCTATATGTATGAACTCTTGTGAACCGTTGGATCTTTATCTAGTCATAATCTTTAACATCGAGGAAAAATGACTATGGGAACCATTGCTTATATGCTTGGAAGGCCAACTTTGGACCTCAATAACTTGTATTGCATTTAGATGCATGATCTAAAATTTGTACCATATGATCTCCTCACATATTATAATCTAATAATTTATCAATCTCCTCCTAAAACCTTCAAACATGTGAGATATAATGCCATTAATATGCTCACTCAGATTTTTTTTGCCACGGAGCTAACTATGTCAAAAACTACCTGGAAGGCCAACTTTAAACATGCATATCTTTTGTCATGCTTCATTTCATGACCTAAAAATTAGTGAATATCAACTAGGAATAAAATTTTAAAACCCATATTATCAAATTATCTTAAAATGTCCACATGTGTGATATATTCCATCACCAAACTACTTACTCGACTCTTTCTTGCCTCATGTAAATTTGGCTATGGAAAAACACTGTCAAACTGCTTGGGAGCCCAAATTTGCACTTGAATATCTTTTTTAATTATTATTTTCATGACCTAATATTTAATAAATAATATATAGTCACAAATTTGATCACAACCATATGACCAACTCCCCTTGACTCATCCACACGTGGCAATGGTGATGTCAGCAAACTACCTACTTAGATTTTCTGCCACTAAACCTAAAATGTCTATATCAAAAGAATGATCAACCAAATGAAAACAAATCATTCACACAAGCACTAAAATAATATAAAACCTTTTATATAACCCCTTTCACATGCTCAATACTCCAAACTCATCCCTGAACATTTCTAAATAGTCAAACTCTGAAGATCAACCAAACTAGGATATGCATATTGCACACTTTGTCATCATCACTTAGGCTATCAAGTCACTTCATCTACTCACTAGGACACCTCCATTACATCACCATAACATCATTGAAAACTTTCCATCAATATCCCCCTTTGTCATTGATGTCAACACCTATCAATATATAGCTCACCTTTCTTCTCTCTCAAGTACTCTCACATTAAGAACTTTCTCCCTCTTTGACACAATGATAAAGTGGGCACAATCTGATCCTAAGGACCTAAAAATACCATCAACAAGAGAGTACCATATTAAAAATATGATACAAACTCCCCTTTACCTTAAGCCTACCTCTTCTTACCTTGACAACTTTCTCTTATTCCATACCAATACTCTCTTCAACCAAGCACTACAACCAATGAAGAAAGAATACATAAAAGTACTAAATCTAATGAAACATATCAAGAAACATCTTAGGACTTCCCCTAAGATATTTGTTCCATTTCACCTTTTAAGCATCTTCAAATCTCCATACACCATGAAGAACCACAATACATGCTTTTTAGCCATCTATCTCAATGTTATCATAAGGATCACCAATAGAACTTCATGCCACTCACCAAAAATGACACATTCTCTCAACCAACCTAAAAAATCTCCTAAAAACACTCATACCTTTCTCTTTTGGAGAAATTAAGCAAAATCATCACATCTTCATTACTAGGCCTATCTAAACTCCTTATAGCCCTACCTAGAACTTGTAAAGCCCACAAATTTTAGTAGATACACCATCAACACTTGAAAATTAATATATGTACACTCTCATATGCCCCCTCAATCACACCAATTTGAATTATCTAGATCATCCTCGGCAACATACTTCCTTCACAAACCTACTAGCCAATTAAGCCTCCATCTTGACAAAAACTTGAATAAATTGAAAACCACAAACCTTCAAATCTCTATGAAGCTTGATTTGAAAACCCATTTGGCTCATTCAGCATATTAAGAATCCTTAGACCTCAACTCATAAGGCAAACCACTTTTATAGCATAGCCCAAAACCCTAGAATCATAAAATAAAAAGAGTCAACAAACCTCCTTTTGGTCAACATCCACCTCTAAGACTTATTTTACACCTGGAGATAGCTATCACACACTTCTATATCAAGATTTGATCATCCATACCTTTGGAAACATTAACTTCCTATAACCCATTTTAGGCTTGCTTGCCCTTAAGTCAACACTAAAAAAATTGAGAGTACTCAAAAATCTCTAATTTGAATTTAGCATGCCTTAAGATCACAAAACCACTTGGATCACATCACAAATAAGTGCAAAAATATTTCTAAACACCAAACTCTTCTTGACATTCCATCAATCTCATTAAGCCACCTAGAAACACCAATTCTGACCCTGTACTAGAGCTCCTTCACAAACCTCTGGAGCAAGCTCATGAACTTTTTGCTCCCCCTTAACCAATTGCCTTCTAATATCAACACAATTCTTTGTATAGATTAGCATTATGATCTTGATCACATAAACTTGCTTCTCCATAAGCAAGATGTCTCCTAAGAAGCTAGGCAAAGACATCCTACTGCACTACAATGTTTTAAAACAAAGTGAAGCCAGGAGTGGCCCATATCTCCTTAGTAACCACTAGAATCCTCTTATAGATATAAGATTTATTGATTTTATTATTCTTCTTCTTAGTCTAAACTATGACAACTGGTTCCTTTTCTAAAACACTCTCCTTCTCTTCTAAGATTGAATTGACAACATATGAAGACAAAATAGATTCATGACATACCTTTTCATTTGGAGAATCTACCTTGTAGCTTGGAACCTCATCACCAAGCACTAACAATTGATGATATTTTCATGATGCATGCTCAACAATGGTAGGATGTTCATTTTTATCTATACATAACTTATAACTAGCCTCAACTAGTACATTGGTCTTCTTCTTTAGCTTGGTCTCTTCATTCTCAACATGAGCAGATAATGAGAGCCCTTGGCACTCTTCTCTTTCTATAGCATTCTCCACCGTATAAAATATATTACTTGGTCCTATAATCTCATCATGATGCATACTTACCACCTTTGGTTTCCATGAGTTAACTTGCCTTCTTTCTTGCACTAAAGGAGCCTAATTGAACCTATTTTGATTTATAGACCTTTGCTTGTAGAATCTAGCAATGTGACCAATCTTTTTATAGTTGTAGTGAAAAATACTTCTTGATGGAAACTTATCATGTCTTACCTTAAATGGATAATATTTTTCAAAGTGTCCCATATTATGATAGTTGAAACACTCAACTTTGATCACAACTTTTGACTGATGACCCCCATCATAGTTACATGAAAATTTATTTATAATAGGTCTCTTGCATTCTCTATCTCTCTGCCCAAATTTATTACAAGTATATTAGTAACCATTGAAATTTACATACCTTATGGCATTTGGTTGTTTGATATGATTTGTCTTCATTCTACTAGCATCTTCATTCAGTGTTTGATGATTTGTCTTCAAAGTATGATTATGCTTGTTCGCATTAGTCTTCATCTTGTCTTTAGTTGCATTCTTTGGTTCTTCTTTGTATCCATGACCAGGCTTATCAGTTACATGCTTTTGACCACTCAAAATATTTTCTAGATCACTTGAGCTCTTTCCAAATTTCATAAATGAATTCATCTTACTAGATGTCTTCTATAACTCAGATTTTAAAGACTCATTTTTAGAAACATATATAGAACATTCATCTTCTTTAGCTTTCAGGTTTGTAGATAGGATTTCTAATTGATAACTAAGATGCTTGACCATATCTTCATGTTCCTTGATGTCTTCATTCATTCTTACCTTAAATATAATGAATTGTTCCTCATAGTCTTTAAATGGAGACTTCATCTTCTTGTTAATCTTATTCTCAATCTTTGGTTCTTCAAGAGCATTTATCAATATAGTCTCATAGTCCACCTCATCTTCATCATCATCTAAATCACTCAAAGTAGACTATTTTTGATGTGAACAACTACCTTTCTTAGCCATCAACAGATCTTCATCTTCAACAAGACCATCATCTTCATGAGCATACTCTGAGTCACTGACTTCACTCTCATCTAATGAGCTACAATATTCTTTGGTGTAGAGACTCTTCTTGTCCTTGAATTACTTCTTCTTACTGTCAAACCTTATGAATCCCTTTTTACTTTTATCAGACCTAAATGATATATTACCATCATCATGACCTTGATCATGATCTTCATCATCATTATTTTTATAATTATGAGGGCACTTATTAGCAAAATGTCCTACCTCTCCACAATTGAAGCATTTGAGGGGTAGTTTACCCTTATACTTACCTAAACCTATTTTCAATTTTCTTGAAATCAAAGCAATTAGTTCATCTTCATTAATATCAAAAATGTCATCCTCCTTAGGTTTCTTACCTTGGAACTTCTTCTTTGGTTTTATCTATGTCTTAAATGGTGTTTCCTTCTTTGGTGGTATATCATAATTCTTCCTCATCTCATAAGCAGTAAGGGTGTCATGAAATTGATCCATCTTCAACTAAGTAAGATCATGAATTTCTTCTACAGTGGATACTTTTGGATCAAACTTGAGGGATAGAGACCTTAATACCTTTTGAACTATAGTAACCTCTTGAAGGTTCTCTCCAAGACCTCTGATGATGTTCATAATCTCATTAACTCTCTACAAAAAGGATGCCATAAAATCTTCTTCCTTCATCTTGAGACTTTCAAATTACCTTTTATGAGTCTACAACTTAGCAAGCTTGACCTTTGAATCTCCTTCATAAATGATCTACATTTTGTCCCATATCTCTTTATCAGATTTATAATGGATTACCTAGGTGAACTCAATCTCTGGAAGACCACAAGTGATGGCATTCATTGCCTTAGAATTATTCTCAATAGCTTCTTGTTTGCATCACTAGATAAAGGATTAGTAGGAATAATATAACCATCCACAATATATTTCCATACATCAAACCCTAGGGACATAATGTATGTCCTCATCTTTGCACTCCAAAAAGCATAATTAGATCCATTGAACATTGGTGCTTGCTTAGTGGAGAAACCTCCTTGATGACTACCCATTTTTTACCTTGGATCACCTTCAATTTGTTAAGTCTTTACTAAATTACCTACTTTGATATCCTACAAGATATTACAAACAAGATACTAGTCAAGTTCTTTAGACCAGAAACCTTGATTGAGTCTTTTTGACCAAAGGCCTTTAGCGAACACCTATTTCACAAGTAGTTACCCCTAAGGAAGAACAAGTCCTTTAAACCCTTATTTTAAGTGAAAAAATCCACCTTATAAATGGTTTATTCAACACCTAATGATGGATCTCTAATTATATAACCCCTACACAATCACCCTCTCTATCTCATACAAGCCTCTCACATAGGCATGCCACAATCTCTTTCCTTCTTCACTCAAATTGCCCTCATATGTAGACTTAGACCTATTCACATATCCTCAAACTATAATATCACTATTGTAACATTATAAATATGGCCTATAGGTCATACACATAGTCACTAAACTATTCTACTCATCAACTCATACAACAGGCACACTACCTATCCTCTCTTCGTCACTTCAATGCATACTCCTCAAACACAAGTCTTGCACTAGTCTTCCACACATATAGAAACCATCACATTTGGTTTCACTATTTATAGAGAATTCATGAATTATAAATTCCAAAATCCTCCTTGTCATCCATAACACATGCCTTCACCCTTAAGGCATCTTACATGGGTCACACTTAAGCTCAACACACTTTCAAATAGGCTTACGTCATCTTTTAGGTCTTATGATGACCCATTCACCTCTTTGACACTTCTCTAAGCAAAAAAAGAACACAAGAACACTTTCCAACTCATGAACCCATGTCACATAATCTATAAGTCCTTAATTTCCAACTTCCACCATAGCACTCTTTTGTTAATCCCCAATTAGCTCAAACACTTCTTTGTACACACAATCATTATGAATGAAAACATAGTCAACTTTTAACCCTTTTTCACATTTATTATGATTAATTAAACATTAATAACACACAATTATGGTCCTCATGGAGTCTAAAACACTCCTAAATAGATAATTCATCATGAGACATCAAAATGAGCTCAAACAATCTTCTCGGGTCACTTGTAGAACAAACACAAACACATAGTCAACTTTAAACCTTCATAAATTTTACTATACACACTTTCAGATCTTAAAATATATATTAACATATGAATCTTGGAGTCCTCTACAATTACACTTTTTACACCATGAGTAAATTTTGCATATATCGAAAGATATGGCCCAAAAACTAGACATTGATCTTTCCTTTATTAAATTCAAATATTCAAATGCAAACGGTCACAGTTAAACCTCGATCACTTTGCTTGCATCTAATGTCCTCACGTATTCATATTAAATTTGCACCATTGATATTATTTAAAATTTAACCCATAGTGTACCAAATCCTAAATGTTAAACCTTGAATCAGTTAACCTCATCTCATGCAATCTGGCAACTTTGACCTCATACACTCCATTGATCTCTTCAAAATTGTCCTTGATTTAGCCATGCTAGACAACTGTCACTTTGACCTCTTGAATTTAATGCACACCATTGATCTGAATAAGTATGAACACATTCTCACCTTTTATTCTTGGAACTATCTTGATCTTTATCTCTACTCAACATTAAAATTTTAACACTTATCCTCATCTCATTGCTTTCTGACATCTTGGAACAAACATGCTTTGTTGATCTTTTTATAAGGAGCTCAATCTTTACTCAATTTAATCATCAAACACTTTGACCCATTTGAATTAATATGTACCATATATCTATATGTATAAACTCCCATGAAATGTTAGATCTCCATCTGGCCCTGATATTTAACATTGAGCGAAAATGACTAAGTATGAGAACCATTGCTTATCTACCTAGAAGGCCAACTTTGGACCTCAATAACTTCTATTGCACTTATATGCATGGTATAAAAATTAGACCATATGATATCTTCACATAGAAGAATACAACCATATATCAATTTGATCCTGAAACCTTCATATGTGTGAGATATAATTCCATTAATCTGCTCACTCAAATTTTTTCTACCACAGAGCCAACTATGTCAGAAATTGCCTGGAAGGCCAACTTCAAACATGCATATCTTTTATCAAAATTCATCACATGACCTAAAAATTAGTACATATCAAATAGGAATAAAATTAAACAAACCTATATGATCAAATTCTCCTAAAATATACACGTGTGATATATGCCATCATTAAACTACTTACTCAGCTCTTTCTTGCCTCATGCAAACTTGGCTAAGTATGGAAAAACATTGTCAAACTACCTAGGAGCCCAACTTTGCACTTGCATATAGTTTATCGCACTTAGTTTCATGACATAAGATTTAGATCATAAGATATAGGCATAAATGTGATGATAACCATATGACCAACTCCCCTTGACTCATCCACACGTGGCAATAGTGATATCAGCAAACTACCTACTCAAATTTTCTACCACTAGACCCAAAATGCCCAAATGAAAACAATGATCAACCAGATGAAAAATAATTATACACAAGTACTCAAAGCATATAAAACCACTTATAAGTCCCCTTGCACATGATTAATACTCCATCCACATCCCTAAACATATTTAAACAATCAAACTTTGAAGATCAACCAAGCTAGGATAATCATATTGCACACTTTGTCATTGTCACATAGGCTATCAAGGCACTTCATCCACTCACCAGGACACCTCTATGAAATCATTTACAACTCTCTAACAATTATGATTGCATATTACATGATAAATACAATAATAATTTATTTAGTCATAATATTTTTATAAAACATAATGATGTTCCTATTTTTCCTTTGAAATATAAAATATGTGAGCATGAGGACTATAGTGGAGTTAATCATAGTGTTCTTCCATCTATTTCAATAAAAATTTATATGCCTTTATAAAATAAAAAAATATTTTAAATACTGATGAATCTTCCAATCCCACCATCCCTAAAGTACAATCTCTTCCTCCTCCTAACTCTTAGGAGGGTGATAACTACTTTCCCTTTAACCAGGTCCATGTTATCATTACTCTAATGGGTAAGGTGACCCATCCCATAATAGTGAAATAGTGTACCAATGGCCATAATTAACAATAAAATTCAAGTATTAAATAAACCACTTTAACATATTAATATTCCTTCACATGAGATCTTCTCTTTAATGCATGATGTGGGTGATTTACAACATAAAGTACATCAATTTACATTGAAAAGGAAAACATCCCACTCTTGGGTTGATTATGATGATAAAATATTGCATGCACCATAAATAAGGAATTTAAAGATACAAGCATGTTATAATTTTAATAGAAATATGGATCCTTATTTCCATCTAAAAGCTTATATAAAATCTATGAATGGGCTCAATGGTAGTTTGATACTATTACAATTGTTTCCCAAAAGCATAGATGATGATGCACTAAATCGATTTCATCACTTACTCCCTAGTGGCTTGTTACATATATTATGAGTTAGAAGAATATTTCCTTATGAATTTTATCCATAATAAAGGACCCAAAGTTACATATGAGTAGCTATCATCATTGCATCAGGGCAAGTCAGAGCCAATTTATGATTACATCTTACATTGTTTAAAACATGTATGAAGCAATTAATATATCAACCAATAGATTTGGATACATGGTACATTTTTATTAGGGGCCTCATTTTCCCTCTCATAGAATAACTATTATTGTTGGCATGTTGTTATCATTGATGTCAAGGTGCATCTAGTGAAGGTGCATGGTGAGTGGTCATTAAGGTGTGTGCATGATATGACAAGGTGGGATTATTGAGCATTGTCTTTTCTATTGATTAATTTCAAGGTTGATATCAAGGTTCAGGTCAACTTGAGTATGTGAATGATGTGAGCATGAAAGGTAGAAGTCATGGAAGATGTTTGAAGACAACTAATGTTTGTATACGAATCCATGTGACAAGATGCATTTGAAGTCAAGAGAGAATTTGAAGGCAACTAATGTCTTATGGTTACATGAAGGCATATCTTAAGGTGTCGAAAGTGTTCAAGTGTATGGAAGAGAGATGTCAAGTCATATGATGCTTGGTCATGTGTTTTTAGGTTTGTATAAGGCTATGGAAGATTATTATCATTATAAAGAGAATAGTGTAGTGATATAAGTGAGTTATAATGTCTTGTATCTAATTTTTTAATGTTTTTTTGAAGTTAATACATGGAATTAATAGGTCAAGGCATCAAGTGTTTAAGTAGCCTAAGCCTAGTCATGGCATTAAAAGACCTTGTGAGAATGTATGAGCACAGTGTCCTAGTGAGATGAGTGCACATAAGCATGGTGGTTGTATGAGTTTTTTTGATCATGTATGAGGGTCATTGTAACACTCATGAGAGTCTCAAGGTGAGCCTAAATGGGTGGGACTTTCAGACCAAGTCTACACCTAGACTACTCTTAGACCCTGTATAGCCTAATGAGGTGACATGATTTGTTGTAAAGGCATGTGAAGGATGTATGGTACTTATTAATCATGAGATATATTTATTGAGTATGTGATTGATGTGGATAGTATATTTAAAGAGTCATGAAGGTCATTTTTAAGGCCTAATGTGGTTTTTAGGTCAAGGTCTAGAGAGCAAAGAGAGAGATTATGGCCTAATGAAGGATCTTGATCATATTCTATGGTGTTTGAGCTCATTTAATAATTTCCATAAGTGATTTATGTTTTTTTATGTTTGTTCATGAATTTTGAGGTTCTAGTTTGAAGGACAAGGCATGAAAAGTTGTTTAGAGGTCTCTCGAGTGCTCAAAATGAAGGCTTCTCAGCCTGAGAAGGATTTTCTTATGCTCATTATCTCATCAAACCTTTCCATGGTAACTTAAGTAGTTCATGGTATATAGGAAAGGGTCCTAGATCAAAATTATGGGCATTATTTTTTTTAATGAGGGGTTATGCTTTATGAATGATCATTAAGAGTGGCAACAGGTTTAAACCCTCTTAAAACCCTAATAAGGACCCAATGTTGAAGATATTGATCAAAAGTGCCTAGAATGGATTGGTATGCTCAATTAATCTATTTAATATTATAATGGAATCTCCCAGGAACCTCTAAGTGGTATTGGTTAGAGAGAGAAGAGATAAAATGTTGAGTTTTATGCTTATTACTGAAGAAGTTATTGTAGAAGTCAAAAGTTGCATTGGACATAGTAAGAAAATCGATGGAGGGAGAAGGTAGAGACTCATGTTTGATGTTCATGAAGGTTCATGGATAGGTTATATCCCTCAAGTATGATAAATCGATCATCTAAGTTATTTATTCACTAATAGACCTAATGGTGCAAATAGTGAAAAACCCAAGCAACAGTGAGAAGATTGGTCACTTTACATCTAAGTGTCCTATCAAGGATAAGAGTGAGCATGATGAAGAACATGATAAAAATCATGGTGATGATAATAAGGTATATATTATTGACAAAATTAATATATATTTTAGGAAGTATGAAGGCAAAAAAGGATCCTTTAAGAACAAAAGAAGTTTTTATACCAAAGAAGATAATAACTCATTTGATGTAAGTGAAACAAGTACATCTAATAGTGATGATGAAGTAATGAACATGACAACAATAAAACCTTATTCATGGATATATAAATAGATAATAAGGGTTACTCAAAATGGAAAGGCCTTATGGATGATGAATAATTAGATGAAGAAGAGGATAAAGTGAACCTTGAGGTAGAATTGGTGAGTGCTCTAAAGGAGTTAAAGTTCCAAAGAAGGAAGAATCAGAAACTAAGATCATTACTTAAGGACTATGAAGAGTAGATTGGTTTTTTTGAAGAGAGACTGAGTAACATCTCTAAAGAGCATGATGAGATCATCAATCAGGTTGAAACTTAGATGGAGATAGTCACTGATAGCCTAAAGGCTAAGGAAGAATAATGCACTAGGTATGAATCATAAATGAAGACCTTAAAATCATAATTGGATCGAGCAACTAGTAAGATGAAGACTTATGAGAATTTTGAAAATAGCACTGAGCCTCTAAATGACATTTCGAGTAGTCAGAAGTCTACAAATGATAAGGTAGGTCTTGGTCTCAAAGTAGATCAAAAGGAGAACACGGAGAATGCTAATGTGATTAAGAAGGTCAACTTCAAGAAAAATATGAAGACAAACTCTGTTAGATAGCCCAATACCATAAGGTATGTATATTCAATTAATTTTTACTATTTCTCATGTAGTTAGTTTGGTCATAGAGCAAGAGAGTATAGAAGACCCTCCAAGAATGATTACTCATGGGACTATGAAAGGAATCATGATTCACATCAGTCAAGATGTATGAGTGATGTTGATTGATATAATTGTATTAACATTGGTCATATTACAAAAAAAAAATCATCATTAATCATCAAGATACAACAAGAAGATTCAAGCTCTTAGAGTTCAAAAAAGAAGAAAAACCAAGGTGTGAAAGCCAAAGATAGTCAAGCTTAGTCCTAATCAGTCTACAAGCCAAAGTGGATTGTTTGTTATGATAGACCATAGACCAAATATTTAAGAGTATTAAGATTTTTCATTATCAACTCAGATTGTTGACCACACGGATGATGAAGAGGCCAAGCCAAAGAGGCTAATCAAGTCTAAAAGGATCCTAAAGGATCATCAGTCTTGTGAGATCATGGAAATCTGGGAATATTCTAAGTTTGTGTTATTCTAGTGCCCTATGGTAAGGGTTGACTCTAAAAATATTTATGGAGACACTCATTAGTCAGTGGAAGCTTGATAGGTATCATGAAGACATGCTGAAGATTGTTGATAGAGTTGGAAGTGTGGTTGGTATATGAGAGCTGTTTGTATGAAGATGAGGATGGTTGAGATTCCTAATGACTTATGTGGTGAACTCAAGCTACGAAGACAAAGGGGGAGTCCCTAATTCTTTAATTGATGTCAATAATATGGTGGACAAGTGTGTGATCAAAGGTCTAAATCATATCAGTCATGTCAAGGATAAGGTGAGTGATCTTTTGATTTGAGTTCATTTGAATGAGGTATACATGGAGTAAGGGGGAGCATGCTCCTATAATGCTTCATATTTTGTGTGTTGGGATTTTGTTGCAAGAAGGTGTGATTCTAGATGTTGTAGGTGTGATCATGTTTATTTGAGAAAAAATCTGGTTTTGAGAGAATGATCAATTTTTTAGATTGGTTTTCATCTAATATCTATGAGGAGAAGCATCATCTTAGGGAGAGATTTGTAGATCTATGTTTTGAAAAGACAAGACAGTGAGGTAGAAGTCACAAGAAGCATGGTTTCTTGAGGTCCAAAGATCAAATGATAGTTTGTGGAAGACCCTTTGTCATTAACATCAATGGGGGAGAAATAATAAAATGGGGAGAAGAGAATGATCAGGTTATAGTGTATTTTCCATAAATGACAAAGGAGGAGTTTTTTGGCATTTTGTTGTCATTGATGTCAAGGTTGATGCCATTGATGTCAAGGTTGGTGTCATTGATGTCAAGGTGCATCTAGTGAAGGTGCATGATGAGTTGTCATTAAGGTATGTGCATGATATGACAAGGTGAGATTGTTGAGAATTACATTTTCTATTGATTGATGTCAAGGTTGATGATGTCAAGGTTCAGGTCAACTTGAGTATGTGAGCGATGTGAGCATGGGAGGTAGAGATCATGGAAGATGTTTGAAGACAACTAATGTCTATATAGGAAGCCATGTGACAAGATGCATTTTAATTCAAGAGAGAATTTGAATGCAATAGATAATTTGAAGGCAACTAATGTCTTGTGGTTGCATGAAGGCACAAGCCAAGGTGTCAAAAGTGTTCAGGTGCATGGAAGAGAGATGTCAAGTCATATGATGTTTGGTCATGTGGTTTTAGGTATGTATGAGGTTGTGGAAGATTGTTTCCATTATAAAGAGAATGGTGCATTGATATGAGTGAGTTATAATGTCTGATATCTACTTGGTTGATGTTTTTTAGAGGTTAGGACATGGAAGGAATAGGTCAAGGCATCAGGTGTTTAAGTGGTATAAGCCTAGTCATGGCATGAAGAGACCTTGTGAGAAGGTATGAGAATGGTGTCTTGGTAATATGAGTGAACATAGGCACAATTGGTTGTATGAGGTTGTTTTAGAATGTATGAGAGGCATTGGAACACTCATGAGAGTCTCAGGGTGAGCCTACAAGGGTAGGACCTTCAGACCAAGTTTGCACCTATACCATTCCTACACCCTACCTAGCCTAGTGAGGTATATAATCTTTTTCAAGTCATGTGAAGGATGTATGTTAGTGATTAATCATTATATAGGTTTATTGAGTATGTGAGTGAGGTGGAGAGTGCATGAAAAGAGGCATGAAGGTCAGTTTTAAGGCCTAATGTGGTTTGCAAGTCAAGGTCTAGAAAGCAAAGAGAGAGTGTGTCCTAATGAGGGGTCATGATCATATTTCAAGGTGTTTGAGATAATTTAAGAATTTTCATATGTTAGGTATGTTTTTTCAAGTTTTTTTAATGAATTTTTAGGTTTTATTTTGAAGGACAAGGCATGAAAAGTCATTTAGAGGTCTCTCGATTTCTCAAAATAAAGGGTTCTCAACCTGAGAAGAATTTTATTATGTTAATTAGCTCATAAAACCTTTGAATTGGAACCTAATTATTTCATGATATATTTTTAAGGGTCCTAGATCAAAATTCTAGGCATTAGTTTTTGGATTGAGGGGTTATGTTTTATGAGCAATCGTTAAGAGTGGAAACAAGTTTAAACCCTATTAGAACCCTAATAAGGACATGATGTTGAATGTTTTGATTAAAAATGAATATAATGGATTTTTATTCTTAGGTAATATATTTAATCTTGTAATGGACTCTCATAGGTACCTCTAGGTGGTATTGGCTAGAGAGAAAATGTTGAATTATAGGCTTATTTCTGAAGAAGTTATTGTAGAAGACAAAAGTTGCATTGGACATAGTAATCAAATGGATGGAGGGAGAATGTAGATACTCATGTTTCATGTACATGAAGGTTTAAATATAGGTTATATCCCTAAATTATTCTAAATTTTTCATCCAATTTAGTTAGTCGTTAACAGGCCTAAAGGTGCAAACAATGAAAAACCTCGGTAGCAGTGAGAAGATGAATTGCAATGTGTTATCATGATATAATGATAAAAAAATTGCATGAATTTATTTTTTGGGACTGTTATTTCCTATTAATTCTTTTTAAAAATCTTGGAATTTAGGTATAGTATTTAAAATTATGAAGCTAAAAAGGCTTGTCTGGCTCAGTGAGGTCTATGTGTAGTGAGATCAACCAATTGGTCTGTAAGACCAATAGTTTCCACTAGACCATATGATGTTTATATTTGAATATGGTTTATATATGTAATAATATCATTTTCATGCATCCTAATTCATCAAAAATTTCTATACAGGTGTTGGAGGTCTAAGTCAACATGACTAGTCTCTGAGAAAAACTAGCATTTTTGAGTGAGTGAGTTACAAAGGTGTTATTGAACCCTTATCTTTTGAGTTGAAGTGTATAATTCATATGGTAATATTTTTCATGTCATGATATTTCATTATATATGATTTATTGTCATGGTTGTGTGTCTAAATGATGTGTTATCTTTAGTTGTTCAAGACAGACTTTTCTATGTGTTTAAAGGCCTAATGTGAACAGTGTTAATGGAGTGTTTCAAGTAGTGGTTGGACATAAAATGAGTCATGGTGATAAAAGGATGTTTTATAAGTCATAATTGAATATTTTATTGAAATTTTGTACCTTTTATATATTTTTAGAGTGCTCCAAGGGGTCATAAGGTAACATGTCCTAAAGTAGGCCTAATGGAATTAGGTCTCTGTGAGACCTAAAGAAGGATTTGGTTTATTTGAGTAATGTTCGACATAATATAATGATTGATTCTTACTTTTAACAATTATTAAGGCCTATTTTATGTCCAATTTTAAGTTTTCAAGTGTTTATGTCTGACCAAGAGGTGTATGAGCAAGAGGCTTGTATAAGAACAAGGCCTTTTAGGCCTAATTAGTTTGTTAGAGGATTGAATTAAGGAGTGAATGAGATAGAAGATCCTTGAGTAGAGCAAGGTATTTTATACCATCATAGGAGTTTATAGGATATTTAATGAATGCTTGATAGTGTGTCTACTTATGAAAATCAAGGTCATATTACCTAATCAGTCTTGAAGAGACCTTGTTGAGCAAAGAAACCTAAAAGGTAGTTTGAGAGGGTTAAAGAATGTGAAGAGCTAAAGAAGGTCATCATCATCATCATCTGTTGTTTGAGAAAATAATGTTTTTAATGTGATCAAATCAATTAGGTGGCTGAATTAGTTTTGAGTCATCTAGGGGGTTGGTGCCTCCTTGCAAGTGGGTATTTGTTAAAGCCTAGTCAAGTGGGTGTTTGGCTAGTTGGGGTTGGTGATCCATGTGGAGTTGGTGCTTCACTAAATTTAGTTTTTGTCTTATAGGACTATAGTCTATTTTTATCTGTTAGTGGATTTTCATCCCATTGAGGGTTTCCCACATATGTGATGTGTTCTTGTGTTTTATGTTTATGTGGATAATTGCTTATGCTTGTTAGATATATATGTTTGTTTGAATGGTTCATGATTGCTTAAGTGTAAATTGAAAGAAAGGTTTTGAAGACTGATTCATCCCCCCTCTTAGTCATTATGATTCAAAACATTATATCATACATACAAGTCATTTCAACATCTTTGTAATGCAACTATCACATTAGAAAATAAATTGGGGCTTGTACAATCAAATCTAGATGTAGATTTTGATGTTGAGTTGGCATAGCTTAAAAAATCTATTTTGGATGAAAATACTAATCCACCTCATCCTAATCCTCCACATCAGCCAAAAATTAGGGTAATACACAAATGGAAAGAGTCAATTTACAAACCAGCTCCTACAGTGACTAAAACACAATATGTTAAGAGCATGCATATACAGTTTGATTCATTTAAAGATAGGCCTCATGACATTCTCTTTAAATTATTGGATATGAGGGTGATTACACTTGATCCTAATCATTATTATCCAACATATCATTTATATAGAGTCATAATTTAACCATATTTCAACTATAATCGTATCAATGGTCATTGGGATAATGATTATTGTACACTCAAAGATCGAATTGAGTAGTATGTCGATACAAGTATTATCACATTTGCAAACAAGACATCTAGGTATCCTTCTCATTATTATCCTATATTTTATTCCAACATGACTAAGTTATCAAAGGACATTCCTATCAAGGAACCAATGGTTACTCATCATGTGACTAGAAAGGTTTCTTGGGCACCCAATTATTATAGATCAATAGTACCACTAGTTCAAAAAAGTGACAACTGATATAGAAAGATAAGCCAACTTATAAAAATATTATGACACAAGGAAATTATAATTGATCAACAATAATAATAAGGAAATTGATAAATATATTTTCAATAGATAATACACAAACTCCTACTATAAATATGCATAGAGCAATGACACAACCATAGTACAGTCATTCAATTACATAGTATGATCAATATGGTTCACAATTTTTATTACCTTCAGGGCAGATATATGATTCTTTGGGTTTAGATAATTTCTACATTTCTCATAGATAGGCATTATGATTGATACATTGCTAACATTCTAATCCCAACAATTCAAATAAACACGTACATTTTACAAAAAGATATAAAGTACCAAACCCAAATCAATCATAACACATGCTAATAAACCAAAAAATATATCATATCCATATATGTTGAACATTTTATATAATGAGATAAATATTACATCACTTAATGATAGGTGAGTGGTCCATAGAACCCTCCTCATATATATTAGCATCATCTATATCACCTATCATGGGAGACTTAAAACTAGATGCCCAAGGATCATCGCATATCTTAGAGCTTGATCTCCCTCATCTCTCTCGATCCTCATACAAAACTAGTCATACCTTGAGATCATCATGCTCTTAGTGTAGTCATTTATACTCATCTAATAATCTTAGACCTAGGCTACCCATTGTATTTAGTGGGGCCACTATAATCTCACCACCTCAACTCTCAAATCATCTCACTTTGTCGATGCTTGCACGTACGTGCAATAAAAATCACCACCTAATCAAATAGAGGTGCATATACACTAGAAATAGATGTAACCTCCTCAATCAGATCACCCTCCATAACATCTTTAGAAATATGTTATGTCAGGTCACCCAATGTAGACTAAATGGTCATTACCCAGTACTCCTCATCACTTATGTAAACATAAAATGAATACATATTAGCCACTATTTAATAAATAATTCAAACACAATTAAGTGTATAAGTAATAAAACCAACCAACACTATTCCATACCTCTAATGGCCCTAACAGGATCAGGGTCATATACATCATCACTAGTTATGACTCCTCCACCTGGAAATAATGGAGCCCACATATGCTTTCTCCACCATGTTGTGTATGCATATGTGCATCTCATGTCATCTACATATGGGATCTTTATCATGGGATCCCTCTCATCTGATATAATAGGACTAAGTTTTGCCATAGATTTCATACCCCTAATACATGGTCTTGTTAGAGCCCGTACACTCCATGCCCCTATAAATAGAGCTAGGGGCACATCTTGTGGCACCCCAAATTATCACGTGACCCTTTCATATTGGAATCACTTGTACATAGTCATCCATAGATTGTTAAACCAATAACTCGTATAGATACAATGAAGTTATCTACCATTTTTTATCAGCACATCAAATCCTTTGTATGACCTCCACATAATATATCTCTATCATGGGATCCCTCTCATCTGCTATAATAGGAGTAAGTTTTGCCATTTATGGCCTACCCCTAATACATGGTCTTTTTGGAGCCCGCACACTCTGTGCCCCTATAAATAGATTTAGGGGTTCATCATGTGGCACCCCAAATTATCATGTGACCCTTTCATATTGGAAACACTTGTACATAGTCAGCCATAGATTGTTAAACTAATAGCTTGAACAGATACAATGAAGTTATACCCCATCTTTTATCCACCCATCAAATCCTATGTATGACCTCCACACAATAGACTCGATTATCAACCCATCCAATATATGTCTGCATCACATGGTACTCTAATGTCTCAATTGTGATGTATGAATCCATCTTCATGAAAACATCTATGGATGTGCCCAATCACTATGTGACATCCCCATTAGTCAAGTGACAATTATGTTCTCATAAGTTTAGTAATGTAATAACGTAGCCAAGCTAATCCTACCACCAAATGACTCACATGTAAACCTATAAAAATCATGATATAGATGGGAAAACATAGTCCTACTCCATTAATATACAATATCATGCTCCTCTATGTCCTAGATAATCGAGTGCATCATATAGGAAATCACCACACCACTATCACCCATTATTATAAATGAAGCCAATATCACTGCCAATAACTTCCACACATGAAGAATATCAAAAAACACAATCATAAACAATACAACATTTGAATCATTTCCCTTATACTGGCACACATTTGGTCTCCCAGTCAAATATATGCATGCATGATCTATGACCCCAGGTCCTGTAGAATCTTATAATACCACCTTCCTACCAAAAACTGGCAACCACAGGATCCTCCAAATGTCCTCCAAAATGACGATCATCTCACCCATAGGCAACAAAAATGTGCATGTGTTAGTATTCCACCATTAAGCTAGTGTGATCATCATATGTGTATTATATGTCATCAAATCCAACCAACCAACATACTTGATTCTAACCCTCTCAATTGTGCCCTCTCATCATCAGATAGAGGTATCCCACACATAATCTCCATCATATGACCCCATCAAAACTCTCTACAATGCACATCCTCCTATAAAAAATAATTGCAAACATAAAAAATCAAGAATCAATTAATACACACTCTTGTAACACAAAAAAACTAGATATCACATAGTTTTCAAGCATAGATTGACATTTGGACCAATATCACTATTTATAGGGCAGCAGTGTTAGACATTGGTGTTGGATAGCAGTGTTGGATAGTAGTGTTGGATAATAGTGTTGGATAATAATGTTGTCAACTAAATATGATCATTGCATACCTAGACAAGAGTGATGTCACTGAAACATCAGTGTTACCAATTAGATAGTAGTGTCTCAAACCTAAACAAGTCCACAGAAAGGTCAAAAAACCTTCTTTGATCAACCAAATTCAGCAAATTTGACCAAAAATGCATCCTTTTTCATTAAAAAATGAGAAAATTTCCAACTAATTTCCATCCTAACATCCTCATCAGCATGAATAAGGGCTTCCACCTCCTTGAACTAGCTACACGACATTGTTCACCTCAAAGGAATCTTAGCAATTCAGAGCTCCAAATTAAAACTTTTAAATTCATAAAATGATTCAAAAGTTCTTAATTTCAAAATCATGTAACCACTTTTTACTCTATGCCATACTCCTAAGTTATGGGCCCCACTTTTGTAAAGCCAAATTTTTCAAAAAATTAAAATTTGATATCTTGAACATCTTAGCTCCAATTTCCAAACTATTTCTTATGCACCAAATATAATCATAACACCTTATGTATCATATGGGTCCAACACCTCAACTGACATTTTTCTCACCTTGGCACCACATATTGTGTTTTTCCTAACAAATTCAATATTGATATGGAAACTAATTTCCATATCACTTCTCAATTCAATTTATTACCAATGATCAATGCTCAATCCTAAGTATCTTATTATGAAAAAATTGATTGCTCCAAACATCACTTTTGGTTTGAAATTCTTACACCAATTTCATCCTTCTCACAAAAAGGCAGGCATACATGGGCACTATTTATACTAATTCTAACACACAGAGGACAATTGACTCAGTACATATTTATTATAGACTAGATTTTTGAATCATACCATACTTTGATTTAATTGATACACAATTATATGTGATTCATTGTGCTTATATATACATATTTTGGGCTCATAATATCATAGTTTACACAAATTATACGTAGTGTGACACAATGATTCAACAATTTTGATATAGTTACTCATATTTCATAGTTACACATATTTTACATAGTATTGGCTCAGGTTTCACATAGATCATGATAATGGGGAATTGCACACAGTTCAAGTATGCATAGAGGTAACATTATTACCCAAGATTTAGATTTATTGCTCAAATTATATGACTCAATTATTGGATTGGTGGCATGTTGCATGCCACATGTTCTCATCTCCTAGTTTTTGCACCAAATTCTATAAAAGGAATGGAAAATTAGGGCATTATCCACATTGTTTATTAACTAGAACTCATATTTATTACTCAAATTGCATGAATCGGTTTGCTCAGTTATTGAATTGGGGGCATGTAGCAAGTCACATTTTGTCATATCCTAGTTTTTTTCACTATATTATACAAATTTAATGGCAAGTCGTGTCATTTATATGTTGTATACAACAGACTTATATCAAATTTATATCTACAGTAGATTTGCCATATAATTAATATTATAGCCATCTATAATGGTTTATAGAATATTTGCAACAATACCCAATATATTTGAGTTGTGTGGGGTTGAAGTTAAACAAATTTTGACTTATAGGCATATCTCTATCTAGATATCAAAATGGGGATGGGAATTTCTTGGTTCCTCATAGCATAGATGTTTACTCAGATTCAATACATGGACTCCACATCATGGGTACATATTCACATGTATCACTCTGAGTCTTCCTCAATTCTCTAGCCAAGAATAAAATAAGATTAGAGCTCATTTTCTCTTTGTCTAGGTTGATCACATTAAACCCATAGCACCTCCATTTGTAAGTAACCACATGCTACATAGGTAAGTATAAGTATGTGTTCTTCCTTTTACTCTAGTTCATTCATTTCATTGCATTACTAGAATAAATTGGGGGGGAGATGTATACACCCAAATTTGATAAGTAAACACAACTAACATTTCTTTCATGGATTTAATATTTAAAATATATTAATGTTGAATTAATCTCCTATTTGTGTGTGTTATCTTAGTATTATGTCTTTAAAGTTATTCTTTCACATTGACTTCATGGTATTTTTAGAGTCTCAGTCTCCCATGTTAGTCCTTGTTCGAGTCACAAGGATCCCTAGTCTTCATGTAGCTTCATTCTTTAGTTTCCTTGAGTTTAGATAGGAGTGTCTTAATAGGACATGAGGGCACCCCAATGTTTTCCATGTGCCCATTATTGTCGCCCACATGTTTTGGGACTCTTTTTGATGCGTATTTCATTTGGGTCTTAGACCTAAACAAGTCCACAAAAAGGTCAACAAACCTTATTCAATCAACCAAATTCAACAAAATTGACCAAAAATACATCCTTTTTAAGTAAAAAATGAGAAAATTTCCAACTAATTTCCATCCTAACATCCTCATCGGCCTGCATAAGGGCTTCCACCTCCTTGAACTAGCTACATGACATTGTTCTCCTCAAAGGAATCTTAGCAATTCAGAGATCCAAATTAAAACTTTTAAATTCATAAAATGATTCAAAAGTTCTCAATTTCAAAATCATGTAACCACTTTTTACTCTATGCCATACTCCTAAGTTATGGGCCCCACATTTGTAAAGCCAAATTTTTCAAAAAATTAAAATTTGATATCTTGAACATCTTAGCTCCAATTTCCAAACTATTTCTTATGAACCAAATATAATCATAACACCTTATGTATCATATGGGTCCAACACCTCAACTGACATTTTTCTCACCTTGGCACCACATATTGTGTTTTTCCTAACAAATTCAATATTGATATGGAAACTAATTTCCATATCACTTCTTGATTCAATTTATTGCCAATGATAAATGCTCAATCCTAAGTATCTTATTATGAAAAAATTGATTGCTCCAAACATCACTTTTTGTTTGAACTTCTTACACCAATTTCATCCTTCTCACAAAAAGGCAAGCATACATGGGCACTATTTATACTAATTCTAACACATAGAGGATAATTGACTCACTACATATTTATCATAGACTAGATTTTTGACTCATACCATACTTTGATTTAATTGATACACAGTTATATTTGATTCATTATGCTTATATATACATATTTTAGGCTCATATGTCATGTCCCCTTTTTTAGTGGACATCTTCAGACTTGATGATTAGCCTATTATGCGACCCTCGTAGGCTGAGAGGATGGATAGAGGGTCTTGATGGAGCTTGGCTTGGCTTCGATTAGCAGAATTTCTACAGTTGGTTTTCATTCAGGTTCTTTCAAACACGTTTGCCTAAGCTCCTATTACTTAGGGATATTTGACATGCAGCAAAGCACCCTTGTTTTAGTATGGTCATGTGCAAAATCACTCCCTGATTCACCAGCTTCAGACGGTTCGAGGATCGGACATGTATTAAGGGAGATATTAATATTTGATTGATTTAATCAAATATTAATTATTTGGCCTATTTTTAATTAAGAAACCCTAATTCTAATTTAAGAAACCCTAATTAGGGCAAGCACATCTTTTTGAGGGTATAAGGGTTTCTCATGGGGAGAGAGTTGGATTATTATCCATTGATTATTGATATTGATTATTGCTAAGAATTCTTCTGTGAAGACTGAGCCAAGGGTTCCAAGATTCCATTTGCATTGGAGAACGTCCACTCTTCATTGTGTGTGATTCAGAGGTTATGAGAGATTAGCTGATCTATTGCCAAATTGAGAGATAACTTCATACAGAAGTTATCACAAGGGTTTACAAGTTTGAGAGATAACTTCATATAGAAGCTATCACAGAGGTTTACAGGTATTTCTTTATTTAGGTTTTCTTTTAGAAATTGTCCAGATTAAGCTATTCTATATTAGTGCCATTTTTCTTGAGATCTGGTATCTAGCATAGAGGCCACAGCATATTATCTTGCTTATGTATGGAATCCGTACCGATCCATGCAATTTTGTACAGTTCTGCATCAGGTCGTATAGATCTGCAGGCAGTTAAGAGACCGACATCGATAGTCCAGAGACTGACATCGGTCGACTTCATACCGATGACGGCAGAGCAGATCAACCGACTGAGACTGATGTCGACAGTATATCGACCGACGACGGCAATATAACTGATGTCGGTGAATGTGTTTTGACACAGAAACCCAAGCCATTCCAGATTCAGGTTTTATTTCTAGATTTGCAAAAGACCAGGTTTTTAAGATAGTATTTTCATATTCTTTATATGCATGACAAAGGACATCTATTGTAATTGTCTAGAAGAACAATAAGATCATTGATTTGCCAAATAAGAGATTATTTTGCTATTCATTATTTATTTGAAATTTATCTTGCAAAACCGCATCTTTATTCATGCAAAGTATCAAAAAGGGTAAAATATAGAAAAGCAATTCAATAATATTCAGTTTCAGATTTCAAGGGAAACAGGGGATATTACAGTGGTATCAGAACTTTTGTCTTTCTATAGTCCCTATTGGTTGGGGATATTACATCATAATATCATAGTTTACACAAACTATACGTAGTGTGACACAATGATTCAAAAATTTTGATAGAGTTACTCATATTTCATAGCTACTGATATTATCATGGTTTACTACAATATTTTATTAGTTACCCATATTTTACATAGCATTGGCTCAGTTTTTACATAGATCATGATAATGGGGCAAGGCACATAGAGAAAGTATTCATAGAATTAAAATTATTACCCAAGATTTAGATTTATTGCTTAGATTATATGACTCAATTATTAGATTGGTGGCATGTTGCATGCCACAGGTTCTCATCTCCTAGTTTTTTCACCAAATTCCTATAAAAGGAATGGAAAATTAGGGAATTATCCACATTGTTTATTACTTAGAACTCATATTTCTTACTCAGATTGCATGAATCAGTTTGCTCAGTTATCAAATTAGGGGCATGTAGCAAGTCACATTTTGTCATATCCTAGTTTTTTTCACTATATTATACAAATGTATTGGCAAGTCCTGTCATTTTCCATGTTGTTTACACCAGACTCATATCAAAATTATATCTACACTAGATTTGCAATAGAATGAATATTATAGCCATCTACAATGGTTTTTAGAATATTTGCAACAATACCCAATATATTTGAGTTGTGTGGGGTTGAAGTTAAACAAAGTTTGACTTATAGGCATATCTCTTTATAGATATCAAAATGGGGATGGGCATTGCTTGGTTCCTCATAGCATAGATGTTTACTCATATTCAATACATGGACTCCACATCATGGGTACATCTTCACAGGTATCACTTAGATTCCTGCTCAATTCTCTAACCAAGAATAGATTAAGATTATAGCTCACATTATCTTTGTATAGGTTGATCACATTAAACCCATGGCACCTCCATTTTTAAGTAACCACATGCTACATAGGTAAGTATAAGTATGTGTTCTGCCTTTTATTCTAGTTCATTCATTTCATTGTATTACTAGAATAAACTGGGGGGGATGTATACACCCAAATGTCATAAAGTAAACACAAGTAAAATTTATTTCATGGATTTAATATTTAAAACATCTTAGTGCTGAATTAATCTCCTATTTGTGTGTGTTATCTTAGTATTATGTCTTTAAAGTTACTCTTTCACATTGACTTTACGGTATTTTCAGAGTCTCAGTCTCCCATGTTAGTCCTTGTTAGATTCAAAAGGATCCCTAGTCTTCATGTAGCTTCATTATTTAGTTTCCTTGATTTTAGATAGGAGCGTCTGAATAGGACATGAGGGCACCTCGATGTTTTCCATATGTCCATTATTACCACCCTCATGTTTTGGGACTCTTTTTGATGCGTATTTCATTTGGGTCTATTTTTATGATTGTTTTACCCTTGTTTGATTCAATCGATGCACATATTTTTTTCAAAATTAAAAATTGGGAATCTTATATTTAAAGGGTTACCTAAGGCATTTTACACCTAGCATTTACTATTTTGGCAATAACACAATAAATAAAATCACACTACAACATGCTCAATCTTTATATTTATTTTAAATTCACACATACTATATCTAGATTTCATACTTCGACCAAGAGGAGGGCTAAAGAAAATATCCTTTTACATATGTATCATGTTTGATCTAGTTATGCACATTCCCTAAAGGGAGAACTACATTGACCTAAGGTCTTGATCATTAGGACTATGTAGGCAATGCTAAGTCATTGGGATTTTGAGGATAGCTCAGCTATTCTCGTTTCCCAATACCCTTTTGTATTTGATTTATGTTTGTTTCATGTGAAATACTCTATTAGGTTTTTTGTAGAGGAGAATATAAAACATAGGTTGAATCTCATTAACACATGTCAATGACATGCCTAAATGCACTGATAGGAAGATTTGCACATAACCTAGTTTTGAGTTTTATCTTAAAAAGAGTTTGTATAGGAGTGCTCAAATAGGATAGGAGTGCACCCCTCTATTGTATAAATGCACCGTTGTTGTCTTAGGTCAAAATAAAATATAGATAATCAAATTTGATGGTACCACTGTCACACCTAGTGTCAAAAATAAATAGATACAACTTTCTAAGCCTAAAATAGATAAGCTACCAGTCTCTTTTCATGTTTCAATTTAAAACCCTAGTTGCTAAATTTCATTTTTTTGCAAGTGGAATATATGGATTAATGATTATTAATCACTCTTTCACTTTACTTAATTATTTTATTTGGTTAGGTTAAAACTCCATTAATCAAAAAATTAATGAAATATATACTTGTGTAAAGATAAACATATAAATTTGTTGTAGACCATATGATACCCCCATACCTACAAATTATGGCACATGTGTAACTATAGGTATTGATGTGGAAAGAGAAGAAATAATAGGAGTTGCAACACTTGAAGTGGAAGTAAAATCTTGAGCCTATTTCTTTTGGTCATCTCTTACAATATATAATAATCTATCGATATTATGTAGGTTGACATTAAGATATTTAGTAGATTCTTTATCATTAACTTCATCCAAATTTTTTATATTAGCTTGATTAATTTATATGTTCATGATAAGTCCATCAATAGGGTGCATGGTGTGCCTTATAACATTCTAAATGTACAATTACTCTTGATCCCAGGTCATTCTTGATTTTACAAAGATTTGCCTTAATGATGCTTGCATTTTAGTAGTATGATGCCAACCATGTGAGTTAAGTAAGGATTGAGATTGTAAATTATTCATTTTAGCCTTTTTATGATATTTGAATTTGATTAATTCCAATATATAGTGAATCCAAATAACAGTTTGCAAAGTAACATAGAATATAATGTTGAATCTCAAAATATGTAAGCAAAATTCAGTCGTTATTACCATGATTTGAATTTGAAACTTTGAAACTTGTAACAAGGATTAGGGGTGTAACTAGTCAAGGTGTGTTTAATTTTTAGGCTCTCAAATATATTGATCCTAGTTGTAAAATAGTGAACAAGGCCCAAAGGGTTCTAACTATAAAGGATTCCACCATCTTGGAGTCACACTATCCTATCTTTAGGGTATATTGAGATTAACTTCTTGTGGTCAACCACTTATTGGTGTACTATAATAACAAGTGATCAAAGGATTCTTATGGATAAAAAATAAAACCCTAGACATTTATAGTATACTATGAGGTACATGAAAACTAAAATCCATATTTAGTGATATCTAATGGCTTGATTATTGGGACAATACCCCTCACACCATGGATCAGGTAAAATTGAAGTTTGATTTGTGCAAAATGAAGGCTCCTATGATTTTTAAAACTATAAAAGCATAGTTTCTAGAAACCAAGTAAAATAAATAAAATAAATTGAAATCTAAAAAAATCAAAGATATTTGTGCATGGAAATCAAAAATTCAATCTAAAATCCCTAGGTCAAAAAGAAATCTTGTGGAAATGGTTAATCAAATCTAATAAACAATAAAAAAAAATTTAATGTATGGGAATCATGAATTACGAAACCCTAGAATAAAAATTAAAAAAGAAAATAAATGCTCAAAAAATAAATGCTCAAATTAAAACTCCATTAATCACAAAATTGGTAAAACAGATGCATGTGTAGAGATAAACATATTATTTTTTTGTAGACCATTAGCTCCACATACCTAGAGATGATGGCACATATGTAACTAGAGGTGTTGATGTAGGAAGAGAAGCAATAGTAGGAGTTGTAACACTTTAAGTGGAAGTAAAATGTTGAGTCGGTTTCTTTTGTTCATCTCTTGTAATATATAATAATGCATCAATCTTATGTGGGTTAATATTAAGATATTTAGTAAATTCTTTGCCATTAACTTTATCCACATGTTCTATATTAGCTTGATTATTTTATATGGTCATGATAAGTCCATCAATAGGGTGCATAGTGTGCCTTATAACATTTTGAATGTACAACCATTCTTGTTCCCAGGTCATACTTGATTTTATAAAGATTTGCCTTAGTGGTGCTTACATTTTAGGATTATGATGGTAACCATGTGATTTGATTAAGGATTTATATTTTACATTATTCATTTTATCATTTTATGACACTTGAATTTGATCAATGCCAATATATAGTGAATCAAAATAATAATTTGAAAAGTAACATAGAATGTCATGTTGAATCTAGTTATTATTACCATGATTTGAATTTGAAATTTTGAAATTTATAACAAGGATTAGGGGTGTAAATAGTCAAGGTGTGTTTGTTTTATAGGCTCTTAGATATACTAATCATAATTTTAAATTAGTGAGCAAGGCCCAAAGAGCTCTAACTATAGAGGATTCCACCATTTTGGAGTCACAATATCCTATCTCTAGGGTACATTAAGAGTAACATCTTGGGATAACCACTTATTGGTGCACTATAAGAATAAGTGGGAAAAGGCTTCCTTTGGCTTAAAAATAAAACTCTGGGTGTTTTCAATATATTGTGAGGTACATGGAAACTATAATCCATATTTAGTAATATCTAATGGCTTGAGTATCAGGGCAATACTCCTCACATCACATCTTAGGTAAAACTAAAGAATGCTTTGCCTAGAATGAAAACTCCTATAAGTTTTAAAATTATCAGAGCATAATTTCTAAAAAGCAAGAAAAATAAATAAAATAAATTGAAAGTTAACAAAATAAAATATTTTTGTGCATGAAAATCAAAAATTTAATATGAAATCCCTAGGTCAAAGAGAAATCCTAGGGCAATGGTAAATCAAATATGTTAAATGATGATAAAATTTCTCTTTAATGTGTAAGAATCATGAATTATGAAACCCTAAAACATAAATTGAAAAAGAAAAGAAATACTAAAAAAAAATGTACAGATTCACCAATATATTTTACCCTATATTTTAAAATATAATAGATGTATTGTAATGATGTTAATAGGTGTAAAACTAGATACATATCAAAATGATAAAGATGTATAATAATTAACAATTCTGATTTTGATAATTTGTTATATGTATAAATATGTTATTTTGGGAAAACACTAAGAATAAATATGCTTAGCTCAAATACATATTTTTGTTGATTGTTCTAGATATCTAAAGTGGAAATTAGCAAAAGGTGTGATTGTGCATGCTTAGGATCAATAACATAATTTGAACTTGAATTTGGATGGAACCACTAGAAGTGGATAGTAGTGCAGGTTGCTCAAGTTCATTAACCATAGACTTATCCTAATTGATTATACTTAATGACCAATAAGAGAATACATAAATAAATCTAACCGTAATGATGACAAGTCAAAAACAAAATTAGATATAATTTTTTGATAGGACCGCTCTACGTGGATGATAGTGCAAGCTACTCAAGCTCGTAGACTATGAACTTATCCTAGTTGACTGTGATAGAAATCTACCTATTATGCCATTTATGCCTCAGTATAATGATTAGTCAAGATATTATGATTCAAATTATGCCATGCATATTTTTTTATTTCACTTAGTTTGTCCTCAAAATGCTATCTACAGTTTGAAAGCTTGAAAACCTATAAAAAAGGGGAGTGTAATGGGTTGAGTTGACATCAATTACCCCCTTGATGATTGACCATTGACTGTGTATCTAATACTTAAATGAGGGAAATAAATCCTACATATTCCTCACACCTAGATTGATTATGAAATACTGATCCTTGACATTGTGTATGCAACTAGAAAAATGGCTTTGATACTTTGACAATGATAGTTCTTAACTTGCCTTAAAATGCTTTAGACTTGGATTATGGGTGTTCCTTGTAAATGATCTTGAATTTGAGAGGAATAGATTAAATTTTCTCAATGTGAAATATTGTGAAAGTGCTCAATAGATACTTCTAAGCTAGAAAATAAGTAGGGGTAATGAATGACCATTGATGTGTATTTATAAGAAAACCATTTGATATTTTTTTTTAGTTGACCTTATGAAACATGCAGGAAGACCTAAAAGAATGATTCAAAATTTGGAAATTATCCCTTATTTGGCATAGGATGTGGCCATTGTAGGTGTATAGGAGTTTGATGTCACCCCTAATAGCTTAACACATACTTGTCCTGAAAGATTAGGGACAATTGTCTCGATCTTGAGATAATTTAAGGGTGTTTTTAAGTAGTTTGAGAATTTGATTTTGAATTTTTTGTTTATTGGTGATGATAAACAATGGGTCAATCCCATATATAGATAAATGGATTAGAGTAATGGAAAATGAGTTTCATGTATTTGGGCATAGGTCATGTGGTTTGTGATGTGTCAAGAATTAGCATTGTTAAGAACCTATGACCAAATTTATCTGTCTACAAGTTTTACTTCTAGTGTAACTAGGCAAGAGGTTTCTAAACCAAGTGTTTATATAATAGTGAATGGACCTATCCAATTTGGTTTGAATTTTCCTTCATCTTCCTTATCCACATTTTTATTATTTTGATTTAATCTTTTTGTCATAAGCTTTGTTTAGGTAGTTTTGATAAACTTGTAAGTGTTCAAGAGCATGTATGCATGATTCATCAAAAATTTATAATTGATGTAATTTATGTTCTCAATATTTCACATCATTGATTATATCTTTAAGGGATACATGTATAAAAAGAACCTCAAGCTCAAGGGGAAAACTACTACAACACCATATATGAGAAAATGAGGGGTTACTATATGTACCTAAAAATTACATCGTGCAACATTTTTGGAAAAAATCCAATGATGATAAAAGGACCTCCACCTAAATGTGATTAGACCTAGTTCTCTCTATCATATTTTTTTTTAATTCCTTTTTAACCTTTACTAAACCTCTTTTTTTTTTTTTTGAGTATTTGCCTTAACTTTAGAAGTTTTTGTCTTCATGACAAAACCATCGATCTTCATGATGAAACCATTGTTTCCAGTGGTTTCATAAATTACTACGATAAAATAAATTTGGCATGGTGATTGTGTTACTCATCACAATGGTTTCATTACCATATGAGGTAGTTTCATCATAGTATGTGGTGGTTTCATCTTCGCCACTCGTAGAAGGTCACAGTTCCATCATAGTTTGCCTATTTTTAATATTAGCATTCAAGACTTCAATTTTTACATGTTTTGCATTATTTAAATTGATGTGTCTCATTGTTTTATATTATTTTTACTCTCTATATTTCCCATATCACGTTTATTCCTATTTTTATCAATCCTTATCACTCTTATAATTAACTCATAGTTAATCTTTAGTTAAATCCCACATGCAACCTCCTTTCTTCTCTTACAAGTTTCTCATGTTCCTTAAGTTTTTGGATCCAAAAATTATATCATAGATTGAATATTTCAAGTTTTAAAAACCCTATCCTACCTAATTTTGTTTTGGATAATCTTTGTTTGAGTCTACAATCATGTTTTAACCATTCTATAAAAATTTGGAGATGGGATTTCACCGAATTGGCAACCAATTCTTTGTTATTCATGAATCAATCCAAACACAATAAAACTACTCTCTTTTTTAGAATTGTGTCTTTCTTGATTCTATTATTTTTTCATATTTTTTTTGGAGAGTTCCCAAGGTTGATATTGAGCAAAGGATTTAGCTACCTAAGGATCATATACACACAATAATTACTTCTTCACCTTCGCTTGGTCTTACCATTGATTAGGTTAGAGGATTTTTTTTAGTTTTATTTTGTTTATTATAATAGATTATATTATTTTTATCTTAGTCATTAGATAGGTTCATATTTATAATATCATAAAAGAAAAAAAATAAATCCTTCTCTTCTCTTCTTTTGCAAATAAAAGGTGGTTTACTTTCTTTAACTTGTAATTACATATAATTTTTTTAAAGAACAAGAGATTTTCATCAAATCTAGGGTAGATTAATTGAATCAAAACATTAAGAAGATACAAACAAAAAATTCACTATCAATTTTAAAACAAGTTTACATTCACAAATGAACACTCACACACACAAGTACTAAAACCTAGAAAACCTAGACAAAGCAAAACTTTCATGTTAGATATAAATTATTTATTTATATAGTGAATGAACATTATTATAGATCAGAAAATAAGAGAAATAAAAACTTTATAATTTCATGTATTTTATTTTATATCATTAAATTTCATAATCAATCATTTCAAACTTCAAAAATTAGCTTCTTAGCTTGCATATGTGAATTAATTTTTTAATTCTTAGAAGTTGTGCTTTCTAGGTTTTGGATGTAATTTTCATTTGTGTGTTATAAATTTAAAATATGTATTAGATTTAATATATTTTAATCCAAAAAAAATAAAAAAATAAAGTTAATACATTTAGCACATATAGCCAAAACTTCTCTCTTAAACTAGGAAAGACCAAAATCAGCGCTTGCAATTCAGTATTAGTATTTGCATGCATAAAAGATCTTGAAAATAAAAATTACTCACTTTTTTAATTTTAGGTATTTCACATAATCATTTAAAAACTCTTTATTTTTACCAACTAGTATAATTTACTTTATTTTCAAGATATTATAAAAAACACCCAAAAACACAATCAAACAAACCTTGTCAAGATCAGTACAAGCATAAACCTTTCTCCTACACATTAAAAACAACAAGTGCAGTATTTAAAACAATAATCAAAACAAGCCTTATGCTTGATATATTCATCACAACATATCTTTCCCATTTTAATATGCTCCTTGAAGAACCATTTTTATATAGAGTATGTATCTTTCCAAAAGTTAGATCTCTTGTCTAGCCAATAATATTCAAAGAGATATCAACACTAAGCTTAAAATAAAAGTTTTTAGTTCCACTCTCATTAAACATATTATCATTGGCCAAATAGATTCTCTCAATAATCAAGACCATATAGAATCACAACCAATAATTATACATATTCATATGTGATCTCATTAGTATAATGATCTCCAAGTGTAGACCTTCACTCTTCCTTTTCTTCCTTTTTAGGACTAGCCTTGTCATATTTTCATTTGTGATACATATGAAATTGACTAAACATACCCATTATGATAGAGATAGTCAAATTTTTAGTCTTTTAGCCTGATTATTCCCAATTCCCTATTCCTAGCATTGACCAAGAATTTTGACTCATTATCCTCAGTCATACTAAGGGTTCTTGGGATTACGTTTCTTCTCAATTTTACTCTCTTAACGAGTGATGTGCCATAGGAGAGATCTTATGGTATAACCATGAGCACCCTATTCCATCTATAATCTAAAACCCAATTCTTTTACCTCAATCTAATCAACCAAACCCTTATACCTATCATCATATAATATTTTCATTGGTTGACTTGGCCAGACCTCGATAAGTTGAGTGCATAAGGTTCATGTGTCACTTTTATATGTACAGTTATCCCAATCATTGTTTAAACACTCATACAATATGTCCATAAGGATTAGATAATTTGATAGGCTAATCCTCATCATGTTTTACTATGGTTTTACTTAAAATGTTCACAATTATTTTATTTGCAACCTCAACTTGGTCATTTCCCTTAGGACAATAAGGAGTATATAATTTATGTCAAATTTTATACTTAGCACAAAAATTCTTAACTATCTTATTCTTGAGTGATGAACCATTTTTAGTAACAATCATAATGGGATACCAAATATATAAATGATACATGTTATTATAAATCTAAAAATGTCCTAACCCATGGTAGACTCCAAAGGAATGGTCTCAACCCATTTGGTTAAAGACTTAGTAACTATGATAATAAACTTGTAACCCTGTAATGATGGCATATTTTCTTTGTCAATCAAGACCAAAAAGGGAAAATGGCCAAGCTGATACAATGGGTTGTGATTTTGAGATGGTGCATGTGTTAGGATACTTTTTTTTTTAGAAATGCTCAGAAATTTTTGCATATTATTAACGTTCTTGGCCAGTAGAAGGCCAAGAGTAACTCGTGTGTATTAACTTTGCTTTTCCATTAAAATGGCCACCACATTCTCTAGATCTTAAACCTCTTTTAAGATAATTTTAGCTCCACCACACCCAAGGCATCTAAGTAACTAACTGTCAAAAAACATCTTAAAAAGAGCATCACTAATGATAACATATGCAATAACATCTCATCATTTTTTTATTTTGTCATTTTTTGTAAAATATGTAGGAATAGTCTCATCTAATAAGAAGTTATAGATTTTTAAAAACCATTATGTAATATCAATATCACCATCAATAGAAAAATCTTCTAATTCATTTAAAGTAGGAAGTGAAAATTTTGATGTTTTAATATCTTAATAGTAAGTAAACCATGGTCATCTATGATTTCAATAGGAATAAGTGGAATAACACTATCCATATCATAAATGTGCAAATTATTTCTTCGATGGATGTTTCTAATCTCAAAGTTATCAAAGAAATTAATCAAATGATGGACCAAGTCTCAACATGGAATTAATTTATCTTCCTTAGTTTGGTAAACACATGTGACTTGATTGATGAAACTTGAGAGTCATTATAAAATTTTATGAATTTTATCTTTAAACCATGAGAGATGTGTAAACCTAGAATCAAAGTCTCATATTTTGTAATATTATTGGTACATTGAAAGCTCAAGAGATATGATAGTGGAATAGTTTGGCCTCAGGGTGTTATTAATATGATATTGTAGACACTTTAAGTCTAGTATTAGACACTGGTAAATGTCAAATTTGACCTACCTTCTCCATACATGACTTGTGTGCACATATATATCTCTTATTCGCATCTCTCACATCCACATGTTATCTATGGGTTGAATCCTTCCAAGGTTTTATCATTCACCTCATGAATTTTCCTAGTATGTTCTAAACCAATACACTATCATACTTAGAAATCTCTAGATCATTAGACCAATGTTCGTATCTCTTGAAAGAGAATTTTAGATTGAGTTGTTACCATCTAGATGCTATCAACCAAATCTAAAGGTCTTATCCTTTACCAAGCAAAGATCATTTTTAAAAATAAAATCATTCTTATGGGTCAACCTATTTATCTAGTGTATTGGTGGCATGATAAATTACCCAAATAGATTCATATAAATACAAATAAATTCTATACTTATTAGACATCTAAAACTTATCTATCAAGCATATATACACTAGCACATTGAGAAAAATTGCCCAGTTCTTCCCAAATCACAAATCAATCACTATAAGTAGTCATCAACCAAACCTAAAGCACACCTAGCCAAGTCAAGAGTGAACATTGACAAGTGTCAAAAGCTAGATCATTAGGTGAATTCATATAGAAAATGAGAAATATTTCACATTCACACCAAGGGGAAGAATTACATGTGGATTGACTTCCCTCTTTATAGTATTAGATACATAGGCAATAGTCAATCATCAATGATAGTGATTGGAGTCAGCTCAACCCATTACACTTAAGTTTTTACATGTTTTATCTCATCACAAGTAGACCTAGGGTTTCAAATGAAGGATATGGATTTTTGGGTGCCATTCATATGATTAGACATCAGGATCACACAAAGTGCTAAAGGAAAAATAGGGACATCTACATGTATCAAACATAGAATAAAAATATCTAGAGACATGATTATTTAGCTCTAAAAATAGGGATGGATATTACTGACCAAGGGCTGACATTACTATTTGGGCCTACACAGAGATCCAAAACATTCATCAAATGACTCATAGTCTGCTTTCTAGAATGCCTTGTTGCCTGCCACCTATCTCAGTCTTGAACAGTATAAAGAACCATTAATTATCTTATCCTTTATTGTACCTTCCATATTTAGTAAGCTTGTGTACCAAATCAGCTTCAATCTTATACATTCATATGTATGTTTGATTTGCTTACTTTATGATATGAATTATTTCACAGTTTTTATCTTAATTAGATTAAGCAATTAATCTAAATTAGGGTAAAGCATATTGGTGAACCCATATATTGCTTGAACATTATTGAACCCTTAGTTTCCTTTAGGGTTTCATCTTTCCTTCTAGGGTTTTAAATTTATACTTTAGGGTTTAATTTTTAAAACTAATTTTTGATTTTCCCTACTATTACAAATTACACATGGTTATAATGGATGAACATTATTTCTATTATTTTACTCGAGACATGATTGTAATCATTGCATGTTATTGGCATTTATTATGTAAAATCTATAAAAACTATGTAATCAAATGGATAACATATTTATACACTAACAAGGCTAAAATTAATAATGAATAATATCTAGCCTTTCTTAATTCATATGGTGAAAATATTCAATCTGAGTTATTACTTATTACCACTAGGAACCAAAATGCATGCATGATATCTTTTGTTCCTCTTGCTCCCATTACGGATTTCACAATAGTAACTATACATCCTTTTGATGGAATGATCATGAACATGGAATCTAATAATAGTCATAATCAGGAAATTAGTATTGTGGATAATTTTGATGACATTGATGAAAAATAATTTACTAAATATATGGACATAAAATCAATAAATGCTTGATATAATGTTTATATGTAGCAAGAGACAAAAAAAAATTGGCTCAAATTAGTACATCTAGGGAATAATATAACCTTTCTATGATATCAACCAATTATTTTGAGTTACCAACCCAACCATAGGTGTTCAAACTTATATTATTGGTACTATTCCTATATTGACACTTGATGTCACACACTATGTATACCCAAAGTGTAGGGGCAACATAAGGATTCCCATATATTTCCATGCATATTCCTACACAAATGACCTATTTTTTCCTATGATGGCTATGCATACTACATATTGACCTCACCTACTACATGTTCCCTTGGGTAGACTATTTTAGATCTACAAGCTAACGTGTTTCCATTAGAGTAAGGTGATTCTAGAGCTGTTAATTAAATGGATTTGAATGTTTTGATCCATAATCTATTATCTCCTGAGATTAAAGACTATCCCTTACCTATAAATTTTTTAGCTCATAAGCTTCCAATATACAATGGTAAAGGTGATCCTGAACAACACCTTAAATCCTTCAACACAACATGCTTAGATTACACGTCTAATGATCAATTATTGACCAAGTTATTTCTGAGAAGTCTCAAAGCCTATGCTTTGTGGTAGTTCTATGACCTTCCCCTCCAATCAATCAAGGCATTCATCCCTTTGGTAGATCGGTTCCTAACACACTTTTTCATCAAGATTGAAGAGAAACTATCTTATGCATAAATTATCAACTCAAAAAAGGATCCAATGATCTAATCATTAATTATGTACTTTGGTATAAGACCGTGTTATTTAAGTCGATCAATCCTATGGCTGATAATTAGTTACAATACATATTCAAGTAAAGTTTGTTTTCACCACTCCATGAGTCAATAGGGTTCAATAAATTCAAGTCTTTTGATGAGTTATGTCATACAATGAGAGATTGATAAGTAAATCTCATAGCTTTGAACAAACTTAAGTATGCATCTAATATTCTAACTACTTTAACAACCAAGTCTTAGAGCAAGCCAAGTTACAAGATAAAATTTTAATGGTAATGATAATGAGGCAAAGTCAATGATTAAGGTAATATCATAGTTGATAAATCAACTTTCCTTATCTGCTACACAGAAGAGGTAATTTTCAAAATTACCATCACCTCCTCATGTATTGTTACAGAAGTTACTTGATTACAAACTCATAGCTCTTCCTCCACCACAAGATTTTGATGCAAGTAGACCTGCACATAAGAATTATGATATAAATCCATACTACAATTATCATCAAATTATTGGACATTTTTGCAAATAGATGTTTCAAGTTAAGATATAAGATACAAGATTTTATTTATGATAACATTATTGAGCTAAGCAAACTTATAGAGGATATAGACCATAATTAAATGGGAATTATAAATTGAAAATCTACAATGACCTATTTCCAAAACATGAGACAACAAATAATAACGATACTTCTAAGATACATTATACATATAATGTGCATCCTCCTCCTGTGACATATGGTCACCTGATGGATGGGATTATTGGTATACTTATAGACATATCACCACATGAACCCATGATTACATTTTATGACATTGAGATAGTTGATGATGATTTAGATCTTCACACATTATTCATATGAGCCCATATCAATAAGAAACACATACACAATGTTATGGTTGATAATGGACCAAGTGAAAATGTTTTCACAATGACACTTCTCCACACTTTTGGATAAATATTTTTCAAGATACTAAAAAAATGGTTAAGGGATTCGATGGACAAATAGATAATACACTTGGGTGCATTGTGTCACCTCTTCAAATGGGCTCTAAGATAGTGGCTACTTAATTCTTATTTATACAACATAATGGGGTCTTTGACATAATGTTATAACACTCTTGGATATAAAATCCATGGGCATTTCCATCTACAGTGCATCAATATATTGAATATATACACTACAACAAATCAGTCATAGTTTCAAGAACTTAATATGGGTACCCTCTTAAGCTAGTGGTATCTCCTCATTCACCTCCACCACTACCATAGTTGCTTGTTATATCTATTAAAGATCACTATAAAGAGGTGGTTTATACACCAATTTATAATCTCTGTATACACTCAACTCATAAGAGAGTATCTGACTCTCCTAGGTAGCTAGTCTTATAGCAGTTATCAAATCATAGAGTAATTCCAAACTTACAGAAGCCATTATCTACCATAGTGAACATACATTTCAACATGTTCCATGGTGAACATAGGTAGTGAGATATTATCCTAATATTACATCACATGATTCATATTTTGATGTTGATAACCCTGCATAATGTTACTTCTCATTGATGATATGTGACCTTTGTACCATATGATATGGGGATTCCTAATGACAATCCCATTTATGGGATAATTAATTGGCATTTTTTAAATTTCAAGATGAATAAAATATATAAAAAATAAAATACTTTAAAAATACTAAAACATTCCAAATATTCAAAAAAAATTAAAACCTAAGCATGACATGATGGTTAGTTTCACTATTTATATGTGTTATTTATCACATGTTTGGTATATGGCATATTCTTTTCAAACACACATTCATTTCATGGTATATGAGCATGATGCAGGATATATAGATCATATATGGATACACAGATGCTGGACTGTCTTATACCTAGTGGCCATGTTAATGTTGGGGGCATCTTATTCCAAAGGTCACAATATTATAGGTTAAATATGTTTATGACATTTTTACCATGTTGAGCTACCTAGATTACTTGCACATGACTTAATAGTTATTCATCTTACATAGTTATACATGGATATGCTACTTTGTCATGGTGTGACATTAATATACATAGATAGTGTAGACTAGTTTTCACTTGTTATATGTTTCATTGATCTTATTACTATTGCATGATAGGCTAGTAATTGCTAATCTATTATGTGTGGTCCCTTGGCCTTACTTGAGACATCTTTCTATCCCTTGAGTGTGTCCCTTTGGCCTTGTGTGTTGTGACATCTTTATGTCTTAGATTGTGGCACCTTGGCCTTGTTTATTGTAACATTTTTATATCCCTTGATTATGGTCCCTTTTCCTTACTTGTTGTGAATCTTTATGTACCTTGTATGTGGCCCTGGGCCTCATTTGTTGTGACATATGCATGTCCCTTGTATGCATCCATTGGCCTTATGCCTGACATTGTGTGCCTATGAGTGGATTAAGCTAGGATTTTATTCTAAGCTTCTTGAATTTGTTGATATTTTTAATTTTTTGGGTGTCATGATTCATATCAAGCACCTCCCTATATTTTTGTGGTGCCATGATTTATAGCATGCACCTATTTATTGTGTACTCTTATTCAGTTATTATATCAGTGATGATTATTACTATGTGCCTTATTGATACATATATCCTAACATGACAATTATACGCTTGCATTAGATATGTTACATACATACTTTGATGGCATGCACATTATTATGTTGACATATTTTCCACATGTTGACATGATTATAGATGATTACATATTTATACATCACATGATATAATTGACTCTTTATTTTGAGATGAGTTACTTACGAGATGTGTCCCTTACCTAAAGATATAAGCCTTCATGATTAGAAAAAAAAGATTTTTGGCACAATTTACAGAATTCAAAGTGGTTCAGATATCAGCTGAGTTCAGATATGAGACATATATTCACACATTAATACAAATTATTAGGGCATATGTTATGCATATGCATTCACTTCATGGAGATAAGAGCTATAGAGTACAAATTTAGATACACTTGAGTGGATATACCATTGAGTGCAAATATAGATACAAATTACTTGAGTGTAGACACCTAAAATGGGCCACAATTGGCTTTCGATTAGGCTTTAGACTGATTCCTATCAACCATTTTAAATTAAGCCTAGGAATCATTGCATGTCCCAAATTTGCTTATGTATCATTTATAAAATCTCGAAATCATGTTGATACATCCCTAATTGGGGTATTTTATCGTATGCAACAATAACCTCTCATAGATTCATCCCTAATCACCTTACGGCATCACAACTATCAATATGGCCTATGGACCTATTAAGTGGGGCACTTACACAATCAAAATCTTGAAAGAGATAAAAGGCTAATCAAAATCAATTAACAAGTTAAATAATATTAAATGCCTACTTGAATTATCCATTTGAATTAATAAATATCTAAAAAATGAAATTCAAAAATCAAAATATCCTAGCCTTTCATCATTGCCTTTATGAGTTGTCAAGCTCTTTGAAAATATACTAAAATATCTAATTTGAGAGTCATGCCTAGTAATTGCAAATCATAATTACTTGACAACTATTAACTCAACTAGAGTTAGTTTTAACTCACCGAGGTTTAGTTTGAACCCATTCCAAGCTGAAACTCAACCTTGACTCACCTTGGGTGACACTTAATTCATAAGGCTATAAATATAAGGACATACCCCTTCATTTTTAAGCTTGGATATTATAGAGTTATTATGTAGGATATGCTCCATGAGACTCACGCAAGTAAGGTTACCATGCCCAAATATTAATCCAAACAATATCAAATCCAAGGTACCAAGGAGAGAAGGAGCCAAACAACCTCCATTTTCAAATACTTCTTGATGCACAAGTCGAGCAAGCCATTCAACAAAGCCATTTAGAGATCCCAAGGAAGGTAAAAGAGTTGCGTCTTTTATATATATATATATATATATATATATATATATATATATATATATATATATATATATATATATATATATATATATATATATATATATTGTCATTTATTTTTTATTACCTAAGCTCTCCCTAGTGTCTAGGCTACAGGTGTTATAAATTTAGTGTGTTCATTTGATTGGTTTTATGAGACTAATGCAAGGCTAACCTCCCCTCTATGTCAAATTCCTAGTTCATAGGTCCACATGGTTTACATGGACAAAAATTACAAATTTTCACATACATATATATTTGAGATACATGTTCTCAAAATTTAACATATATATAAATAACATTCTATATTAGTTGGCATAGATTCATTAGGGCATGATACTGGTTCATGCACATATATACTATTTTACATATCAGTTGGCATAGATTTAGTGATACATGATATTGGATCATACACATTTACACATATTTTTTAGTGAGTATTGTAATATTTTGATTATTTTAAAATAAAATTCAATGACATCAAGTATTGAGAAACCTTGAATTTTTAAGTCCATCTATAGTGGTTGATTCATATTTTTTTAGGTAATGCATGTTGAGGTTCAACAACTCTCAATGGCCTCAAAATTACTCATAGTGAGCCATTATGTGGTTACCACCTTACCATCTTTAGGTTCAAGACCAAAACTATAGTATTTATTTGAGTTAGTGCAATTGAGGTTCAACAATGTTCAATGGTCTTACCACTACTCCATATTCGTGAGGATTGGGGAATTTAACTTTGAAACCCATGGGATTGCATATATATACAAAATTGGGATTTGATCACCCCCAATTCTCCAATGGTTCAACAAGAGGAACCATTCTCTAATGCTTCAACAAGGAAACAACATCTCCAAGAAAGTTACAAGGTAACTCAGTTTACTCACATACAGGTGTACTCTTTCCTTGCTCTTAAAACTTTTCAAATTTCAATTATAGTTCAAATTTCAAATTTCACTCCATGGACATTGACTATTACATGTTCATTTCATGTTTTTCTAAAGAAACTTGCATATTTTAAGCCTTATCCCAAAGACAAAATGTGTTGTACATAATAAGTATATCTTTGTCCTTTTACTCTAATATTTGTATTTCATTTCAATACTAGAATTAAAGGGCCCATTTATAAACACTTAAATATGGTATTAGACACTTGAAATCTTATTTTTACCTACCTTCACCATACATGACTTATGCGCACAAATATGCTTCTTATTTCCCATCCTCTTACATCCACATGTTATTTATGGGTCCAATCCTTCTAAGTTGTTATCAATCACCTCAAGAATTATCCTAGTTTATGTCAAATAAGTAAACTATCACATTAAAACATCTCCATATTATCATATTAGTGTTACTGTATCGCAAACAAGAATGTCAAATTCATTTAGTACCATACAAATGTTATCTACCAAATCTAATGGTCCCTCCTTCACTTAGCAAAAATTAATTTTCAAAATTAAATCATTCGTATGGGTTAGCCCATTTTTCTAGTGTGTTAATGGCATGAGAAATCACCAAAATATATGCATATAAATACAAATCAAGTGTAGAATTATTAGACATCTTACCCTTATCTATCAAACATTTATACACTACTGCACATTAGCAAAATAACCCTTTTCTTCCAAAATCACAAATTAGTCACTAGAAGAAATCATTATCCTAGTCTGAAGTAGACCAAACCAAGTCAAGAGTGAACATTGGCAAGTGTTAAAATCCATATCATTAGTGCATTCACATGGAAAATGAGAAAAATTGCACATTCACACTAATGGGAAGAACTACGTGTGGCTTGAATTCCCTCTTTGGAGTATTGGATATGTCAACAATGATCAATCATCAATGGGGTTGATTGGGTTCAACTCATCCCATTGAACTTCCCAATATTTTTTAGGTGTTATCCTCTTACAAGTAGACCTAAGGTTGTGAATGAATGAGATGGACTTTTAAGCGTCATGAATATGATTAGACCTCAAGATCATATACACAACTGAAGCAAAAGTAGATGTACCTTCTTGTATTAAATATAGAATCAAAATATCTAGGGATAGGATTGTATAAATCAAAACATTTTAGTGAAAACTATTGAAGTGAGTTTGATGTTACTATATGGGTGCACACATAGATCTAAAATGTGCATACTCATAATCCTTTCTCTAGCCTGCCATCTGTCTTGGTCTTGCATAGTATAGGGAACCATTAAGTATTTTATCCTTTACTATACTTTCTATATTTAGTAAGCTTTTATGCCAAAGTAAAATCAATCTTATACATCTTACTTTATGATTCAAATTATTACATACAATTTCTATGTTAATTAGATTAATAAATTAATCCAAATTAGGATAAAATGGATACCAGTCCTAGCACCTGAATCCATTTAGACCCACCAAATTACATTATCAATATCTTATTCTCATTAGTATACACACAAAGCTCATCCCAAAAAGCATCATTTATGGGAGTATGATATACTAAAGGAGATGCAACAATCTAATTAATAATAACTTACCATTTCACTATTTTTTGTTGAATAAACTTAAGATCAAATTCAATGAGTAGCATGACCCACTTAGTTATTAATCTAAACATGTAAGGTTTAGACATATTGTACCTCAAATGATCAATATTTACAATAACTTGAGTCTCGATATTAAGATTATAATCTTTAAGTTTGTGTATTGAATATGATAACTAAGCATAATTTTCCATGGATTTGTATTTTTTCTCTAATCAACCAAAGTAATAAATACTCCTCTCTCGATGCACATCATCATATTGTGCAAATAAATTACCCAAGGCACGTTCAATGGTAGATATGTATAGTAATAAATGTTTATTGGGAATAAGTGGCATCATGACTGGTGGCTTATCTTAATATACTTTAATTTCATCAAGGCCCTTTAACAATGTTCATCCCATTCAAATTTTGTGCTCTTTCAAAACAATCTAAAATTCGATTAGGTTTCATCTGCTAAATTAGCTATGAACTACCATATAGTTTGAATTTTACCTTACAAACTTCTTAGTTGTTTTAAATCCATAGGTGTAGGCATATCAACAATAGCTTTTAATCTCTTGGGATTGACCTAAATACCACTTTTAGAGATAATAAAACACATTAACTTTCTAGATGTTACACCAAATACACATTTATTAAGATTTAATTAGACTTTGTAATTCCTTGATTATTTAAATATTTTTCATGATTTTTATCATGATCTTTACACTTTTTTATTTTTCATAATGTATCATCAATGTAATCCTTAATAATTTCATTAATGTAATCATGAAATTTATGTGTCATATCACTTTTATAAGTAGTGCCAATTTTTTTAAGTTTAAAGGCAAGACGACATAGAAAAATATGCCCCATGGGGTGGTGAAAGCAATTTTATATTGATTAATGTGATTTATCTTAATTCAACTATAACTATAAAATCCATGCATGAAGGAGAGCATATTATACCTAGCAATAGATTCTACAATCATATCAATATTGGATAGAGTGAAGTCATCCTTAGGATAATTCTTGTTCATGTCTCTGAAATTGTAACAAAGGCGTATACACCGATTAAGTTTTACAACCAAGATGATGTTATAAATCCAAGGTGAATAATCAATGAATCAAATAAATCCCACATTTATTAACCATTAGATACCATCTTACACCATAAAATAAACTTTATGATGCAACTTTTAAATATTTTGCTTAACTGGTTTAATATCTACATTGATTGCTAGATTATGAATTGTGATGTCTGTATCAATGCCAAGCATATCAAAATAAGCCCAAGCAAATAATTTAGGAAAGTCTATCAAAAAATTATCTGTGATCTTCACCTTCTTTTAGTTTTCATAATTTGAAAAGTAATATAACTTTAGGATCTTCTTTGGTGCCATAGTAGAATTCACTTGTTTCTTCATTGAACCATGTGGATCAGTCCTCGGTGTATGATGTAGTGGGTAAGGAATTGATACCATCTAATGGATTATATTATTATATAATATTTGACTCAAATTATCCATAGTAAGTATGATGACTAAACTTATGAAAGAATCTTGCTTTATGATGAAAATATGGTAAATCAACACAAGATCCCACATATTCTTTAAAAGCTTCATCATTAGCAAAATTATCAAGTGTAAGTAGCTTAGGTGAAACATATTCTTCAATTATCTTAAGATGTAAAAGTTATAAATATGTAACATGATTAACTTCATTTTGATGTGATGCACTAGTCTTGGAAACATGAGCATGGAAAGATTTTTTCTTTAAAGTATCATAAGCACTAGATATTTCTATTTAGATGTAGTGTCTACATTATATCCAATACCTATTTTAAATTAATGTGAAGTGGGAATAATTAGCTGAATAATACTTTCTTCATTTCACTCTAACCCATTACCTTTGTATTACATATTATTTGCACAAACACAGTATTTTATGTATTATTCTAAATTACTTTTTAGTGGGCCACTAGGTTGATTGGTATTAAGATAAGTGTCGATCATAGGTTGCTTACCCTTATCCATGAGAGATAGTGTGTCATTGAGAATGGAAGAGGGGAAATATCATTTGTAGTCTTTAGGAGTAAAATATAATTCTCCAATACAAAATGTGTGCATGTCATCTCTATATTCACTAGAACCATATGGTGTAAAATTGAGTTTTGATAAATGTTCATCTATGCAATCATGTTTGTAATCGTCATCTTCGATATCATCTTAGGCATAAGTATCATCATTGGTATTACTAGATTCACCCACATCATATGTATGAATTCAATCTTTAGGAATAAAATATTGAGGTAATATGATCTTTGGTTGAGGTATGTTCAAATTTGGAGTATTAACTCGTAGTACAATATTGAAATAGGGTATCATCTGCAGGACAACGGTACATGTAACCCTCATGTAACAATTTCAAGCATCTATGTAATGTAGATGGAACAAAATTCATAACATGAATATAAGTATATAAATAAAAATATTTTAGTGAATTTCATTAGGTATCATTGGCAATTCGTAGTTAAATTTTTAGGCCTAACAATTATGTCCAATTTAATTGTTCCTAAGGGGCTTCATGATTGATTATTAAATCCTTTAATGATCATATTAGATAGTGTAAGATACATATGATAAATTTCAAGTGCATTAAGGAAGGCCTCACTATATATGTTAAATCCTAAGCCATTATCTAGAAGGACCCTCTTTATTACGAAATGATTGATTTTAACTTGAATGTGCAAGGGGAGATATTGAAGAATAATGTCTTTAGAGGGAAGATACTATAAATCAAAGGAGATAAGATAATCATTATTTTGTAAATTTATAACATGAGAACAAAAATAGGTGGGATAAATATTGTTTGGTAAAGAAGCTTCACAAAATATATCTTAAAAAGGAGTGGATTGCTTAAGCAATTCTAGAACATAGATCTTGGCTTGAGTATTTTGTAATTAGTCCACAAGATCATAGAGCTTGGGTAATTGGATCTGAATATTAGAAATAGGAGGGATACATTAGAGGCTTGAGGAGGGGTATTTTGGTTGAATCCATATTTAGAATCATGAGGAGGGATAGTGGCATTGTGTGGCATTGTGTGCCCTACCTCTCTGAGTTGTCACAACACTTACCTCATAGTGAATCATGATACAATTAAAAATATAAGTCCCATAACTAAGAGGAGAGATATAAATGATATTTTGGCATAGGATATCCTCACAAAAATCATTAAAATCAACCTTGTCAAGTCTCAATCTACAAGCTAATATTCTATGATAGATGCTAGGAAAGATGCTTGTAAACAATGATGATCAATTGTATGCTAACCATGTAAGCAATAATATCAATTATAGAAACAAAAATACCCCACATGCATTTTCAAAAATGAATATAAAAATTAATACTGATCTACCCATGATATATGAGAAAATATGCAAGCCTAAGCATGAGACACTAAGGGAAAGCAAACTAAGGTTAAATATAATCATCATGATTCTAGCTAATAGAAGCCTAAAAATAAGGCACATGTAATGAAAGGGTTTATACAAAACCCTAAATAAAATAAAAAATTAGTCATGAAACCTAAGGGAAAATCTCAAATGATATAGGTGTTTGAATAAATGAGGGGTTCACCATTTTGTTTTGTTTATTTGTGGTTCAAAATAGAGTTAATTATGCATAAACAAATAAAAATAATACGAAACAATAAATAATATCTACTCTAGTGGATAAAAATAGTATATAGGCATATTTGAAATTGATTTGACAAGCAGTAGAAAATATGAGAAGAAAATGAGATCGAAAAATCACACCTTGGTAGAATTAAATAAATTTGGATTGCAATAATGGTTTGAGATTGATGATAAAGCTCTATATAAAATTTAGAAGATTGAGTATATGGAAACATATTCTATACTTGCTATCTAACCAACAAATATGAATAGGGAAGATTTGGCAAGACCAATGAATCCATCTTGCTAATACCAACATATTTGTTTCCTATTGTCAAATATATACTATGTTATCTTTTAGGTTCTATTTTTTTTGAAAATATGCACCATCAAATGTCATATATGTATGTACCTTCCATTTGTTTTTATGTGAGGTAGAATATGTCTAATTTGATCTCCTTATATTCCTTTACCTAATTCACCATAAAAAAAATTGTGGGAGAAATGGAAGATGTAGCTGGATCGAGCAACCTCAAAAAGAGTTGAAACTATGTATCCCACATGATAGAAGCATACCCCACATATTTATTATGAAATGTGAATGAAAGTGTGGGAGATAAGCTTTGTTCTCTCTCTAAGTTTAATGCAACTACATAAGATTTTCCTAGTCATCTTTTGGTACAATATGTAGCTATAAAACTTTGATATGAGTCCTTAACTATAAATCTAGAAATATGAAGTATACCTAGACTTGAATGACAATGGATTTATCATAAAATGTTGTTATTAAAATGCTTTAGATGATTTTTATATATAGGAAACTTTAGTTTGAATTAGAAACATATTGTCATTTAAGCTTGTTGGGTGAATATTTTGTCGCCAATGTACTGATGAGCAAAATAGGTCTGATCATCCATAGCAAGGGAGATTGGTCATCCAAAGTTGTAGGTTTACCACATCCAAAGGGGATAAATCTCTCCTCGCATCAAGGGGAGGTTCCCTATAAGTATGAAGGAGCTATATACTATAAATATATGCAGAAAATAACACTCAGGGGTAGGGTAACACCATCCATATCTCTTTTTTCAGAGATGATTCTCATAGACAAAGGAGAAATCTTGGTGAAGACACTAAAGGCACTTCTCTTCTTTTAGAAGTGGTCTTATAGGAAACAACAAGAGTTCTTTCAGGCAATGACAAGTGACTGGTAATAGGGTGCAGTAACCAACAGAATGAAGTGTAGCACAAAGTCTCCACTTCAGCTGCCCAAAGAGTGAGATACAAAGAACAATGAGGGCATAAAGTCATTCCAAGGTCCTTTACATAGAAATAGAAAATAAACAGACTAAAGATGATTACAGATAGCACAAAGTCTTCCACAACTGACTTCAAGACACCTTCCTGATTACTTTCACAAATCCTGCTTGTTAGATTAGATAAACAAGAATGCTTCTAGGAAACAGACATAAAAACAATTTCCTAGAATAACACAAGTTATAATAGCACAAAGTCTGCAAGTATCTTGCTTTCTCATTTAGATAAAATAATATGAACAACAATCTGAGCTCAAAGTCTCAATATTTGCCTTCCAATTTGGGCAAAGTTTCACTTTTGTAAAAATGAAAAGTCCCCTTGCATAATGAGAGAAATTACAATGTATAGCAACCAAGCAAAACTTGGCGCTCTTTACCATGGGACAACCCACGTCACAGTCAATGCCTTCAATGCATTTTCAGGTTTGTCAAAGGACTACATTGAAAATAGGGTGGCTGGTTTAACTATGGCATGTCATTTCATCCCACATGTCTTCTCCTGGGTTTGGATCATCTGGTTTGTCCCCTCTGACGTCTATGCAACTGTCCATTTTGTCTTTTCTCCAAAGGAGACCAACAGGTTGTGCCTTTAATGTTTGCAAGCTTGAAAATCTACTCTATAGACTATTTTAGCTACCAAAATAACTTCTACATAGATATTTTCCTCTTTGTCTCTTCTTGTTGCGATTTGAGCTCTCGAGCTATCTTTTCACCTTTCTGGTTTTATCTTTTCCTAAAATTTGAGCTCTTAGGGATATATCCTCAGTCTTGCTGGTTCCATACGCTCTTCCATCAGTGGTTCTTCCTTTTGGCATTTTGGCCTTAAGGCCATTGAATGCATTCGGGTCTGCATTTAAGTCTACAAGGATCAACAGCTATTTCATTATTGCAAATTTGACATCTTCAGGCCTGTCATCATTTGAAAGCCAATAGTTAGTTTGTTGCTCTAAATTTGATGGCTGAGGGGACGTCACTAGACTTTTGGATCTCAACGGCTAGTTCGCGACCTTCAACTTTGACGTCTACAGGCCCGTCACTTTCCTTGACAATTCCTTTGGCTTTCTTGTTTTGTCTTTCTTGAAGGGGAATAATCCCTTCGAGGTCTTGAGAAAGGCCTATTTTGGCCGATGAGAGCCCCCTGCAAGGGTACATGCCCTTCGAGGTGCTTTGAATGCCCTTCGAGCTTTTATTCCTTTAACAAACTTTTCTTCAGGTTTTCCTTTAGACAAAAGTCTGAAGGAATTCCTTTGGACATTTTGTCTGAAGTAAATATTTCCTTCACTTTGTCTTTTTCCGTCGAGCATCGCAGCTTTGTCTATCTGTGAGGCTTATTCCTTCAGACAAAAGTTCGAAGGAATTTCTTCAGACTTCTTGTCCAAAGGAATTGCCTGAGCATTTTTGCCATGAGACATCCTTCCGAAGGAATTCCTTGTTCACTCAGCCTTTGAAATGGTTCACGTGCTCCCCACCTACCCTCCACAAGGGATGTTTGGCCTCCAAGGTTGCCTTTCAAAAAAGTTACAAGGGTCCATTTTGGCTGCTAAGTGCCCTCTGCAAGGGCACTTGTCCTTCAGGCTCTTGGAAGACCCTTTTGAATTCCTTGATTGAAAAAATGCCTAAGTGTTGAACCTATTTCTTTCCTACAAAGTTCATAGTTACTAACCTACAGAGTCCATAGATATGAGTTTGTAGACCTGGGGGAGTCTGTAGAAATGAGTTCATAGATTTTCATCCTACAGAGTTTGTAGATTTCTTTCTATGAAGTCCATAGAAATGAACCTGCAGAGTCCATAGAATCCAATCCTACAGAGTTCATAGATTCAAGCCTGCAGAGTCCATAGAAACTAAGTCTGTAGTTTTCTCTAACCTTGAAAGAGTCCATAGAAATCTAGCTTGTGGAGACCGTAGTTTCCTGCCTGTGGATTCCGTAGAAACTGAGTCCGTAGTTCCACCTACAGAGTTCATAAGTTCAAGCCTGTAGGGTTCGTAGATTCAAGCCTACAGAGTCTATAGATTTTTGCCTACAGAGTCTGTAGAAAATAAGTCTATAGTTTTGGGGGAGTCTGTAGAAATCATCTGCAGAGTTTATAGAAATTAAGTTTGTAGTTCTGGGGGAGTCGATAGAAATCATCTGCAGAGTCCCTTAGCTAAAAAAGTTTGAAAAATAGAGAATTTGAAGGCTCATAATAATTTTTGAGAAAGGAAGAGAGAATTTTTGGCTTGCAAGACTAAAAATAGTTCATGTGTTGTCCCAAAAATGAGTGACAGACTTTAGGGACAACAGCTGACTCCAATTGGGGAACTTCCCTTAGTTAAAATTTTGAAACAACTAAGGGGAGTAGAAACTAGAATCTCCAGTGCCTTAAAGTGTGCCATTGGGCTATGGAGTCATGCTACCCAAAAATGAAAGGCTCCAAAAAATGAAAACAAACAACAAACAACAAAAACAAAAGCTATACAAATATACATATGTACAGGTGAACTTATCTAATACTTCAAGAGTTGAAGTGCTTCAGATGCTGCCCGTTGTGAGGCAGAGAAAAGAGCATGTCATCTTGATACTTCAACAGGAAGCTATTTTCACCATTGAGTTGATGGATAATAAATAGGCCTCTCCAAAGAGAATCAAACTTCCCATGCATTCCCTTTTGTTCTCTTCTCTTGTCCCATAAAAGGACTCGATCTCCAATTTAGAAATCCCAATTTTTTGCTTTTTGGTTGAAGAGCTTCTTCACCAAACTTTGATGCATGGTAATTCAGTCCACCACCATAGTTCTCTGCTCATCCATCTCGGTCAAGCACATGATCCTCTTATCAAGAGAGTTTTCATATGTTTGATCTTCAATTTCCTTAGCCAATTTTAATGCTAGCAATTCCAAGGTGATTGGTATTTCAGCATTAAGACCATAAATAAGTTGAAAGGGCGACATACCAATTTCTCTCTTTAGTGTAATCATGTCTACCCACAAAACATCAACTAATACTTTATGCTATGTCCTTTGGTTGTCATCTACCAACTTCTTGATGATAGTCACTAGGTTCTTGTTGCTTGATTCAACTTGTCCATTCCCTTGTGGAAAGTAATCAAAAGAGTGGGAGAGCATGATCCCATAGTAAAAATAGAATTGAGTGATTTTTTAGGAAGTGAAATAAGCTGCATTATCAGTGACAATCTTAGTTGGGACCCCAAACCTGGAAATGATGTTCTCTTTTAGGAAACTACACATTACTTCTGAAGTAGCATGCTTGGTTGGAATAGCTTCCACCCACTTGGTGAAGTATTATGTGGTTGTGAGGACATAATTATGTCTAGCACTTAAAGATGGGTTTACAACACCAATAAAATTGATGCCCTATTGTTGAAATAGTTCTTCTATCACCACTAGCTTGAGAGGCAAGGCAGCTAACTTGGGTCTTCCAATGAACTGCTAGCATAGTTCACATTTTCTTACCCATTTGTATGCATCTTGAAAGAGAGTTGGCCAGTAATACCTGGCCTGAAAAATCTTATGGGTAGTTAAAAGGGCATAAAAATGTCCTCCACAAGCCAGATTGTGGAAGGACTTTAGAATTTGGTTCTACTGCTCTTTATCCATGCAGCGAAGGAAAACTCCCTCAAGGCTCCTCTTATATAGGCCGTTGTCCTAGAGGACAAAATTTGCAGCTTTCAACTTGACAGTCCTTTTTTCTTTATAAAATAGGTGAGTAAGACACTCATTATAAGTGAAAAAATGAGCAATATCTAAATACCACTCATTTGTAGTGGATACAAAGAGGACTGTTGGTGTATCTTCTTCTTTTGATTCTTCATGCTTTGCTTGTTCTGGCTTGTTATCAACAATCAATTGGCATAGGCCCTTTTTATGAACCAGCTTCATTGGTTTGATAACTAGATCAAACTCCTAGATTTTAGCAATCCAATTCCCTCTTTTGGTTCCACACTCCTGCTGAATTAATATGGATTTGACCATGGTGTCTGGAACTAAGGTAGTAGTGTGTGAATTCAAGATGTAGAAGCAAAAATGCTTTACTACCTTCACCACTGCATAAGCATGCTTCTCCATGTTTGAGTACTTTAGCTCATGAGCTTTAAGAGGATAGCTCATAAAAGAAATGGGAGATTCCATACCTTCTTTATTCTATTGAACTAGAATTGCTAAAAGCGTGAGTTCAGAAGCATAGCTGTATATGGTGAATTCCCTATTGTAGTCTGGACAAACCAAAATTGAGGTGTGGGTAATAACCATCTTGATATCTTGGAATGCCAATTTGCCTTCTTCAATTCTACTGAAAGTGGCCTTTCCCTTCATCATATTTACAATATGATGAGTCTTCTCAGCAAACTCAAGGATGAACCTTCTTAAGAAATTCATTTTTCCAAAGAAAGAGTGAATTGCAATTTTACTTGTAGGAAAAGTGAGCTCTTGGATAGACTTGACTTAGTCTGAGTCAATCTTTATGTCTTCTCTAGACACAATGTGTTCGAGAAGCTTTCCTTTAGTTACCCCAAAAATAGACTTCTTGAGATTCAAAGAAATGCCATTCTGGCGGTAGCATTCTAGCACTTGTTACAAGTGGTGCACATGATCTGGGTGATGCTTAGAAAAGATGGTTAAGTCATCAAAATAAACTACAATGAACCTACCCATCTCATCCTTGAAATCAAGGTCCATTGCTCTTTAGAAAGTGGCGCTAGCATTTATCAAGCCAAAAGGCATCCTTCTATATGCAAACGTGCCCTAAGGCATGGTGAATGCAGTCTTATGCTAGTCTACTTCACCAAATTCAACTTAATTGTATTCTAAGAAGCCATCCAACATTGATAATATCTCCAAACTAGTCACTGTATGAAGCACTTGATCCATGATAGGCAAAGGATAGTTATCCTTGAAGCATGACTAATTCAAGTTCCTGAAATCCACATAAAGGCAAATTTTGCCATTCTTCTTCCTTATATGCACTATATTTGCAATCCATGTGGAATGATGGATTGGGAAGATGATTCTAGCATTTAGTATTTTTTGTATCTCAGACAAAATAGTACCTGATATCTTTAGATTGTACTGCCTAGATTTTTGCCTGTAAGGTGTCGAATCAGCCTTGAGAAGAATGTCATGGCAAATTTCTTCCAGCCTGAGTGACTTCAAATCATCATAGGAGTATGCTAAGACGTCCATGTACTGGTTGAGCAAAGTAGTGAACTTGAACCTCTCTTCAAGAGTGCAGCATTTCCCAATGTTCACCATCTTGGGATTTTCCTTGGTACCCAGATTTACCTGATCAAACTTCTGGGAGGAGCTTGAATCTATTTGTTGTTGTTTGATGAATCTATCATGTTTGTCAAATATATTCTCAAGGGAAACCAACCCTTTTGGGATTTTATTCCCTTTCAACTGTAGGAAATCTTCACATGCATCTACACTTGATTCAAGGGCTGGTTCAAGCTTTTGAGTTTCACTGCCTTCGAAGTGTAGCCATTCAAAGCTGTCTTTTTGTTCCAGGAAGGCAATGATTTGGTTGTCATTATTGAACACCTACCAATGATTGGCATTATCAGTTACACTTGGTCGAAAGACCAACTCAATAGTGTACCTGTCTCCTTTGAAGTTTGGGTGAGGAACTAATAGAGTTGTTGAAACAACTAGAGCATCAACTCTATCATTAAATTCCGTGGGTATGGCAGAGATGCTGAAAGCATCAAAGCATTCAAGTTGATCCCAGACTAGATTGTGGTAGTGGCGCAGTCTCTCATTCTTGGTTTGATACAAGTTTCTAACCTGACAAACCACTAGTTCAGCATCTCCTTTGGCATGAAGGAGTTTGATGCCTTTATCTTGAGCAGCCCTCAATCCAAACAATAGCGATTCATACTCAATTGTATTATTAATATTGTTGAACTATAATTTCTAAGATGAAGGAAAAATATCTCCTTAAGGAGATATCATCACAACCTCAGCACCTGAATCGGTAGAGGAGTAGCTACCATCAAATTCAATAATCCATACCTCGTTAGACACCACTTTTTTATTATATTCTTCTTCATTTGGAGGTGAAGATGCTTTCGCACTTGCATTACACTCTACCAATTCTTCTGCTATTATAGTTGAACTAATCTTCAAGTTGTCACTTTCATGAGCTTCATTAGACACTTCATGAACTTCTTTCGTGGATAGAAAGTAGTTACCCATGCCTTAAGACTCAAATAGAATTTGAGCTTTAAGTACTGATGTTTGGGTGACCACATATTTTGCTTCCTTTTCAGGGAGCAATCTTTTCATAACACCTTTGATAGGGATTCTTGCCTTAGATAGGTCCATGTTTAATTCACCTCCAACGTCCTTGCAAAAATTCTACCCAAGAAGGATGCCATATGATGCTGGGACATTGGCCACCAAGACAGTCATCTTGATTCTTTTGTCTGGAAAGGTTGTAAATACAAATTGAGCATCTTTGATTTATCCTAGCAGAGGCACTTATTTATTCTCCATAGAGAAACATCTCCAAAATGTCTTGGTCAATGTGAGACCAAGGGATTCTACCACTTTGGCAGGCATGACATTATCTGAAGCTCCAAAATCAATGATATAATTGTTCAGCTTGTGACCATTTATCAATAAGAAAACATAAAAAGGCTCTATTTTCCCAAGGGCAGCAGGAGGAGTAATGACAAGGTTGTTTAGGATAGACATATTCCTTAAGGGATCATGAGTTAACTTCTTAGCTTCTTGTCTTGCTGGGATGGTTTGGTTCTTTACACATTGAACCAATTTATCCAATTGGTCAAGATTGGATTGTAGAAATTCAAATTCAGACATTTGGATCTTAGTTTTCTTGACATGGTCAATTATGTCAAATGCTGGAAATGAACTAGGCACAGAGGATGGGAGTTCATCCTTTTGGTTTTTTGAAGGGGCAGGGTTGGTCTGCGAATTTGAAGTTGAAGGTGAAGGTAAGTTTGGAGTACTTACTTTTTTAGCAATCACCTGGTCCTTAGGCTAGAAAGGCAAGGTGGTTCCCTGCTTAACAATTAAAATTACAGGCTGAGATTTCTCATCTACCTTTTCTTTATAAGCTTGTTGGGCTGACTGGTTCTTGGACCGTGTATAAATGGCGTATGATCCTTCAGCTGCTTTACCTTCACTTCAGGGTTCATCTTGATAATTCAGGAAACTAATATTGGAGTTGCCAACTAATTCTTCTTGGTCCTTTGTGAAGAGATCAACATCATTTTCTTGATCAAACTTAGGTTGGAAAGAGGAATCATGTTCAGTTTCTAGATATCCAACTGTTGAGTTGGTTGGAGGTGCTTCAAGGGCAAGGTTCCTCTGTGGAAGAGGAAGATGATTTACTTGCCCTTGGTTTCTGGTAGCATTGCCTTGGTATGACTGATTAGGGAATGTCCTTCTTGGTACATCTTTATATGAATGATTAGATGACATTCCTTGCGCCATTTGCTTTTTGATAGCCAGCAACTCATTTGCTAGCTTCTGCACCATCGAATCAGTGGTGGCTGAAGGTGAGTATTCAGAGAAAGAAAAAGATTTACCTCTGTTTGGATCTCTCCTTATCTTTCCTGCCAAGATAAGGTCATTCTCTACCTCAATAGCCAAGTCTTGAGCAATTTCAAGGTCTATGTGGCTAGCACGTCTCAATAAAAAACTCACTTCAGGTAGCTGTGAGTTGATGAAGAAGCATTTGAGGTTTTCAAGTGTTGGCTAAGCAATTACAAGAATTCAGTTTCTCAACTTATCAAACTTTGCTATGAAATCCCTCATAGGTTCATGAGGTTCCTTCTTCATCTATGTGAGCTGGGCCAGCAAAGCATGTGCATCTTCTACAAGCTTGAACCTGGCTTTAAATTTAGCTTTGAGTGTGTCCCAGTCAGTCACTGATCTAGCTTGCAAATGGTAGAACCAGTCTGCGACAACACCTTGTAGTGTTTCCATGAAAATTCTGACTGCCACATCTTCAAATTCCACTCCTATTATGCCATAGGCTATGCTAAAGGCTGTAATGTGTTCATCAGAATGAACTCTCCCATCACCAAAGAATTTGGGGAAATTCTTCCTTGAGCTACGTGGAAGTTCATGTAGAGGTGGAGTCAGATTGAGTGGACCAAAAGAGTTACCCCAGGGGCCTTGAGCTACCATGATTGGATTATGAAAAAGAGGGATAATAAATCTGGATGGAGTACTTATAGCCAAAGCTCTGATGACAACAGAAAAAGCAGCTCTACCTTGTGTTGGTGTCCTGGTACGGGTAGGAGGAACACTCTTGGATCATTGAACTTAAAGTTGGGGAGGGAACAAGTCAAAATTCCCTTACTGCACCAACTCAAAGATAGGGTCAACAACACCTTGAACTCTCTAGCTTTTGGTATAGCGTGGAGTTGCCAGATTGTAAAACAAAAATGGAAAAGGACTGGTCTTCTTACTTCAGCTTGAAGCTTGAGGCTTCAAACTGCTTGTCCTTCCCCAATGGAGTCGCCAAAAATACTGTTGGGTGAATATTTTGTTGCCAGCGTACTGATGAGAAAAATAGGTCTAATCATCCACAGTAAGGGAGATTGGTCATCCAAAGTTGCAGGTTTACCACATCCAAAGGGAACAAATCTCTCTTCTCATCAAGGGGAGGTTCCCTATAAGTATGAAGGGGATATATACTATAAATATATGCAAAAAATAACACTTAGGGGTAGGGTAACACCATCCATCTCTCTTTTTTCAGAGATGATTCTCACAGACAAAGGAGAAATCTTAGTGAAGACACTGAAGGCACTTCTCTTCTATCAAAAGTGGTCTTACAGGAAACAACAAGAGTTCTTTCAGGCAATGACAAGTGACTGGTAACAAGGTGCAGTAACCAACTGAATGAAGTGTAGGACAAAGTCTCTCCTTCAGCTGCCCAAAGAGTGAGATACAAAGAACAATGAGGGCATAAATTTGTCCCAAGGTCCTTTACACAGAAATAGAAAACAAATAGACTAAATATGATTGTAGACAACACAAAGTCTTCCACAACTGACTTCAAAAAACCTCCTTGATTACTTCCACAAATCCTGCTTGTTAGATTAAATAAACAAGAATGCTTCTAGGAAACAGACATAAGAATAATTTCCTAGAATAGCTCAAGTTATAACATCACAAAGTCTGCAAGTATCTTGCTTTCTCATTTAGATAAAATAATATGAACAACAATCTGAGCTCAAAGTCTTAGTATTCGCCTTCCAATTTGGGCAGAGTTTCACTTTTATAAAAATGAAAAGTCCCCTTGCATAATGAGATAAATTACAGTGTATAGCAACCAAGCAAGGCTTGGTACTCTTTACCATGGGATGGCCCACATCATAGTCAATGCCTTCAATGCATTTTCAGGTTTGTCAAAGGACTGCATTGAAAACAAGGTGGCTGGTTTAACTATGGCATGTCATTTCATCCCATATGTCTTCTCCTAGGTCTGGATCATTTGGTCTATCCCCTCTGACATCTGCATAGCTGTCCATTTTTTCTTTTCTCCAAAGAAGACCAACAGGCTATGCCTTTAATGTTTGCAAGCTCAAAAATCTACTCTACAGACTATTCCAGCTATCGAAATAACTTCTACGTAGATATTTTCCTCTTTGTCTCTTGTTGATGCAATTTGAGCTCCCAGGCTATCTTTTCACCTTTCTAGTTTTGTCTTTTCCTGACATTTGAGCTCTTAAGGCTATATCTTCAGTCTTGTTAGTTCCATATGCTCTTCCATCAGCAGTTCTTCCTTTTGGCATTTTAGACTTAAGGCCATTCAATGCATTCAGGTTCGCGTTTAATTCTATAGGGATCAACGGCATTTCATTACCACAAATTTGATGTCTTCAGGCCTGTCATCATTTGAAAGCCAACGGCTAGTTTCCTGCTCTAAATTTGGTAGCTACAAGGACGTCACCAGACTTTTGGATCTCAATAGCTAGTTCACGATGTTCAACTTTGACATCTGCAAGCCCGTCACTTTCCTTGACAATTCCTTTGACTTTCTTGTTTTGTCCTTCTCGAAGGAGAAGAATCCCTTCAAGGTCTTGAGAAAGGCCTATTTTGGTTGGCAAGAGCCCCCTGCAAGGGTACATGCCCTTCGAGGTGCTTCAGATGGTCTTCAGGCTTTTATTCCTTCGACAGACTTTTCTTCAGGCTTTTCCTTCAGACAAAAGTTTGAAGTAATTCCTTTAGACATTTTGTCCGAAGGAAATATTTCCTTCGCTTTGTCTTTTTTCGTCAAGCATCGAGCCTTTGTCTATCTGTCGAAATTATTCCTTCAGACAAAAGTCTGAAGGAATTGCCTTAGCATTTTTACCACGGGAAATCCTTCTGAAGGAATTCCTTGTTCACTCAACCTTTGAAAAGGTTCACGTGTTCCCCGCCTACCCTCTGCAAGGGTTGTTTGACCTCCAAGGTTGCCTTTCAGAAAAGTTGTAAGGGTCCATTTTGGCTACTAAGTGCCCTCCGCAAGGGCACTTGTCCTTCAGGCTCTTGGAAGACCCTTTTGAATTCCCCAATTGAAAAAATGGCTAAGTGTTAAACCTGTTTCTTTCTTCAGAGTCCATAGTTACTAACCTGTAGAGTCTCTCGATACGAGTTCATAAAACTGGGGGAGTCTGTAGAAATGAGTTCATAGATATTCTTCCTACAAAGATCATAGATAAAAAAGACTATTGGGTGAATATTTTGTCACCAACGTACTGATGAGCAAAATAGGTCTAATCATCCATAGCAAGGGAGATTGGTCATCTAAAGTTGCAGGTTTACCACATCCAAAGGGGACAAATCTCTCCTCTCATCAAGGGGAGGTTCCTTATAAGTATGAAGAGGCTATATACTATAAATATATGCAAAAAATAACACTCAAGGGTAGGGTACCACCATCCATCTCTCTTTTTTCAGAGATGATTCTCATAGACAAAGGAGAAATCTTGGTGAAGACACTGAAGGCACTTCTCTTCTTTTAGAAGTGGTCTTACAGGAAACAGTAAAAGTTTTTTCAGGCAATGACAAGTGACTGGTAACAGGGTGCAGTAATGAGCAGAATGAAGTGTATCAAAAAGTCTCCACTTTAGCTACCCAAAGAGTGAGATATGAAGAATAATGAGGGCACAAAGTCATCCCAAGGTCTTTTACATAGAAACAAAAAACAAACAGACTAAAGATGATTGCAGACATCACAAAGTCTTCCACAACTGACTTCAGGACACCTTCCTGATTACTTCCACAAATCCTGCTTGTTAGATTAAATAAACAAGAATGTTTCTAGGAAATAGACATAAGAACAATTTCTTATAATAACACAAGTTATAACAGCACAAAGTCTGCAAGTATCTTGCTTTCTCATTTAGATAAAATAATATGAACAATTTGAGTTCAAAGTCTCAGTATTTGCCTTCTAATTTGGGCAGAGTTTCACTTCTGTAAAAATGAAAAGTCCCCTTGCATAATGAGAGAAATTACAATGTATAGCAACCAAGCAAGGCTTGGCGCTCTTTACCATGGGATGGCCCACACCGCAGTCAATTCCTTCAATGCATTTCCAGGTTTGTCAAAGGACTGCATTGAAAATAGGGTAGCTAATTTAACTATGGCATGTCATTTCATCCCATATGTCTTCTCATGGGTCTGGATCATCTGGTCTGTCCCCTCTAACATCTATGTAGTTGTCCATTTTGTCTTTTCTCCAAAGGAGACCAACAGGCTGCACCTTTAATGTTTGTAAGCTCAAAAATCTACTCTGCAGACTATTCCAGCTACCGGAATAACTTCTACATAGATATTTTCCTCTTTGTCTCTTCTTGCTACGATTTGAGCTCTCAAGCTATCTTTTCACCTTTCTAGTTTTGTCTTTTCTTGGCATTTAAGCTCTTAGGGCTATATCCTCAGTCTTGTTGGTTCCATACGCTCTTTCATTAGCGGTTCTTCCTTTTGGCATTTTGGCCTTAAGGCCATTGAATGCATTCGGGTCTGCATTTAAGTCTGCAAGGATCAATGGCTATTTCATTACCGCAAATTTGATGTCTTTGGGCCTATCATCATTTGAAAGCCAACAGCTAGTTTGCTGCTCTAAATTTGACGGTTGTGGGGATGTCACCAAACTTTTGGATCTCAACGGCTAGTTCACGATGTTCAACTTTGATGTCTACGGGCCCGTCACTTTCTTTGATAATTCCTTTAGCTTTCTTGTTTTTTCCTTCCTAAAGGGGAAGAATCCCTTAAAGGTCTTGAGAAAGACCAATTTTGGTTGGTGAGAGCCCCTCACAAGGGTACATGCCCTTTTGGGTGCTTCGGATGGCCTTCGGGCTTTTATTCCTTCAGCAGACTTTTCTTTGAGCTTTTCCTTCGGACAAAAGTCCGAAGGAAATCTTTCCTTCACTTTATATTTTTCCGTCGGGTGTCGGGCCTTTGTCTATCTATTGAGCTTATTCCTTCGGACAAAAGTTCGAAGGAATTCCTTTGAACTTTTTGTCCGAAGGAATTGCCTTATCCTTTTTGCCACGAGAAATCCTTTCAAAGGAATTCCTTGTTCGCTCGGCCTTCGAAATGGTTCACGTGCTCCCCATCTGCCCTCCACAAGGGCTGTTTGACCTCCAAGGTTGCCTTTCATAAAATTTGCAAGGGTCCATTTTGGCTTCTAAGTTCCCTCCGCAAGGGCACTTATCCTTCAGACTCTTGGAAGACCCCTTTGAATTCCTTGATTGAAAAAATGGCTAAATGTTGAACTGTTTCTTTCCTACAGAGTCTATAGTTACTAACCTGCAGAGTCCGTAGATACGAGTTCATAGAACTGGGCGAGTCCGTAGAAATGAGTTCATAGATTTTCTTCTTACAGAGTCTGTAGATTTCTTCCTGTGAAGTCCATAGAAATGAACCTGCAGAGTCCGTAGAATCCAGTCCTGTAGAGTATGTAGATTCAAGCCTGTAGAGTCCATAAAAACTAAGTCTCTAGGTTTCTCTAAGTTTTCTCTAACCTTGAAAGAGTCTGTAGAAATCTAGCTTGCGGAGTCTGTAGTTTCTTGCCTATGGAGTCCATAGAAATTGAGTCCGTAGTTCCACCTGTAGAGTTCATAGATTCAAGCCTGCAGAGTTCGTAGATTGAAGCCTACAGAGTCCACAGATTTCTGCCTGTAGAGTCCATAGAAACTAAGTCTATAGTTCTAGGGGAGTCCGTAGAAATTATTTGCAAGGTCCCTTAGCTGAATAAGTTTGAAAAATAGAGAATTTGAAGGCTCATAACAATTTTTTAGAAGGGAAGAGAGAATATTTGGCTTGCAAGACCAAAAATAGTTCATGTGTTGTCCCAAAAATGAGTGACAGACTTTGGGGACAACAAAGCTGACCAAGTAAGTGAACATCACTAGTCCAACATTGAATAAAATATAAAGAAGACAGAAGGGCACACAAAATAGAAAGGGGTAGATTTGGCAAGATGTTAAATCCACATGAGGTGCATTCAATGAGACCAATGAATGTGTCTTGGTAGATAAAAAAATGTATGACAAACAAAAAATATAGAGAGGAGGCCTCTAAGCACAAACATAAATAAATAAATCATAAAAACAAGACAAAAAAGAGATGAAGATTAAGAGGGAAAAAGCATGAATGGGCACCAATATGAGCCTAACATGAACGAATGATCCTTATATAAAAAATATTTCTAAAAACATTGAAATAATAATCATTGTAACAAAATTAGGTGTGTATAAGGCCAAAGGGTGCAAATAAGACAAGTGATTAAAGCCCAATCAAATGAAAACAAAATCTTAGGAGAAAGATTAATAAAAATGTGTAGATAAGAAAGCCAAGGGGCACAAACAAGAAGAATAAGAGGAAGATTCAAAATAACCTACAACTTCCCCCATAACTCAATGTATACTAGGATAGAAAGTCTCAGTATATATGTTGTCATCATTGGGAAATATGCTCAAGTGTTTGGAATGGAATCAACAAGCAAAGGACAAGGGCCAATGCAACATAACAAATAACAAAAAATGGCTAGAAGAATGTTGAGGTAAAATATAATTCTAGTGACAAGATATCAGTTTCAAAAGAATAGATGGAATGGAATACTCAAGGGAGGAAGGCACATGAAAGTCATGACTTACAAAAGAAAGGAATTTATGTACAATAAGTAAACTAAAGTAAAGTAATGATATATTAGTTAGGTACAAGATGTAGACTATCATGGATAACTAAATATCTGATCTATAATGTGTTAATCTAGAGGATCAGAGTCAAATGTGTTACTCAAAATATTGAAAAATTAGTCAAAAGATGTGTAATAAGTGAAACCATTTCCCCTATGAGAGAGATTTGGAGAGTGAAATATAAGTGTCTTTGGAACCTCTAGAAAAGCATACATAGGAATATATCATGGTATAAAAGGTGCTTGGAAATAGTCTATAGTAAGAGTTTGCAAATCAATCTTGGGATGTAGATAAGTACAAGTTGTAGGACTCAAAGGTGAAACTGTAGGAGACAGAGTTTTAGGAGCTCATACAAGAGATAGTGGTGGCATCAAAGGTGAAAATATGGTATAAACAAGAATTAATGGTGATAAAATATTTGCAAGTAATTTTGAATATTTTGACCACAAGTCAAAATGGGTCAACCCCCTATAGTCCAAAACTTGATATAGGTGTCTAGTATAATGCTATGGGGTGTGTCATGGTCAATTTGATGTCATTTAGGGGTCATTTATGGGCCATTAATGAAAGTGGTATGGTTTTCTTAGGTATACAAGTGTTCTAAACTCCTTATCAATGTCCCTAATGTTAGTCCTTGTTAGATTATTTTTTAGGAATGTCAATACTAACAGAAACTTGTAGGTGTTAACTGAAAATCAAGAAAAAGGTGAAAAAGAGGTAGTTTCAAAGGTTGTACAACCTATGGGAGAGAGTGTCACATGGGATAAGATTATGCAGTAACCTTTTAGCTTCTCTGACTCCATTTCCATGATTGATCTTCTTTATAAGTGCCAAAATTAGACCAAAACCATTCTATCTCGCCATCGCTCCACTATGCAAGCAAAATTGATCAATAGGTCTTTGGATGGTATGACCAGTAAGAGGACTTCAAGGTAAAATTATCTAGGTGGTGGATAATAAACTTGGTCTGATTCATTTTCATGTCTGGATTTGGAGTAATGGTGGCCTATACTTTATGAACCATTCCTAAGATGTTGACTGTCTGGTTTTGCTTGCCAATCCTCACACCCTACAATTTTTGCTCATGTTTGAGCTAGTACATAAAACTCAGTTGATGAATTTATTTCCAAATGATGTTTACTATTTTATCATGTTTCCCATGTTTGGTTTCATGATCGGAAGTGATTTGATGGTTCAAACAGTTCAAATTATAACAAGATGTCACTAGTGAACTAACAATTAGATTTCACCACTTGTTGAAGGTTTCTTTATCTGCAATGGTTTCATGAGAATTTGACATGTTGTGCTTCATGTTTTCATTTCATTAAAATATCCTTCTTCCCTATCTCACTCTCCAAAGTTAGCATCATGAAGGTTGTAGTCAAGAATGTTGCACACAGCGAACTCTCTACTTACTCCCACTTACAATCATGGTGTTTTGAGCTCTAAAGATGTTAATGGAGATGTATGATGAGCCTCAAAGGTGGTGAAAACATTATTAGATCATAATATATTAAACCAAACCCTCTTAAGTGATATAAGAAGGACTGTGATAGTCAATGTAAAATATATACATAGTCAGTCCATTGATGTGCACCTACAGGTGCCTGCAGGAAATATATCACATTAAAATGGGAGCATTGAAATTTGCTTCAAGATATTCATGGTGAGAACCATAAATTTGAGGTATTTTGATAAGTATTGAGACTGGTTATAGGATCCTTCATCATTCATATTGTAAAATTTCTATCCTCATTGCTTGTATCCTACAATGTCCACCTATAGGTGGCTTACATAAAGGCATGAAAGTGTTATATGGAGATGTTAAAGCATGTTTTTAGAACCTTATTGAGGTCATAAGATGTTGGAGAAACTATAAAAATCATGTTTAAGGTCATTGGGGAGTAGGCAGTCTCAAGAAGCCATGTTCAAGTTGAGAAAATTAGTTCGGGGACATGTTTCCTAAAAGCTCTAAAATAGAGCCCTAGGCAATTTTGGTGATGCCATATAGTAGTGTTGCACAAGTATATATGAGTCCAAATGAATCCTATCTTGTATCCCTATCCCAAGGGTAGAACCTTGTAAAATAAAATGCATGTGTGACTAGAGGAACATGGTGTTTGAAGGCCTCCATTTTTTATATTTATTCACTGCAATTTTTAGTGTACTCTGCAGGATTTGAACTTCAAAGTAACCTTCACATCCTAAGGTGATAATGTAAGATCATATCCCCATGGTGAGAGATTCCATGCAAGTGAGAAGGGAATATAAACGATTAAAATTCCATAAATAAGAGTTAAAGAGCTAGGTATGAACATCCATCAACACCTACAGGTGTATCTTTTGCTCAAAAAGGCCACTTACAGCGTACCTACAAGTCCCTACAACCTCATGAGTCAAACCATGGTGGTTTGACCTAAACATATGAGCACCTATTGATCAAAATGGATTTATAACTCCAAATTAATCCTATAACATGTGACATAGGTCCCAAACACTCAAAATGCACCTACAATATTCTTTTTTAATGTAAGAAGGACCAATTACAATTGACTGTAGTTGACAATGTTTTGAGGTAGAGTTGTCTTGGTAATTGACCTAGCATCTAGGTGATGAGAGATGAGATAAATGATTGTGGGAGTATATTGATGACTCAAAATAGGTCTTTAGGCATTGCTTACAAGATCTAAGATCAAATATACACCTACAGGCATAGTGAAACACAATCACACATAGTCAACACCTTTAGTAATCCAAGTGCAAGGTCTGCAATGAAGGAGTTAGAAAAGAACAAAGAGTGTGGGCATGTTATAAATATTATTTAGGATATTTTCCATCATATTAAATTCTCAAAGTAAGAGAATAGAGCATTGAAGGGTCTAATCTCCAAGATATACCACAGACACAGTCACATATAGTTAGCCACTTAAGACAAGTCAAGTGGAGGGTATGAAATAGAGAATTTGGAAAAGTTGTGAAGTGTGGTGTGAGTGATAATATCTAATTATTGATATCAAAAACCTCATAATACCCTCATATAGTAGATACAGATCATAGAGAAGTTTCATACTGTAACCAACAACCTATATGCAAAATCATGCATAGTCAAGGTTTATAAAGTTTGTCTTAGGTTTTGAAGGAGTTGAGGGAGATATTGAGGTGATATGGACATGAAAATTGGTACAAAGTGTCCTTAAAACTTTTATATATACCTCATATATTCACTTTTGATGAGATAATAAGGGAAGTTCCCTCTGTTTTGTCTCGGATAGAGGGCACCCCCCAAGGGTGCAAACTTACAAGTTTTGGAGAAAGAGGATGAAAAGGTGAGCTAGGGGTTGGAAAGAATTTGAATAAATATGTTGAGAGTTGTGTCACACATGGACCAACATGAAAAACCATTCGCAGGTGATTGAAACATGTCAAGGTGGTCCAAACCCACATGGGAGTAGATATAATTATTACGTCTTAATTAGGTCTAAATCCCAAGAAGGGGTCAATTTCATTTTTATCACTAGATATACCTTCCAAATAATTAGAACACTTGCATGGGGATTTATAATGAGAATTTAAATTGTTGGAATGCAAACAAGACCATAGGTAAGCCATTTATTAGCTTAAAACCTTCATATGGTATGCAAAATGGTGAAGAAAACTCGAGAGGGCAATTTTGAGAGCTCACACCTACTTGGAAACTTTGCATGGGAGTATGAAGAGTTAGGGGATGTTTAAGAAGCAATTGAATAATGATTTTGTGGAATTTATTTAGATTTACAATGTTAGACCTATATGAACAAACCTTAGACTCTAAACCCTTTAAAAACCTTGCTAGTGACTTGATTGGGAAGATCAAGTAAGAGATGAATCCAAATGGAATGTAATGGTTTGGGAAATGATTGGAAATTGTAGAGGAATCTCCATTGCTCATTCTCATTAACTTGATATCTACCCTACTTGTACGGACAGGGTGCTAAAGAGATTTTTTTGACAATTTTGTGTGTTGTGCAGGTATGGAAGGATTTCAAAGGATGCAACCCACTTTGGGAAATATATTGGGACTTGAAATAACATCTCATGTCCATTTCATGATTCATCTAATCTCATAACCATCTCTACAACTCCCTTCATCCCTGCCAGTCCAAACTGGCATAGTGAACAAACTAGTGAGAATATGAAAACTTCAAGTGGGAGGAATTTTAAGGTATGATTGAGGAATCTAAGCCATGAAGGGTACTATAAGGTGTCATAAAATCCTATGTATAGATTATATATGGAAACTGAAGACCCACTTTGGTGCCAAGTGTGAGGGGTAAGTGAAAGATGAGTTATTTGGACTACAGGTAGTGATAACTCATGTCCAAAAGAATCATGATGATTAGGGATGCAACTAATGCATGTTGGAGCATGTATACAACCCCTCCCTCTAAATTAAATCATCACATATATCCCTAGTCAATTATGGGATTTTCCAAGAAGGCCAAATGATGAAGGCGGTTTTCTAAGCAAGCAATTGAGGATTTTTACACCATACTTTAGAAGTTTCATGTTTTGTCAGACATTTGTCCAAGTAGACCTTACATGGTCTATTTAATATTCCTATCTACTACATGTGTAACTTGTTTTCTCATCATAACATAAGTCTTAGTGACTTTTGAACTTCTTTCTTCTCGCCTCTCTCTCCAATTCTATAAGTAGTAGCCATTTTGGCTCTTGTAGACTAATACCACATCTGGTATGGCAAATCCCTGCTGGTTTGATGTCATATTTTGCTTTTGAATAATACAAATAGTCTAGTTTTGAGTTCATAAACATCTTGTTTGAGTGTATAAAGTGATGAATGGTTAAGTCTTGTGATTCTATCCTTGCTTTTCTTTATCCTTTCATGTCTTATGGAAGAAGTTATCTTTCTAACAGGTCATATAAAATGTAGTTAGTGTATTAGGGTCCCTTCAAGTGTGAAAGTGTCCTTAGATTCAACAATCTAATCTCTAGTCTACTTACCTTGAGTGGTCTCATTACATATCACCTCTATATTGAAACACTTATGTTAGAACATCTTGGGACTTTGAGACCAATTTGTAGATCTTGTTCTTAGTGAGAAAGAATATGATAGCATAGTGGATATATTAATGGTGTATCACCCCCATAGATTTTATTTTTTTATGCATACTTCTATTCCTTCTCCCTCAAGCAATCATTAGTATAGGTGACAAGTACTTCAAGACAATTTTAGGGAGCTAGCCCTTAAACCTAGAGGTCTACTTCTCCTATAGGTAAGCCCACATACCTAGAGTATTCCAATGTTGCCCAAATCTTAGAGTAGGCTTGAAAAACCTCCTCTAGGGTGAAATATTTGGCGATAATAGGTATCACATGAGGTTTAATGATTTTCTCCTCATGAATATCACAATATGATCATATATGTGATCTCGAAAGTAAGATATGAAGCTGACAAGGTGTGTTGCAAATGGTATGTACTTTAGAATCATGCAAAAACTTGAGACGATGGTGTAGTTTAGAAGGTATAACTCCCATTTTATTAAACCATGGACACCCAAGTAATAGATTATACAATCATGTATCAAGAATGAAATTAAACCAAACTAGAAGGGTCATATGATTGATTGTAACTAGTAGTGTAATACTGCCAATTAATGTGCATGAAATGTCATTGTAACTACAAAGTATCATATAGTTTAAGTAAACACCACTCAGTGTATTATTAACTAGATAGGAATGACATGGGAATAATATTTGTTCTAGTACCATTGTCAATCATATTGCCATGTGTGCTCGAATATTGATGGGAAACATATACACAAATGTGTATAATATTATTGTTTGACTTCTCATTAGGTATCTCATGGTCATAGAATGTAATTGAAGGGGCTTGTTGTTGTGAACTCAAAACCATGTTAATGATGTTGTTGATCTAATGCTCATGTGAAATAGTTGAATGTTATATAGATGTTGTCATATTCACATTATCTTGTTTTGTATTATTATGATTTGGAAACAAATTGTTAAAAAAAATCATTGATTATGCATTCTGATATATTTATTCAATGTATAAGTATAGAATTTGATTTGAATGGTGTTATTATTGATGATATCTTGAATTTTAAGTCTTAATTTTAAGCATTAGTTACTTTAATCTTTTGAATATTGATGATAGTCATGAAATAAGTTTGTGTTATATCCTTTTGTCAATGCTTTAATAGCATCTAATTTATATGGTGGGTTTAGTAATGTCATAAGTTGGAAAGTGTTCCTAAGAGTAGGAAATACAAGCCTATCATTGGTTTGTGAAGTTGTGTTAACAGTTTTGGCCTCATTCTTATTTTTAAAACTAGGTGCATCATTAGTCTTAGGTTTGAACATTATCTTTCCCTGGTATTTGGAGTTAGTGGATGTAAAAGTGATAGATGTATATTTTAACATGTTGATATTCGTAAGTTTAATCTCAATGTTGGGTAGTTCATGATAAATCTCATCAAAAGATTCATATGTATTAAACATGGATTTGTCCTTAATAGGAGAGGGAAAAAACTATTTGAGAACATATTTTGAGGCTCACAATCAAGAATTTGATGTGACATTTTTTGTAAGCTTGGTTTTCAATTTAAGCAAATAGTCAATAAGACATTCATTGTGTTCTTATTTGATTTGATAAAATGTGACCTTTTGAATAATGTTTATAAAAAATGTCATAAGAACATATCAATAAAATCATTAAATCAAAGCATTAAACACATAAATAGGGTATAAAACCAATGTAAGGTACAACCAGTGAGACTTATAGGGAATAATTTGGTCATAAGTAAATCATCATGATGAAAACCAAAGCAAGATGCAAAACAGACCCTAGTATGATGTGAAGGATTCCTATTACCACTATATAATGTAAAATTAGGCACTTGAAATGATGGAGACAAAGGGAAAACAATAAATTCCATAGCCAAAGGGTTGTGTAATATATCATAAGATGAAACTATATGCCTAAGTTTGTTATATGCTTCATATAGTTGTCCAAGTTACACTCACATGTCATCAAGTTGTTGTTTTATTGTAGGATTGGTAGATATAACATTAGGTGTATGATTAATATTTGTATGTGTGTATGTAGGAATCAATGTATTTGTATGATTAACATTCGTTGTAGAGGATGCATGATTGGTATTTTGATTATGTCCAAGACCAAGGGGTGTAAAATAAGAATGTGATCATGGAGCCACACCGGTCATTGGATTGGTAGTAGAAAGGCTTGTAGAAGCCTTGGGTTGTATAGGAATAACATGATTTACCTAAGGAAGGGGTGTAACACTAGGTGGAGGCATATAAATATCAATAGTAACATGAGGAATATTATCCTTATCACCTAATGTAAATGTAGAGCCTCCAAGAGGCAGAGTAGTATCACGTAACATATCTATAGGGTAAAGCTCAATAAAAGATTCCTTATTCATACTTATTTTATTTCAATCTTAATTAACTACAAAAATCATATCAAGTTCCTTAGGGTTAGTTGTAATATAAGCGTCAAAATATTTTTCATTTGTGCCCTCAAAATTTGGAATATCAATAGAACTAAGAGGTGTATTAGTACAGGTATCATCTTTATCCTCACTAACATGTTCATCATTGAAAGTATAAGTAAAGGAAGGCATTTACATACTAACATAGTTGAATTGGCCATTCTCATTTGTATCAATAAGAGTAATATCACTAAAATGAATTTTAGTATTGATTGGCATTTTGGAAACATGAGTTGTATACATATCTAGTTATGTTAAATCACAAGTAACACCACTCAATATAACATTACGTATAGTAAGATGTGTAGATCTAATATTTATAGGCATAATATATAACCATGAGAAATATGAATAAATCAAAGCTAATGTAGTGAGTATAAACAAGTTATAAATTTGAAAATAAGATTTAAAAATGGAGAGGATCATACCTTAGAAATACCTTAAAAGTATATGCAGTCAAGGAACAAAGTGTATACACCTAATTTTGGGACAAGGCTTGTTACTATAATACTTTTAGCATTATCCTATGCATATGGTTCATCAACTTGAGTTAAGGTCTTAATGTTGAATTTTTTGTTCTCTCTCTCTCTCTCTCTCTCTCTCTCTCTCTCTCTCTCTCTCTCTCTCTCTCTCTCTCTCTCTCTCTCTCTCTCTCTCTCTCTCTCTCTCTCTCTCTCTCTCTCTCTCTCTCTCTCTCTCTCTCTCTCTCTCTCTCTCTCTCTCTCTCTCTCTGTGTGTGTGTTCCTTATTTGACCCTATATTTTCCTTATTCTTTCATTTTATCTCTTTTGTGTTTTATGGCTTTGGGAATCCCCTCATTTATTGATTTCTCTCTCATATTTGTCTTTCCTTTGTATTTTTTCCACTAGTTTATCCTTGGGATAGAATTGGTAGTCTCGCTAATCCTGCCCTAGGTAGGATCGTATGACTGCAGATCCCGTCCTCTATGTTTTTACATGACCTTTACCCTTCCACTATCTTCTCTTACTTTTCTGGGCCTATTTTTTCATCTTATTTTATGCTCCTTGTGTCAACTTGCACACCAATATGTCCCTAGTTTTAAATTGAGAAGATTGTATATACAAGACTCCTAAAGGTATTTGATCATCAAATTTTCCATAAATTGCCAAGGGTTTTTTATATAATTTCTATTACTTACAAAGAGAAAACCAATGTAGGCACACTCTAAATATTTATTTATGATCATAAGGATTGCATTTAAGTTATATTACATCTTATATTAAAATAAGGATAGGCAAATTTGTATGCAGTTGCCTCTCCACCTAGAAAGGGGGACCCAAGCTCTCACATGATTTATCCATTTACACTACACAAGAACTATGTGGGGTCTGATTCTAGTATGCATGATACATATTTTTAAATACGTTATTGTTTCCTAGCCCAACTACTTCTTCAATTCTCTTTTTCTCTAATATCTTATGACAAGCTAGGTGAAAAACATTAAAGATAAAACCTAGACAATTCTATCCATCAGTTTAGTAATGCACAAGTACAAGAAGGTATGTCATATGAAGTCAAACTTGCATAGAAAACTTTAGAACATAGAAAGTTATGGCAGATAGGTATGACACTTCAAGCTACAATTGTTAGTCAAAATAGGGGATTGACAATCTTGCTTAGTGCACTATTGGTGCAGGGGTTGATTTCATGCATGTGTTAATCCCATCCCAGTTGAATTAGAGGCTCATATTTCACACATAGGATCACAAAAACTTATGCAATCTAGATCTGCACTAAACATTTTAGAATTCCATCAAGGTGTCATTATTTCTTAACTTTTTTTACTTTATTCTCTTTACCATTTATCGATTTATAATTGATTTTGATAGTTCCTTTTGGTAGTCATGAAGTAGACTAAAGCTTGTTTTGTATTGTCATAATATTTACATGTTGTCTAAAAATTAGTTAGTTGATTATACACATTATCCATTTTTATCTAAAACACAAAAGTGCATGCACTGAATTATGGAAAAAAAATGGATGTAATCCAAAAACATAAAGACGTGAATAACAAGCTAGAGTTTGACCATAATGTGAAAGTAAGATGTAGATCTAAAAAAATATAAATAAATCATGAAACCCTAAGGTGAATCCTTAAAATATATAGGCATTCAATGAATGAAGGGGTTCACATCAATTTTAACCAAATTGTGTATAATGGGAAATATACTATGCAAGGTAAATAAAACTATGACATAGGGAAAATCAATGATATATAAATCTAAAACAATAAATCAAATATGCCCTAAGTGTTGAAAATAGTAAAGAAGCATAAATGCAACAATTGAATAAGCAATGACTAAAATAAATGGCAAAAAATATGACACAAAAACCCCTAGGCAAACCTTTTTAATTATGAGAGTGTAATAATGGTCTAGAAGGGATAAATTAGATCCATATGAAATTTGGATTGCTCGTTGTCAAAGGATAAATTCAGCACTTGCTCAAGTATCAATGAATATGTTTAGGGCATATTCGACCATTGATTTGGTTCTAATAATGTGATCAATGAATTTGCATTGCATAAATTTTTGGATTCTAGATTTTTTTGTGCAAGTTCACCTCTTGATGTCATACAATCACGTGCTTGCATTCTTATCAATTGGTAGAAAAATGTTTGCATTTATGTCTTTTTCCTCTTTTGACCTAATTTTCAATAAAATACATGAAAAAGATAAGGGATAAAAGTAGTTAGATCAAAAAAATACAAGGGAATTGTGGCTACATATCCTGCATGTTGGAATCAAACCCCATGTATTTCTTGTGTAGTGTAAATGGAATATCGAGCAAGGGATTGGACATCCTCTTCTCTAGAAGTGATTTTGCAACTACATGGACAAATGCAGGAGCATCCAAAGGCTCAATAAAGCATCAACCAAAAAAATTTAGCTTAGGTTTTTATTTTGTGTTGTGTTTGTGGCCTTCTTTTGGTAAGATTTTAAACCTCTAAGAATGATGTTGTGAAATCATTACATTGTTGTGTGGTAGAGCAGAGATCTTATGTATGCTTATGTCAGTTTGTGTCATCTTTTTTTTTAAAACTTGGCAAGATAGTTATTTAATATAATGATAAACTGGTAGGGGAGATTTAGTGAGGTCATAGTATCTAAAAAGTACAAGATGTGTGTTAAATTTCAAATCATTTGGAGTTACAGTGCTAATTTTATGAGAGTTTTAACAACTTTCATTTGGCCTAAAATGTCACTTGAGCATCGTATAACTTGTAGATTGGTTCTTAAACACAATAAAACATGGGTAGTAGATATTTTTAGAGATGCTCGATGTTTTATTATTCAACCGATGTGTCAAATTTCTCATTGTGAGTAGGTCCTCCATTATCATTTGACATTTACGTGTGGTTGTCTTTGTTTTGTGATGTATGGAAGAAATTGTTATAGACAATTTGGCATTTAATCCTAAAAACTAAAGGTTGTTAAACTCTTTTACATTATCTTGAGATCAAGGAAGTTCAAGAGACAACCCATGAAGCTAGGAATGTCAGGTGATACTAAAAAGATATAGGCAAGTAAATTTAAGTGGAGAGGCAAGCGAGTTGGAGAGGAGTAGAAATATTTAAGAGTATAACATAAAATTGTTTTAGTGAAACAGGGACTATATGAGAGTCTGAGTATTATCCATTCATTGTAATAAGCCTATATGGGTATGTGTGACAGTGTGAGTGTAAGTGTGCATTATGTTATTTGTAACATGTTACAATAAATATGTTGCATTAAATGAGTCAAGTATGAGTAAAGTTCTTAAGTGTGTCCATGAATGAGTGTTCAACCTAAGAAACACAAAGATAAAGGCAATCCTTAAGTGTATCCCCTCTCGTATGCTTACATATCAAAGAGAGGTCTTTCCTTATTGGGCTAAGAATGTGAGGCTCTTGTATGATTCATTTGTAGGTTGTGAAAAATAAGTCTACTTGAGTTAGTTGAAAGTTGTGAAAAATAAGTTTGCATAGGAGAGAGAATAAGTTTGTTGTAAGTTTGAGAGAAGATTAGAAAGTGTTGAGAAAGTGTGAGAGGATATTTTGAGTCTATTTTAGGTTCTGAAAGAGAAGCCTATTAATTTAGGAAATATGGCACTCAAAGGAGGAATAACACAAGGAGTAGAAGACTTGACAAAGATGGTGAAATAATTCCAAGTAATATTGGAAATCATGGAGACTACACAAAGTAGAGATGTTATAGTTATGAGTGAAGAGGATGAATAAGAGATTATGATGGCTTTATTATCCATAAAGGCAAGGTTAGATTCTTTGGATAGAATCCAATCAAGTGAAGGAAGATATTTCAACCAAGAAAAGAGACCAACAAAGGTTGAGGTGAAGGAAAGAGGTAAGTCCACTAGCAATTTTATTTTTTTATATGGTAAAGAGAGCCCTAATAAGTTTATGGAATGAGTAGTGGAGTTCAAAATATATTTTGAAGATGATAATAGTGAATACCCCATGAGGGTAAATATTGCATGCAAGATGTTGTGTGGGCATGTAGTTATATATTGGAGAGATCTCTGAGAGAAGAGATAAGGGAAAGGAAAGAAGAAAGTAAGGATATGGGAACATATGGTTTCCAAGTTTTTGGGTCATTTCATGCACCCAAATTTTCAGAAAGAGTGGATGAAGAAACTTCTTGTGTTGAGGCTTGAAAAAGAAGACAAGAAGAAAAATATTTCCATGAAAGGCAATATGAGAGGAAAGTTTCCATGTGAGTAGCTCAATTCTACTTTGATAAATAGCAAGGAGAAGGATGTGTGTGAGGAGAAGAAGGTTGTCTTGAAAGACAACAAGAGGGTGAGGTTTCCATGTGAGAAGAATAAATCTAATTTTTAGTTTAACAAGGATAAAGAGGTTTATGAGCAGCCCATAGAGGAAGGTATCCTCATGAAAGAGGATATGGAGGTGGTATTTGTTGAACCAAAATAAGGAGACCCATTATTTGATGATGGGAAAGAGTTTCTGGTATCCTATAAGTGGGAAGAATCAGAATCATCCTTGGTGAATGAAGGCAATGCATTTATTTCTTCTCTTTTGGAGGGTGGAAGGGTTGAGGACAAACAAGGAAAGCTACATGTTTCCTTGAAGGAAACAACAAAGATGAAAGAAGATAGAAGCCATGAGGATTTGTAGGTTTCCTTGAAGGAAACAATAGAGATGGTTGATGTGTAAGTTAATGCACAATGTTTAACCCATTTTTTGGATATGTGTGTTTGGGGTTGAAGGGATAGAATAACCTATACACAAGGATGAATAAAAGTATTCTAGAGCAGGGAAATTAATTGAAGACTTAGATAAATAAATATTTTGAATTAAAATGTTGAGTTATGCTAAATATATAAAGTACACTCAAAATAATAGTTTGATTGCACAAACATGAAGAAGAGATAATACTTAGATTATGTGCAAATACACAAACAAATCAAAGAAGTATAGAAATGGAAACAAGCAGGGATAAGATCAAGATCTAGTCATCAATTTTTGAAAATATTGTTTTTGGAGTCCTAGACACTTGCATTGATCCTTCCAGCTGAATCTAAACACAATCATCCTATACAGAATATTCAATATATTATGAAGCAACCACTTGGAGCCTTTTAGGTTTTTTGTCATCTTTTTGATGATGTATTATATTTGTGCACATGGTTTATTGATGATTGTGTGTGGATAAAACTGTATCTCTTCACCTTAGGTCTTTATACCTTGTCAAAAATGGGTTAGTGGGCTCATGGTGTTGAGATGACCTCAAGGACCCTTCTATCAATGAGTGCTACCTATATAGCCAATACTCCAAAGAGGGCCTCATACATATGTAGTTCTTCCCTAAGTGTTGGCTTGTGTGTGCATAAGGGTGCAATATAATATATGCAAGGGAATGCAATGATCTAGTTTGTAACTTGACAAATACTACACATGAGTTGTTCCTTGAGTGCTTAAGACCTATAATATGACTTTTCCTATGACTAATATGAAAATAAGAAAGAATAGGGTAATAGAACTCAGTTGTGTAATTTATTGATTGAGCTTGAATAGGTGCTTACTTGGTATTTGTTAGATGCATAATGAGTAGGCTTAGATTTGTATTTATACCACACCTTCTAGAAATATCTTAGGGTAGGGTTCAATAAAATAAATGAGCTGATTCCTAGGATTCAAAAGATTTTCAAATTATATGAATTTTGAGGACTGAGCACTTGATAAGAATCTAGACACTTGCATTGACATAAGTGTCCATGTGTGGGATGCAAGTGTCCAACAAGATAGGAAGTTGTTGAGGATCTGAAACTGACAGTGAAGTCTATATATCAAGTTTTAAGCTTTATGTACAATGCATGAGATTTGGGTCATCATGAATGATAGGGTTATTCCATAATATAAATAGTTAGTCATAGTGAGATGGTGAATGCAAGCCTTTCAGCAACAAAAAGGTCTAAAACTGAAGGGCAGAGCCCTGATAGGTATTTGTCAAGTATACAAGATTGAGTTGATGTATAAATCATATTTTAGTATCTACACACATAAGGAGAGTATGGCTAAAGACTAGCCATGTGAAAGAGAAGAAAATAAAAAAAAAGAATGAGGAAAGGACAACCATGGTGGTTATTGTGAATGGGCATTTGGGAGTCCATCACGAGAGAGAAAGCTATGAGGATAATGTGAGAAATAGAGAAGATTTGGAAAACATGTCCTTGAGGCATGATGAAGAGATAGAAAAAGTAATTGTGGGAACTCTTGATTCCCTTAATATGTTTGTTTAATGTGCAAGTCCATCAAAGGAGATGGAGATGGAGATGATGGACATGGTTCTACCAAGAATATTGAAGGATGCCAATGGTGGGGCACATGTGGAATAAAACAACATAGGTATTAGAGGAGAAACTCTTATGAGTCAAGGTATGCATTGTTCTCATATGGACAATGAGAATGCAAGGTTATTTGCACATGACGTGGAGGAGATGAACAAAGGCAAAAGCAATCAAACGAGATCTAATATAGAGAGGATGAGAAGTGAAAAAGGAGTTGTCAAAAGGGAAACTGAGCATTGTTATGAGAAACATGTAGAGTGGAAGAGATTTGAGGAGCACAAGCTTGGTGGAAATCAAACTAATAGTGTGAAGATGGAGAAATCACCAATGGGGAGTGTTATGTCTCATGTTTTTAAAATAATTTGTGACTGTAACCAGTGTGAAGGTGAATAAATGGAGAGAAAAGAGGCATTTAGAGAGGCCTTCCATGGTGAAAAGAGTGAGCCACTTGAGTTTAAAAGATGTGAAGAGGATAAACAAATTTGCATATTAATCAAATCATGTGAATAAGAAGTGAACAAGTAAGAAGAGTCTTTCAAGACTCTTATGAATGAAGAAGCCATAAGTGAGGTGGTAATGGCAAGGATAAAAGCAGAGAAGGAGATGGAAACCATGAGAGAGGATGAGCTACAAATGAGAAAGGGTGACATAAAGAAGAATCCAATAATAGGTTAGATAATGAGTAAACAAAGATAATAAGGCTTTAGGAGGAGGTGGTAGGTCAACAGTGGGTTTAAGCCTGCAAGGGAGAGTAATATTAAAAAAATAAGCATCTTGGTGGAGGTGGTCAAGGGAAGGTGGGTTTCAACCCACGCGAGGATGTAGATTAAAGGAGATAAGCATTGGATGGAGGATGATGGTTTATGGTGGGTCTAATACCATAAAGGAAGGAGGTTATGGTGGGTCTAATCCCACAAAGGAAGGAGAATATGGTGGGCCTAATCCCACAACATGAGGAGTAAGGAGAGATAAGAAGAAGATGACAAAATTAAAACCATAAAGAGGGAGCTAGAAAGGGAAGAGCAAGAGTGAAAAACAATTGAAGTACTATGTGTTGAAGGGAATGCCATGGCTATTATGCTTCATTGTCAAAAGAGTGGTTTTACCACTTATTTCAACTATATGAGTAGGAGCTTACATTTTAATGCCTCTTGTGTCTAATGCAGGAGCATCCAAGAGTTTAGGCAATCTTACATCAATCAAAAAAATGTTAGCTAAGGTTTTTTTTGTTGTTGAGTCTGTGACCTTGTTTGGGTAAGCTTACGAACATGTAGGAATGACATTGTGAAAGTATTCCATTGTTGTGTGCCAAAAAATTATCTTATGTATGATTTTGTCAGTCTGTATCATCTCTTTTATCTATGACACTTGTCAAGATGGTTGTTCAATGCAAGGATGAGATAGTAGGGGTGATTTGGTGATGTTATAGTACCTAACAAGTAAAAGTTGTGCATTAAATTTTAGATCATTTAGAGTTACAATGCTAATGTTATGAGAGTTTTGACAACTGTCATTCAACTTGAAATGTCCCTTGAGCTTCCAAGAGCCTACAGATTGGTTATTGAACATAGTAGCACATGGGTAACATAGATTTTTGGAGGTGCTTGGTGTTTTATTGTTCAACCTTCATTTCAAGTTTCTCACTACAAGGAGGTCTTGTGTTATTATTTGACAGTTACATGTAATTCTCTTTATTTTGTGATGCATGGAAAGAGATATTATAGACAATTTGGCATTTAATCCCAAAAACTGAAAGCTACCAAACTCTTATACGTTATGTTGAGATCAAGGAAGTTGAAGAGATGCCCCATGGAGCTAAGTATGTCAGGGGGATCCTAAAAAAGAGTGAAGTCAGCTTTGAAGGGGAGACAAACAAGTTGGAGAGGAGTTGAAATCTCCAAAAACAGAATATAAAATTATTCTAGGAGGGACCATATGAGAGTCTGAGTATTTTTTATGCACTGTAGTAAGCCTATATGGGCATGTGTGAGAGTGTGAGTGTAAGTGTGCATTATTTTCTTTGTCAAATGTTATTGAATGTAGTAAAAATATTTCATTGAGTTAGTTAAGTATAAGTAAAGTGCTTAAGTGTGTCCATGAATGAGTGTGTGACAAGAAAAACATAGAGATAAAGGTAGTCCTTAAGTGGATCCCCTTTCTTGTGATTGATCCATGGACATTCACCTAAACCCTCATTTGGTATGTGGATAATGTCACAATAACTTAAAGATGTTTGAAGTATCAAGGTGGAAGATTATGTTATAAGTGCAACAATAGATATGTAAAGTTAAGGTGCTAACTTAGATTATAGATAAGGAATTCATCATTCACTCGTACTTGGTAAATGATTGGGAATGATTTGTATATAGGGGTCTCTAAGACATCACACACATAATGACCGACCATAGAAAGCAGTGATATGTGAAATTAAAGGTATGAGAAATCAGGGTAAGATAGAAGGACTCACAAAAACACAAGGGACATATTCATCAGCTTGTCGAATTTGCACACAATAGATTCAACAATAACCTATAGTCTTTGGATCCATCCTAAGAGAGATAGATGTATAGTATAGGTGCAATCAACTCAAAATGTGTGCAAATAAGGATAAAAAATAGGAATAGATGAATAATGAAGAATTCTATAAGGCATAAGGCCAGATAGAGAGTAATGTGGGGTAGGTGGTGTCCTAAAAGTAGTCAAGTATAGGCAAGTGGACCAAGTGTGCAAAAAAGAGAAAAAATGCCATGGAGAAAGGACTTGTACCAAATGTGGGTGTCTATAGGAAGGTGCCTTCTCCCTCTCCTCTTGCTCTCTCACTCTCATCTCTCAAGTGTTCAACTGACTCAACTTGGGATTAGAGAGCCTTATGTAGGACTTCATACAAGTTTAGGGCTTGTATTAGTGTTTGATAAAATAAATGGTTGAGATAAAAAGGATCAAATGGTTGAGACTAGATCTTACCATTTTTGGAAGAAAATAGAATTTGAACTTAATTCAACATTTTTTGTTTATTGTAATTACTTTATTATTGTTTTTATTTGGGTATCAAGTGGGATTATGAGAAAGGGATATCACTTAAGTGACATCTCTAGTGGCTTCACGTTGTAACTTGACACACACTCTTGCACTTTTTAAACCTTATGAATTAAGTGGCTTTGAGAACATATAACACTCAAGTGGATTTTGGTAGACCAAGTGACTTGCAACTATGTGACCTTGTATTATTGTATACACCCTTTGTGACCTTGAGTGCACTTAGACTTGAGTGACTTGAGATTGAACCAATGCACTTGTTAGTCATCTAATACTTGTGACTCAAGGTTTTTATTTATGAACTTAATAACAAAAAAATCACCTATTATCACATATATTTGTACATGTATTTTATAATCATTACAAGTGTCATCACATCTAAGACACACTACTAAAGGGATTCCAAATGGACCTTGGTTAGCTATGATTGTGCGCTATTACTAATTTTGGGTCTTTTATATACACATCATTACTAATTTTATGTAGTTATTAGAATTTGATTATTTTAGTTTACTTATGTATCTAGTTATCATTTTTTTATTGGTATTTTTACTTCCCTGCTTCTAACACTAACTTTATCGGATTTTATATATATATATATATATATATATATATATATATATATATATATATATATATATATAAACATATAAAATATTTTCTTGACATTTATTTAGTATTTATTGATTAACCTCATTTTAACGTGAATCAACCTTTATAGACATTCATTATGCCGAAGGCATATCTATTGTCATCACTAGACCATAAATTCATTGTCCCATAAAAAAGATGCCATTCCTATCATATCTAATATTGGTTTTAAATATTTAATAAAAAAAGTCACCAACTGGAAAGACTCATCGCCACCTTAAAATTTTAAAAACTTATCAATGTCACTTCATAAAATGCGTCACTTTCAACGTGCCAAATTAATCTCTGTTAAATGTAATTGTCCATTGCATTGATCGATGTATTTAATAACGTAACATTATTGGTATTATAAATATAACTCATGGAGATTAGCAATCCAACATTCAAGAAATGAACAAGTAGCATTGTGAACATGTTCAAAATATTGTTGTTTTTGTTGAAGGCGGCAACATGAATCCATTGGTGTGAAGAAGAGTGTGCATAGCTAAGCTCATCACCTAGTTTACTAGAACAAGGGTTATAGTAAGATTATAATAGGGTTTTCAGTTTTTTTCCTTTTAACATAGAGTATTTGTTGATTCAATGAGTATATGAATGTTTATTTTATCTCAAGGCAAGATTATTGTTTTTATTTGATTAACCATGGAAGAAGAAGTGCATGAGGCATTTGAAGAGAAAGAGGTGAAAGATGATACATAGATCCAAGTAATCTAGAGAGTTAGCATTATTGGTTCATTAGATGCAAAGGAAATTTATCGATAATCTAGTATTTAGGATGGTTGGTGCCTTTGATAAATGAGGGACTTGGTCTATTTTATCATACTTGTTTGCTTAGGGTTTGATTCACCTTGTCCATTTTGCTGCAGAAGCGGATCAAAGTTATATGTGCACAAAGTTGTCCTTTTAAGGTTTTTGAAACTAGGTTTTACACCTTAGACTAAATTTTGAGGATTTATTGGACAAGTTTTATTTTACAAGCAAAGAAATTTAATAATAATAGGTACCTACCAAATGTTCTTATAACGTGTGTTTTTATGGGTAATATGCGATGAATGTTTTATGATTTAGCATGGTGACATTTAATTCTTTAATAGATTGGTTGGTTTGTTGGTAATTGCAATTAGTTTGCAACGTTTCTTTTTTGAAGTATGTGGTATGGCATGCTAAAAAGTTGGCTTATAATTTGACATTTATTAAGTTTACATCTAAAATTTTAGGGCGTTACATCTAAGGTTCTACATTTTGGATGTAACATTATTGTTTTTATTGTCATTTGTTAAGATTTTAGGGTATGAAAGGAGTGAGGGGCAAGGTATTTGTTCTCAAGCTATGTTATTATGTAATATAGAGGTTGATTGATGGGTTTATTTCACCCTTAAATAAATGTCGGGTTATCGAGATTACCAAGGTGAGATTTGTTGGGCAGATTATATCCATGTTGTTGTTGTTATTATTATTTAATAGGTTACACACATGTAAGGTTATTTATTGATAGGGGTGCATCTTAGTTGTTGTATTTTAAAGTTTATTTAACATAGGCATATTTACTTATTTACAACTAGTGGTACAAAGTTAATTGTATTGTGTTTTGAAGTTTGTCATAAGTTAACTGTAATGTGTTCTGAAGTTTTTCATGTTTTACTTATTTTTGGAGTCATTTTATCTTTTTGTGTATTGAATGCTTTGATACATGGCTTTAAGTTGTTTATTCTTATATTTTGGCCTCTCAAGTAAGTTGGTCCCAAGAAGCTATAATGATTATTTTTGAAGTGTGTAGATCACAAACTTTATTATAATACTTATCTAGAATGTCCAATTTCATTGATCTTAGAATTTATGATTATACATGTTTTTGGTTTTTGTTTCTTAGAATTATAAATGATGTTTTTGAGTTAGAGAACCATACATTGTCTTATCATTTTTTTTAATGCTACACCATTAGGTTTTCATGTTTGATATACATTTATGTCTTGATTCATTTTTGAATTTTTTGTATTAAACCACTTAAGAATAACCAAAATATAGATTTGTTGTCGCAAAAAAAAACCTTTTCGATTATATCTGAAGCTTTTGAAGCAGCACAATCAAAGTTAGAAAGGACTTAATAGTATTAAATTTAAACCTCCATTAGGATACACAACATGTCAGCTGATTGGACATGTGGAACTACGAGATTAAAATTGTTGAGATGTCTTCAATAAAAATATCGCAAGTGTTATAAGTGAACAGGGATGACAAAGTTAATAAAATATTGGGTTTTTAACAATTAAAAATAAAGAATAGTCTCTAGCTAGAAAGCCCTGTCACCACCTTACAATTTTAAAAACTTATCGGTGTCACTTCATAAAATGCATCACTTTCAGCGTGCCAAATTAATCTTCATTAAATGGAATTGTCTAATGAGTTGGTCAATGTATTTAATAATGTAGCATTTGTTATGGCCACAGAAGAGTCTTAAAGCAATGTTTTTTTGAATCATTATTAATTGTAAATCTTTCCTCTTAGAATGAGAATATTTTTCAAAAATACGTTCATAATATATTTGTATTGAGATTTAAGTTGTATTTATGTGTTCTATTCTTTTAGCAAATGAAACAAAAGCTTATTTAGTTTGTAACAACTATATTTTTATGGATTTAATTTGCCCCATAAGTTAGGATTAAAATAAAGTGGCACGCTCCATTGTTGCTCCTTGGTGTTGGAGATAGACCCCCATTACATTTTTGAAAGTATCAATCTACAATTGTTGAGAGTTTTATATTAAAATTGATGTAAATAGGATGTATGGTATGTTGAGTTTATTGAATGCTTGTAACATATTGAGTTCTTATTAAAGTGTTCCAAATACACATGCTATTGTTTAGTTTTCTCTTTAAATTCGACATATAAAGTTGATAGTTAATCCAAATCATTTCATATATGTAGAACCATTATAAATACATTGATCAAATATATGAAATGATCCAAATAAAATTTAGAGAGGCTATAATTTTTTTGAATTTTTTAAAGTCTTAATTTATAAGATGAATAACCACTTCTCTTTCGATGACTCTCAACACGTGCTTTACCATCATATGCATTGACTATGATATTTGAAAGATGGATGCATCGAAACCCATGCAAAACAAGCCATATACCTATCCAATCAAGTGTTACATTCATGTCTCTTGTCTATATTTTATTGAGCCAAATTAATGTTAACATGGAATATAATGAGACAAACTTTAAGACCAAGAGTTATACATGATTGAATGGAACATGTTGTGAGTGGTTCAGGTATACTAGTCTTAGTTAAATGTTCAATGCTGCATCCAAGAGATCTTAACAAAGTAAGAGTACAACCATTAACTTCACAAGTGTTATCAACCATGATATTGTTAAATTGATTTCCATTTATGTGAGTACTCATGATCAAAGGTTCCGAGGTTAAAATAAAGTTCTTCGCTGGCCCATTGCAAACCTTGTTTGTTGTATTACTATTTTGAGGTGCACAAATATGAACTTACTTTCTTGGTAAACTTACTTTAGGTAACTCCTTGCTAGGAGATGCCATGTTGCTTTTAACGAGTTTTTATTTTGTGGGTGATGAGACAACTTTTGGAGTGAGTTACTTTTATGTAGGAAATGAGACAACTTTTAGAGTAGGTTGCTCTTGCACAAATAATGTCACAATTGTTGTGATGGGTTCTTCTTGTGTAAGAGATTTTATAATAGTTGTAGTGCTTTCCTCTTGTGTAGGAGATATTGTTATGTCATTAGGGTGTGTTTTAAGCCCAATATGATCTTTATCGATAAGGCTAATAACCTTATCTTTCAAAGCATGACATCTATTTGTTGAAATTCATGCATTCTATGATAAGCACATAATTATTATCTGTATGTGGATTACGTGAATAATATATAAGGAAAATGGGAGGTAATAATTCCTTTGTAGCACACCTTTGAAAATTATCTTTGGAGAATTGTAAAGCTTGAGGAACTATCGTTTGCTACCTAGGAAAGGTGTAGGATTAGACATAGTTTTATTTTATTTATTAACCCATTATGGAGATGGAATATTTTGAGACACATGGTTTTTAACTAAGGACCTAGAAATAGGAGTACTATAAAAAATGATTAGCCTCTTGAATATATGCAAACTCCTTTTATAGTGACATATTGAAAGAGTTGTAAGTATGATAAAGTAGTTTTTATTTGAGATGAAATATACAAGCCCTCCAAGAAATGCATTGTTTTTCAAAGTTTGTTGGTTGCTAAATATTTTGATACTACAAGCCTTGAATTGTAATAAGTGATCATTAGCAGGTTTAGATTTTCCTTGGTGAATAGAAGGAAGACGTTCAAATGTGACCTTTGGTATCTTATTGTGAATGTATTGCCTAAAAATATGTGTACATAGAGGCACTAGGAAGACGATGAAACCAAACTAAAGCTTGATTAGTAAATATTTTATGGAATGTTTTGAGCAAAATTATATCATTGGTAATATATATCCCAATGAAAGCCACAAAGTAATTAAGGTGCAAAAAAGGATCACCCCTCCAATCAAACAATGGAATTTTTGGCATCTTGAAATCACGAGGTAGTGGTGATGAATTGCTCAAATTATGGTATTGCCATGTATAACACTAGAATCAACCCAAACATTGTATGCATTGCTCTCTAAAGAAAGATGGTGTAATTTTCAGTTGCAAGTTACTTATGACATGTATTAGGAGTAAAATATCTTATGAATGTATATTAATATCCTTAAGGGGTTGATACAATGTGGTGATTCTGCAACCAAATAGTACCACCATTGCTCCCACAACAAAAATCTTTACTTTGGTGATATTATTATTCAACCTTGCGCTCAAGGATTTTTCTTTGTGACTTGAGGCTTAGCTATAGACTGAGTGGTCCTTCTTCGTGGAGGCTTTTGCTCATGGGACTAATACCACATGCTAGGGAATCCATATTGTATACCAAACCTAGAGTCATAGTGGTGGTTGGATTTACATGACCTACATCACCCATTATCAAGGGCTCCATAACTCATAAGGTGGCAACATCTTTGATTTGTCATTTTCTATTTTTGAGGGTGGATGAGGATGTCATAAGAGTTGATTCGATTGTAACATATCTCCACATATGATGTGCAACTCTTGATGCAGGGATAAGACATTGGCGTCTCATAGCCTATCTTATTGCTTCCGTTCATCAACGTTACCAATATATTGACACCAAGAGACAAAAACAATGTGCACAAAGACCCAAAAGCAAGAAATTGACCCAAAAATTCCCAAATATAATTTAATAATAATAATAATAATAATAATAATAGAACTTAAAATTTTAAAAAGAAGCGTATGTCGATGGGTATTGATCATCCATGCAATTTGACAATTCAAAGGATGTTAAAAAAGTGCTATGAATTTGTGGAAATATTGCATTGCATTGGATTTGAATGAAAACACAAGTTGACCTAATACAATGATATATATCAAAAAATTTTACCAGAAATAAAGAGAATAAAACATTGACTAAACGATCGAAGTCCACATAACAAATTACTAACAAAAGAGACCAAAAAATCAAATTCAAAAAAATAAAAGATTACATTCCCTCCAATATTACTAACAGCATCGGGGTAATTGTTAATTTAATATTTATATGATTAACCTAATTTTAACGTCAATCAACTTTTCTATTAATTTTCATCCATAAAACCGTCTTACATTTAAAACTAAGTATTTGCTATAATTTTTCACGAGACCACGTTTTCATTGAAAATAGGCACAATAACTCCTTGCAATGAACTTTGACCACTCATTTTAGTTTTGTTCCTTTGCTAACTACGTAAAGTCCTTTGGCGTCATATTCAAGCATAAACACAAGAGTCGACAAGATGACTTGTTTATAAAGAAAAAGATAATTAGTATAACAAATTTTCTAACTAAAATCTAGAATAAAAGAGTTAGCATTGAAAAGAGATTTGAAATTTTGCACTCTTCCCAAATAATTGTGTTAACAAAAGACAGCGCTGTTACAGCACTCGGTCCCACAGTTAGCTCGGTCTCAGGGATGTTATTAAAATCATTCATTCATTCATTTCCCACATCGTCTGGTGACGTGGCAGTTGTTGGAGGTGGCACGTGCATAACAAAATTAAGGTTGGGTGACGAGGCTACCCACATAACTAACACCTTTGGTCATGTTCGGTAACGAGGGTTTCATCTGGAGCAACTGAATTGCAGAGGAGCACCAGTCTGCATTTTGAGGTAGCCGTGAATCAATTGAGGAGGCCAAGGTATTTATTTTGTTTTATTTTGCAGCATTAATTTATCCGTGCTTTTCAGCTTGTGATTTTTTTTTTTTAATTGACTCTATTTGCCTATTTGGTTTGCAAACTGTGAAAACACCCTTTGTTGAAAAATATATAGTATATTGCAGACTACTGTTAGATGTTTGGACCAAAATTTACTACAATTTTTATGTTTTCTAATTTTAAGGTAGTCTTAACAGAAACATTTGGGAGAACCGCTGGCAGAATTACTGATTTATGGATGGGCATGGTCCTGGTTTACCTATGTTAGGAATGTGGTGTAAGCTTTTCCAACACCGTCTTAAAGATGGTCCGTAACCTCGCCCAAGATTTACCAAGCAAAAAACTATGGTCTAGTGCGGTCAATAAAGTAGATTGCACGCTATTTATAGATTTTATACAGATTTTAGATTGGTCGTAACAGAACTTCTCGAGAGAACTGAGAGCAAATTTACAGATTTATGGATAAGCGTGGTTCAGGATTACAAATATTAGCAACATGGTGTATTTACGCTGAGAGGCGTTCTACAATGAGAGGGGTTGAGAAGAGTCCGATGTCATGACTTAGTTAGGGAAAACAGTCTACATCCATTTTAAATTTAATTTAATATAAACAAATAAATTTGATAAGGGCTGACACAATATAAACTAGGATACATATCTGAGATAAATCTATGTAAAAGATGCCGAGAGATATCATTCTTGAGGCACCTATTTTATATTAAATTTGTGACATAATTGGAATAGGTACCTTGAGAATGATGTCTCTTGGCGTCTTTAACATAGATTTATCTAAGATAGGTATGCCAGTCTTATCCCACAGTGTGTTAAACACGGTCTTTAATCTCATTCAAGATTTTCCATGCAAAAACTATGGCCCAGCAAGGTTAACAGTGTAGATTGTACGCTAATTTTAAATTTTTGCACAAAATTATACCTAAAATTTATCATATTTTATTTTTAAGTTAGTCTTAACAGAAACACTTGAGATTACTGAGGGTGGAATTACCGATTTACAGATAAGCGTTGTCCAGGTTTACGATTGTGGTGTAACCATATCCCACACTGTGTTATAAACAGTCCATAATCTTACCCAAGATTCACCAAGAAAAAACATAGTCTAGTGAGGTTAATAGAGTAGGCTGCACATTACTTTCATTTTTAGGAGGTAGCGTTAGTGCAACAACTCCTAGCCACTCCAACAATACCAATAGTTCTCGATGCTATAAAATCACTAACCCATCAAGAAGTCTCACGACTATCATATGCCTACTGAGTTCCAGCAGGATGAAGTTCATGCCAAACAAACTCTTTTAGCATAAGTACATATTTACCTTGCAACACCTTGCAAAGGCAAAGTTGTTCTTGATGCTGAACCCAAAACTCCAAAGTGTCACTACTTTAATTGAGCTCACAACCACTGGTTCTAAAGAGGAGTGCGAGGTCAACCTCCATTTCACCGTGGACAGTGATATCCAAAAGAACTTGATTTATGCAAACATTGCTAAGAGGATGAACCTAACAACCACATCAGATCCCCAATATGATATTATTGATTGGTTTCACCATGGCAGAAAAATGCATGTCACTCAACAATGTAGAATCTAGTGCACCATAAATATTTTTTAAGTCCGAATTCATAGGTGACATGTTGCCTTTGGACATCTGTGATGCCCTTCTCTACAAGTCGTTCATGTGAGAGAGGCATAGCATATATGAGTTAAGGCTGTAATGTATCACACTTACTGTTGACAATGAACACCACTGATCACGTGAGGTTATATCCCAAAGCTGAAGTTACCATTGGTTAGTTCCAAATAGGGATGCAAGTTGATCCATATACTTCTCAAGATCCAACTACAAGACCAACCTAAGATTGATGATTCAGGCAATTTCTTCCATTTCAGCCTGCCACCAGTGACAACTTGTTTTGCTCTAGTGCAAGTATGTAGACATTTTTAAATCACTTCTTGAACCTCTCTCCATTGCAAGGTCAAGCACACTATGCTCTCATATTTTTTCCCTGATTCAAATGACCATTTGGATTGGGGGTCCATCTTGGAAAATCACAACAACCGGCTCTACATTCAGGAGTTATTTGTAAAAGGCCACATTTCGCCCAACTCTTATGTGTATAGAAGTGCCATTGTTCTTGCACAAAAGGGTTATGGAATGTGGATAGTTTACATTGATTATCACACCCTAAATGAGATCCACTTCCACTTCCACACATAAGCTATTCCCTTGAAAACCTTTTTGATCTTGAATATCTCACAAAGATCAACTTGAATTTTGGTTGTCACAAAGTGCCCATTTAACTTGTTGGCATTTGGAAGATTGTTTTCAATTCCAAAGGAGGCTTTTCTGATTCATTGCCTATGCCTTTTGGCCTCACGAATGCCTTTGCTACATTCATATGTTGATAAAATGTTAAAGCATACTTAAAACAATTCAATTGTCTCTTTGTTTATGTGTATATTGATGATATCCTCACAACAAAATGTGAAGAGCATTTCACACAAATTAGTAGGTGCTCCACAGTCTGTGATATCGAAAGCTCTATGCCAAATTAGAAAAGTGTTACTTCACCATAAAGGGAGTGTTTTACCTTGGATACATCCTTTGTTACGAGGAAACATGACTTTTTGAGGATTTGTAGATTGTATTCATGTGGGTTCTCAAAGATCCACTGAATAGTATGTGGCCGAGAGAGATCGATGGCATCCATTTATGTGTGTTTTTACTACAAGGGAGAGGTCGAGCACCAACTACATGTGAGTGGTCAAGCACTCAACCTATCATGTCATCCATTTAATGAATAGTTGAGGATTAGACCAATGAGACTATAAGGTTGATTTGACATGTCAATCAAGTCCATAAATGCTGTTAGCCGATTTCCTTCGCATAAAGGCCATAGTTCGGTTTTTAAATTGATCTAGAGAAGATAAGGCCATAGTTGATTGCTTAGTCTTTTAGGTAGCTTTTCAGTTTGACTTGCGAACTTCTACTGCAAATATGTTCTAAGGTCTGACCGCATTGCTTGGATTATTCACCGAGTCCTATGCGGTAATGCAAAAGCAACCTTTAGTGGATTGATACACAATAGAAAGCTTTGCATGAACTAAAGCTTTGGATTTTATTATGTGTGTCAATTTCACATTACTTGACCTCCAACAAACTTTTGACATTGAGACAGGTGCCTTTATATTTGTACTTGGAGCAGTCTTGACTCAAAATGGGCATTGTGCTATTTATCACTCTCGGCTACTTAGGTTATGATTGACAATGGCATGTGATTTTTCAAGTTGTCCGTAAATGGAAACAGTATATCCTTTGAAACGAGACTATGATGCACTTGGATCATAAACCTTTGCAGTTTTCTCAGCTGTAGAGAAAATGTGAAGCGTGAATCAACTCAAGTAGATGACCTATCAACAACAATTTCTCTGTTTGAGCAGGCATAACTAAGGCAATGCCACTGCTATAGTAGTATGTCTTAGTTGTCCTTTTGTTGTTGGTTCTTTTGACAATTTTGAACACTCATGGTTACCACTATATGGGGTTGATTCACACTTCACACCAATCTATGTTGCTTTCCGTGCAGGTAAATCAGTTTCAGACTATTACCTCCAAAATGATATTCTCTACCATTTTAGATACCCTTATGTCCCTAAGTTAGATCTGTGCCAAAAGTTGAATTGGGAAGCTCACTTCAACAATGTGGCATGTCATTTTGTGTTATAAAAGCTCTTTTTGTTTTATAAAAGTAATTTCGCTGGTTTAATCCCTTTGCCAAGGTTACCCATACATTCCTGCTTGTTTAGTATTTGTGTTGCAAAGCTGCCAAATAGGAAGCAGGGTCCCTACACACCTCTACTTGTTTTGTAGCTGCCATGGAATTTGTTTCCATTAAATTCCTTTCTAGTGTACTGATTATTGAGAGTAGTTTTAATTGCATCTTTATGGTCATTTATAAATATTCAAAGATGGCTATTCTTGTGTTGCGCCAAAAGACTCGATGCATGATACCGCCTAACCTTATTTTGTGCATATCTGGATTCCCTATGGACTTCTTCCTACTCTGATCAAGACTCGTGCATTCTCAGCACGTAATGGATGGCGCATAGATCCTTTATGGATACAAAGCTAGTCATGTATTAAAATCTCCATCTATAGCTCAGTGATCAGACTGAAGTTGTTAACTAGACTAGTTCACATTGTTTGCTCATATTTCAAAGTTAGTTGTATTTTTTCTTATAAATTGTAGTTGTTAGGCGTTATGTTATATTTGATCAAAACTTTGGTAGTTGTCGATTCTGTCAAAAATCCAGTTACATAGTTAGTCCTTGTATATTCTTTAGAAATTATAGTTTTTAGGTTCGCTAGTTTCAAAGTAACTAAGAAGAGTACTAGGTGTTATATTATTTTGGGCTAAAACTTTGAACAGGTTTTGGTGCTATGTTATAGAAGAATCTTTGAAATAGACACACTTAAGCTTTGAGCTCCCTAATGTATGTCAGTTGACCTAGGAAGAATGAAAAAGGGGAAGGTAACTACAATTTATCTTTCAATAGGATAGATATGGAATGAATCTTTTGAGATTTTAAAATAAAATATGTCAATCTCTAGTTATATTAACTACTCCAGGTTTTGTAGTTGTGGCACTTTGCTACGCTATTGATCTCGATGAATTGGAAAGTAGCATGTTAAATACCATTAAACCTCTTATTTTTTTGTCAAAGGCTTATAAGAATCATAGGACTGACAAGGGTTATAACCTAAAAATTTGTCACATTTTCCCTTTGCTTGTAAAACAAAATATTTGTAAGGCAAAAGGTCATAAATTATCCTTGTAAAGCTGGAAATGATCCACATATGTACAGGATTTACTTCAGATCTCAAGGAAGTGTGGATGACCAACAGATTGACTTATTTCTAGCTTGAAAATGTTACAAGTTATTAGAACATTAAAATCACTTAATAATCATAGGCATGGGATTGCAACTACATTGTTCATATTTATTATTCACCAGTACAATCATCTAGGATACTAAACTATATTACTATAATTCCTTTAAACCATGGTCCCAAGTTCCATAGATGTTCACATAATTATCAAAATACAGATATCGTTAGGCCTAAATAATGCTAAAAGAGTCTTGTTAATTGTAGTTTCTACCATACTCTTGGATTATGTATATCTGCAGATTTGAAATTTTGGTAGAGCAATCATAAATTATAATCTATTTGAATAGCCGATACTATAAAACAACATTACTTGTACATTTGACTTACCATACAGTGAGTATTGGAAATGGACAAATTGCATGTCATGGTGCTCTCAACAAAGTTAGTATTTTTGTCATACCCAAAAAATTCATCCCAAAAACCTAAGTAAAACACAGTATTTTTTTTCTTTTTTTAATTAACTTCATGATAATTAATTGTTCATTGTTGTTACCAATCAAACATTATTACAAAATGAAGTGTGACACACAAAATTAATTAATTAATCTGTTTTTTTATTTAACCCACGACAGTGCTTTGCATGATCACAGTACACAAACATCTCTAAGAGAGAATTAAGTTCAAAAGCGGTTTCTGAAATTACCACACCGCCTGAAGGTCTATTTTATCATCATCTTATTATCCTTTCATGAAGGAGAAACAATTAACACTAATAGGTATAACTATGATGTCATAACACAAGGGTTTATTTTAATTATATTTTATTTTCGTTACTTTAAATGTACAAAGACAACCATCATTCTTCAAAGATCAAACATAAGTAAAATCATAGAAGGCCTAGGTCACAAGGTACATTCGATAGGGCTAGCATCTTATGGCTATCAAGGGAGAAGTCCCTACTAGTATTAAACAATCATCGCTCCTAGGGAGCATGCAATACAAAAGAAGTTTACATTTATTATAGTCATCTGAAGGCAACAACCATCTTCTCATACTAATCATAATAGATTGGTCAATAATATTCATAGTATAGATTAACCACAATTATTCAATTTAATTCTTATACTAGTGATCCAACAAAAGAGTCTTAATCCAAGGGGAGGACGAACAATTAGACAAATTTATCCTAGTCTAAGACCTAAGATTCAATCCTCCCACAACTTGGGCAGCCTACATATCTGCTCATCGGAATTAGGGTTAGATGTAGTTCTCCACGTGAACTTGTGAAGAGCCTCCTCCACGAGATGTTAGCACCAAAAATAGGGTTGACGATATAAGACAAAACAAGGAATGAAAACTATTTCGACACAATCGAGCTTCTATAAGCTTTAACAAGAAACCCAAAACATTGACCTTTGCTTGCATTAACCTTAACATAAGACACTTAAACATCCCAGGGTCATTGTGCTAATGCAAAAGCATTGTCTCAAAAGAGTACATACGAGTGTTGATAGAAACGATAAAAGAACTTATATTCCTTTGTCCTAAATAATTTAGAAGTCCCAACAACTTTAATCCCACACTACTCAAAGAAGCTTCGTCTCTCAAGATTGTCTTTATCGATGACAAAGGTCAAACTAGATATAGTCATGTTTCCAATTTCACTCAAATAGAGAGATAACTCGGGTCACCACCTAGATAAACAATTAGATCCAATATTCAATTCATCCTTACGTCCACCAAGGCTAGCAAATAGGAAAGTATGCTTAGCGCACAAGGAAAGACACCCTAAGGGTTAGTAACTAGTGCCTGCTCTAAGAAAAAATGCCTTAAGAGTTAGTTACTAGTGCTTGTGCTCACTTCCCGAACTGCCTACATATCTGCTGTGACCACCTTCATGTGCAGAATTAGTTACGGTTGTAGTTCACCCGTTATCAAAATGAGTGTTAGCTCTATTGCAAACGCATTCACTTTCACACTTATCATTGTGTGTAATACTACGATCACTAATAGGCCCACACACAATTAGATACAAACAAAGGGTTGATATGAGACATCTTTGTATGTGAAAAAAGGGTTTTTTAGATTATCCAAGTTTGGACACAATTTGTAATAAGAGTATGCGCTACTTATTGCTAACTGATAATTTCCCTAGATCCGACGTAGAACAACTAAACCAATATTTAATTGAGTTATGTTTAAGGTCTTTAATTTGTTCTAAAGTTTTTAAGGCATTTTCTAGTCTAGTAACAGTCAATGACTAGCTTTACTTTTGAATAAACACAACAATTTGCATAATAAACGACCATAACTCTAGTCTTTTGTACATCTATTCTAGGCTAGGAAAAAGAAAAAGAAACACCATCTAGTTAATTATCCGAAATGACTAATAATTTAATTCTATGATTTTGCTTTACTTTTAGTTCCAATCATAGCTGCCAGGGGACGGGTATGGGTACAGGTATGGAGGTACATGTACTAATACCCCATTTTTTGAAAAATAGGAGACAGGTACAGGTAGACAACAATATATATATATACACACACACATTAATACTATGAAAAAGTTATATATTCTATATATACTATTACTATAATATGCGAAATACTATGCCATACTAGTAATATATAAAATTAAAAAAGAATAATTAGTAATTATAATTCAAAATTCAAAAAATAAAAAATAACAATGTTAAAATTTAAAACCTAAACTAAAATTAAATAAAAATAAAAATAAAAAATTATAATTACATAAATCATAAATTAAAAAATACAAATTAAAAAAAGCATGAAATAATAAATGTATAAAAGCAAATCTATTATAAATCAGTGTTGCAAGGAGATGCGTCCCCTACCCCCTGGGACACGTCTCGGGTTCGAGAGATGCGTATGGAGATGTCTCTCGTACCCAGAGATGTTTGTCGGAGACTGCCCATGTCTCCCAACCATTCCCAACTAAAAAAATCGCATATCTGACATGATATTTTTTTGAAACCCTAAAAAAATTTTGGAAAAAAACATATTGCACACGGCTGTTGCAGGAAACTGTTAAAAAAACTATTGGGGATGCACATCAAGGAAGTCAAATTTTAATGTTTAGATGGGGTTTCTGTTGGGCATCCTCGACGGCAATGCTGTGTGTTCAACAAAACCGACGACAATGCCATTGCATTGTCGTCAAAACAAAAAATAATCGTTTATGTTTTAAGCTTTTTTTTTTTAAATATATTTTTTAAATGTTTTATTTTTTATAAAGTTTATGTTTTAATTTTAATAACATCACAAAAAATCAATTTCTATAAAGTTTATGTTTTAATTTTAGATAAGGTTTTAAATTTAATTTTATTCTTATAATTTATAAATTATAAGAATAAAATTAAATATAAAACCTTATCTAAAATTAAATTATAATTTATAATTTTATGAGTTTATATTATGTAATATATATTATTTTGTTATATAATATTAAAATTTAAAATGTAAAATTTATATTTTAATATTTATTAAATATTTAATAAATTATTTTGAAATTTATAATTTTTGGTTTTTATTATTTTCATATAATTATATAATTATAATAATAAAATATTAATATATTTAAATTATATATATAGCCGTCTCCGCATACCCATCTCCTTATTTTTTGTAAATGGTGTACTGGTCTCGTACCCATCTCCCTGCACTTGTACTCATACCCGTCTCCTAGCAACTATGTTAAAAATTTAAAACATTTTAAATAAACCAAAAATTAAAATAAAATAACTAAATTAAAAATATTAAAAACTCAAAATAATAAATATTAATTTATTAAACTATTGAAACTTATAACCTTAACCTAATAAAGTATAAAAATTAAAAAATGTAAAACATGGGCAGAGGCATTGTCGATCACGACAATGTCACACAGGGCATTGCTATGATCGACAATGGCAATGGCAGTCATTGTCGATCACGACAATGCCTTGTGCATTGCTGTGCAAGGCATTGCCATGATCAGCAATGGTTGCCGCGCTAAGTAAATAAAACAACCTTTAAAATTTAAAACTTTAAATATAATTGTTATTTCTTGCGACATGATTATGAATCAGCGACAAATTCTTCGAAAGCATTAGGGTACGGGATTTTTTGATGACGAAATTGTTGAGAGATGTCAGATGTCCTTGAAAAATGTCTCCGGGTATGAAAGACATCTCTATACCCATCTCCCGTACTAGAGATGTGTCTCGGTACCCAAGACGTGACCTGGGGAGTGGGGGACGCATCTCCCTGCAACAGTGGTTCCAATAATGTCTAATGAAAACAGTTAAACATTTTATCTATAAAAGGACACATAAAAAGGGTTGCGAAATAGAACAACGATTTCAAAACAATGAATTTACACAAATTTTAAGTTGATAAATTAGGTATGAAAACACCTTTAAATTAATTCACAGAAAAAATAATAAATTATTTAGATGGTTTGTACGTATTTTCTAAGCCAAATAAAATATGATTTCAGTATTAGATAATTTTTATGTGAGGTTACAAAGAAAATTAACCTATTATTTTGAAATGATTTTGACGGGTTAAAAAGTGCATTAGCAAATATCACTTTGCGAAACTGATTTAAAATCAAGTCAACTTTAATTTTAAATTTTAATAGTAAAATTATTTATTTATGGAACTGATAAATTTTAGCCATTTAAAATATATTTTAATCCTTAGATTTGATAATTTTTTTTTCAGATATTTAATTTATCTACAATCCAATTTGACTTTAATGACATAGATAAGTACCGGTACTTTGCTATGGAAAAAGTATTCCAAGACTGACCTATTTGAATTGCAATTGTTGGTAATAAAAATTATCCAACTGTGGATATGCTATTTCTTATGCATTTGCAAAGTAGTTCAAGTTCCAGATTTAGAGAATTTCGATAAAGAGTATTTTTTTTCCTTCAATTTTAAACGAGTTTTGCTAGGTTAAGAAGGGGGAGGTAAAACACCAAAACTTGTTTAATTGTGAAAGGGTTGAAAGTGCTTCACTTTATTTAGTCTAGTTTTATCACAAAAAGCGTTTCACAAAACCAAGGGGTTTATATTAAAATAATTTTTTAAGTTGGAGACTCGGCCTTATAGCAAGATTTCCCATTTATTCAAAATACCATATGGGTCCCCTGGAAGTCTCACATTTGTCTTCTAAGTTTGCTTTCAAGCTTATTATACACGTTCGATTAAAATTCCGTGGCTAAACTAGAGTTTAACTCAAGTGTGGTCAAGTTAGCGAAGATGACCTCTAAGAGCAATTATTTACAAAGTAACCAATCTTTCTTTGGCATAAGAGTTTGTAATTTAAATTTTGATTTACTTTTGCAAAACTCAAATAATATTTTAATGAAATCAAGGGCACACAAGTATTTAGAAAGGAGGTTAAGAGGATCGGTCGAATATCATACCAAATAATGATCCTATCCAACACATCCACTAAGCCTTCTAAAGCAATGGTCAATTAATGATCATTTCACAATTGGTTTTAAGTTGAAAAGGATTGATTACTTCTTCCTTTTTGTTTGCAGGTTTGGGTTTTAGTGTCATAATGTAGGAAGAGGATATATATATATATATATACACACAATTTTAAATCAATCACTAAAAACTTTTTTATCCTTTTTGAACAACTACAAGTACATGCTCTTTAGTTTAAGGCAATAGGGCAGATTCAAATATATATACAATTTAAATCAATTACTAAAAATCTTTTTATCCTTTTTGAACAACTACAAGTACATGCTCTTTAGTTTAAGTATATATATATATATATATATATATATATATATATAAAGTTTAAATTAAATAAAATCAAATTAATTAATAATAAGAAGGTCAAGTTTTACCATGGCACGTGGGGGCATCACGCTCCACCTGCAGGCTGGTGGGACTATGCAATCCTGCTGCCTGGTGCCCCCGGCCTGCCCTTTAGGTTGCAGTTGACCGAGCTTGGACAAGTTACTCTTTAGAGCAGGTGTCGACCTAGCCCCTTGGTCAGCCCTCAATTTTTTTTCAAATATATACATTTTGATATATATATATATATATATATATATATTTGTTATTATCTATTTTAAATTCTTATTAGGGTTATTAACCCCTTCTATTTCATCTGTGTGTGTGTGTGTGTGCATTTAAATATTTCCATTTACAAAACAAAATGGGAAAAAATTACAATTTAATTTTCTCTCTCTATATTTTTTGATTGCTTAAACAAAATATTTCAAACAAGCAATTGGCATAGAAATAAGATTTTGTTCCTTACAGTTTTCAAAGCATGCAATAAGGAGAGGTTATATTTGAAAGGAAAAATTCCACCTAAATTTAGAGGGAGAGATTGAGAGCAAACTATCTATTCTTTTTGCCAAAGTCCAAGCAAATGAAAGTAGAGTCAAAAGTTTTTTACACTTATATTAATATGATCAAACATAGTTAAGATAAAGAAACCTCCCTCCTCTCCAACACTTGTTCAAGCAAATTCCAAGCCTCAACACTTCAATAGAAATATCTTCACAACAATCTCTCAAGCTCCTTCTTTTAACAAGCTCCCAACAATGGATGGTCAACCCCAAAATGAGCCATTGGTTGGAAAAGAAATAGGAAATTCTTCCACAAATTTCCACCAAATTACATTAATAGAGGGAGTACCCTCCATACAAAAACATTCTCTTCTTTTTACACACCCATACTTTTCTTCACAATGTTCATGTGGGTTAACTTGTACAAATAAACCCACACTTACACATTTCTTACAAAATGATTAACTTTCTTTACAAGGGCCTGTACTTCTTTTTACATTCTTATTAAATTCTCTTACATGTACCATGTGGGTTTACTTGCACAAGTAAACCCATTTTTTTACACATTTTTAATTCTTTACATGCTCACATAGGCTTCTTACAATTTAATTACTTTTTTTACAAATTTACTTACACGCTCCATCTACTCGCACAATCTCACCAAACCTATGTTAGAATCCTACGGCCTATAGACTACTTAATAAGCCTGCTAGCGAGAGCTCATAGCCTTTCGAGAAGGCTTATGCAATCATTTATGTTTGCTTGGAATTTTACAATTTTTAATTCAAATTATATTAGCCTATATTATATAAAATTAATCTTAGTTAAATGAAATTCATTTAAACGTTCTTAGCATAAATGGAAGTGTTTAATTATTTTCACAAGGAGGGAAAATAATTCAAATTTCCACATGCCAAGTGTTGTCGAATAAGACAAACATATTGAATTCGACTAGGGAATAGTAGCTCAATGCGAGGGGTATTGCAATTTTAGTTTAAACTCTTTTATATTTTCTAATAAGAACATCACCTTGGGGTCCAACAAAAAAATTGTGAATTGCAAAATGGTGCATCAACAAACCATATGGTCTAGAGCTACATGCTTGTTGGCAGCAATACTCTCAAATAAAAAATCTTTCTAATGCCAAAAATGCATATAAAACCAGAGTTACATGGCCTTGGTAAAATGTATAAATATTTTGAAGTAACATAAGAATGGACACATGGTCATGTAAGTGGTTCCCACCTATTAGATTGGTTAGAAAGAGCATAGTTTATCTATATTTAAAAAAAAAATTAATTGTTATTTATGAAATAATATGTCTTATGCTTAAAGAAAATAACACTTGTCATTGATTGAAATGATCTTAACTAATTGGTGACTTTGTCCCTTTGGTTGATAAAGTGTTTTGATGAAATAATATAAATTATAACTTGATGACTGTACATGGTTTTAATGAAATAATTGAAACCATAAAGATGACTTTGAAGGGATTCAATTATTGATTTGCATGTTTAACGAGTACGAGTACTTACATCAAAATTTTATAGTACTCGGGAAAATCCTTGTTTATTCCCTCAACTTTATAAGTTTTTGCATGGATCAGTGTTAGACCAAGTACCAACAATCAATGGCATTGAAGGTGGTAATTTCATTCTAGTTCCCCGCTTCATGTTTGTTTCTCAATATTTTAATTCACAGAAAATTTGCTTTTAGAAATTAGCCCCCTAAGCCTAATGCATGTCTACAGGTGAAAGATAAGTAAGCAGTAAAGTGTTTAACTTTTAAATTTTGGTATCGAATAGCCTAAATGTTATTTACAAAAGAATGTTTCTGTACTGATAAAAAATAAGCCAGCAGGAAGTAATATAGAACTTTATCCCACGGTTCCAAAGTGTGATTGGTGTCAAAAGTTGAAATGGGAAGCCTATTTATGGAAGTAGTTTTACTGGTTTAATCCCTGCTTTGAGGTTACCCTTACATTCTTGCTTTTTAAACATGATACATTGCTAAGCCGCCACATAGGAAGCAGGGTATTTACTCACCCTACTTGTTTGATAGTGGCCATGGAATTAGTTTCCATTAAATTTATTTCTATTCTACCAATTTTTAAGAATAATTTTAACCAGTGTTGTAGGGAGATGCGTCTCCCACCACCTAGGATGCGTCTCCAGCACGGGTACACGTCTTCGGTATGGGAGGTGGGTATGAAGATGTTTCCTGTACCCAAAGACATCTGTTGGAGGTGGTCAAGTCTCCTAACCTGTCCCTGTCCTTGTCCTTGTCCCCTATTGCCCTTTGTTTGTTTCCCCTTAAAAAAGATAAAAGATTAAAAATAAACCCTAAAATGTGACACAACACAACCATTGCCAATTGTTAAATAATGTAATTAGTCTTAACTAAAATCAGTTGAGGTCTAACTAGTAACCTCCATAACTGCGCTTGTAACCATTTTTGGATTGCATAAATAAAGATCTTGCACTGATCACAAATCATCAAGTGTTTTCAATCATCTCTTCTCATTTGCTAACAGTGGTATTAGAGCCACCACTCGAGGAAGCTGAGGAGGTACGAGTGTGTTCGAGGAAACCCTGGTTCTAGGGTATGAACAGAGGGAGAAGAGGAAATTGCGAAAACATGGAAGCAAAGTCGCGAGTATCGCAAAGTGTTTGTGAGGAGGGAGCAGATGTGTGGAGTTACTCAACAAAGGATGTGATTTAAATATGTGATTCAAATTGAAGGCACAGTCCAACAAACATTCGCGGTGAAAGACATCAGACAAGGCATTCACGACGAAAGACATCAGACAATGCATTCACGGCGACAGACATCAGACCTGTGAGGAAGGGCAGCAGTTTGCAGTCACTTTGGAAGATGTTGAGCAAAGAGCAACACGAAAAGACCTTTACACAATCACGTAACTTGTCACGGAAAGATTGTGGAGGAACGCAGAAAGGTCGTGGACAGAGAATCGTCGTCAAAGCAGGGTTTTGAGGAGTCATGGACGTGCACAGTCACGGCAGAAAACAAATGAAACCTTAAGCAATGAGCACGGAAAGACACACAGACGAGGGCATCGCCAAAAGACAGTCCCGTTCGAGTTGAATGTGGGAGGTGATAAGCAAGAAGGGTTTAATAGTCAGTGGCAAAGAGATACAATACAGATACGAAGTGGAAGGGCACAACATATAGTCGTTTTACACTTTCATTGCAAACAAGCCACAAATGCCAGGGCACAAGGGCCCAAAACGCCAGGCGTTTGCAAATCACAGGGCACAAAAATTTCGTGAGTTCAAAAATATATTTTGGATTTTTTAATAATATCTTTTTCTGAATGATTGCAAGTTAAATTGAACAAATTCAAGGAAATAATTTAAAATAGTTCAATTGTGCGTAATTTTATTTTATTGGTTTAAAAATATTTTTCGGAGTGAAAAATGGCAAATATTCAAAACCTTGTCCTTCTCGAGGCTCAAAAGTTGATTGGACAAAATTATAATATTTGGAGTCATAAGATTTTGACGATTGCAGGATTCCGTGATTGCGATAAGATCATACTTGACACATAACAGAGATCGGCAACGAATTTTGCTGATTATGACAAACGTCATAAAAAAGCCCCTCTGTTATTAAAACTTTCTATGTCTGATGATATGATTTCGGAGGTCTGCAATACTGCACAAACAAGTTCCCTATGGACCAGTCTCAAGAACAAGTACCAGACTTCAGAGAAGAGTCGAGTACTTTATTTGAAGAATCTACTATTTTCCACAAAAATGTCGGAAGGTGGTTCTCTGTCAGAACACTTATTATGGATGAAAGATCTCCGTGCCTAGTTGCTAGCCATCAACAAAAAGGTGGATGACGATGATATGGTGGCTCTTGTTTTGAACACCCTGACACCTTCGTATGAATCGTTTGTGGAAGCTTTGCACCTGATGACAGAGAGTAACACTCTCACTTTTGATCAGGTGAGTTCATATTATCTGTAGAAAGAACGTAGGGAGACACACTTCAGTGAGTCCAGTTCTAGCCAATCAGAAAATGCATTTGCTGCCCAATCCAACAAAGGGAAATGGAAAAGACATTTAGATACGTCTTCATCTTCCTCGAAATTCAAGGTAAAATGTTATTACTGTCAAAAAGTTGGTCATATTAAGAAAGAATGCAGAAAACGACAATATGATCTAACACATAACAAGAAGGCAAAAGAGTAGGCGAATGTGGCAACAATTGAAGCTGAATCTGAGGAGGAATATGCTCTCATGGCATCATGTTCTGATGAGAGGACTACCATTGATTGGTTTTTTTTATTCCGGTGCATCACAATATTTTACATTTAAAAGAGACTAGTATGTAAATTTCACTACAAACGAAAGTTTTTCAGATTCAGTTTCCTTGGGTGATGGTAGATCACATGCTGTAGAAGGGATAGGAGATATACACATTGTATTGAATAATGCTACAAAGTTCATAGTCAAGAATGTTAGGTATGTACCTAAGATGAACAAAAATCTTCTATCAATCAATGAGTTAACTGAAAATCCTCACATTTCAGTCAATTTCTCAGGAAAGAAATGTGTTGTGTCTGATATCAAAATTGATAGTCATAGCCCTCGGCATTGGGCAAAATGGCTTGTATAGACATGTTGATCCTGCCACTGTCAGTTTGAATGCATTAATTGTGGAGGATAATACCAGTGTTGTATGGCATGAGAGTTTTGGATATCTCAATCTTTAGTATTTGACCAAACTCCAAAAATCGAATATGGTTTTTGGATTGCCTACTATCCAGGGCAAGCAGGATATATGTGCAGGTTGTTTGGCTAGTAAACAGAAGCGGAAGCCTTTTCCCACTGAAGGTGCCTAGAGAGCAAAGGGGCTCCTTGATCTTGTTCATACAGATCTATGCGAGCCATCTTGGAAGTCATCTACCATTCTTGGTGCAAGGTATTTCTTGTTGTTCGTAGATGATTTTTCTAGAACAATGTGGGTCTACTTCTTGAAAAAGAAGTCTGACTGTTTTGCTGAGTTTGTAAAATTCAACGCACTGGTAGAAAATGAGACAAGTCGGCGGATCAAAACCTTAAGATCCAACAATGGGGGAGTATTTACTTCAAAGCAATTTCAGAACTATTGCGGCAAGGAAGGAATTCATCGGCAGCTAACAACCCCATACACTCCTCAGTAGAATGGAGTGGTTGAAAGGTGTAATCGCACAATCATGGAGATGGCTCGATCCATGATGCATAGCAGAGGGGTGTCGTATAAATACTGGGGAGAAGCAGTTAACACGACAATCCACATATTGAACAAAAGTCCCTGCAAGGCTTTGGAGAACATCACTCTAGAAGAACCCTGGTCCAATATCAAACCAGAGGTAACACATCTTCGTGTATTTGGTTTTGTTGCATATGCTCTCATTCCTAAAAAACAAAGGAGTAAACTAGATTCAAAATGTGCACGTTATTTCTTTGCTGGTTGTAGTACTCAATCAAAAGCATATAGGCTAATAGATGTGTCTAATAACAAGATCATCATTAGTCGGGATGTTGATGTAAAAGAAACAAAATTATTCTTTGTTTGTAATCAACAAGTTGTCTCTGCTAGTCTAGAGGATTCTAGCATTGTACTTCCTCTGAAAGATGAGGAACCACATGTTTTGGAGACACCCTCACAATCTTCAGTGCAACAATCTACAGTGAACACTCCGTTAGTGTATCAACATCGTCGACTTGAGTTGACCACTCCATTTGGTGATTAGCAGGTACAAGAATCATTGGTACAAAAGAGACCCAAGTGGTATTACACCACCCTATAGGATGTGCGAGAGGGGGATCTTCCTCAATCTCATACACGGTCTCGGTAGCCAAGGAAGTCAGTGGTGGATTCAACTGATGATGAAGAGCTTATGTACTTTGATCTTGCTTTTGATCTTTTCAGTATTTCAGAGCCCTAGTGATATTCTGATGCATACGACAAACCTGAATGGGAGAAAGCAATGCAATCAGAATATGATGCCTTGATGAGAAACAATACCTGGATGTTGGTGGCTTTACCTCCAGGGAAGCAACTCATTGGCTGCAAATGGGTATACAAAGTCAAATGCAAGGCTAATGGTACTTTGGACTAGTACAAAGCCCGTCTTGTTGGGAAAGGATTTTCACAACAAGAGGGAATAGACTATGAGGAGACTTTTGCACCTACTGCAAAAATGGTCACATTTTGGTTACTTCTTTCTATCGTATCTCAGTTTGGTTGGAAAGTATTTCAAATGGATGTCAAAAGTGCTTTCCTTAATGGCGATCTGGATGAATAATTATACATGGTGCACTCTGAAGGTTTTCAGGGACCTGGGCGTGATCATTTGGTTTGCAAGTTGGTGAAGTCTCTGTATGGGCTGAAGCAGGATCGTTGAGCTGGTACATCAAGATAGATCAGCATCTACAAGATTCTGAATTCAGACGGAGTCCATCTGATCCAAATCTCTATATCAAAAGCACTGATGATGACATTGTGATACTCATTGGGTATGTTGATGACCTTGCCATCATAGGTAGTGGAGACAGTGATTTAGAAAGTCAAATTAGATTTGTGCACTACTTTTGATATGATTGATTTAGGCCTCCTACACTATTGTTTGGGTGTAGAATTTTGGCAACATGACCACTCCATTTTCATTGCTCAGGTCAAGTATGCCACTACTCTTTTGAAGAAGTTTGGAATGATGGATTGTAATTCTGCTTCTACACCTGTGGAGGTAGGGCTGGAATTTTCAGCTCATGATGACTCATCACTGGTCAATGAATCATTATATAGACAGTTGGTGGGCAGCTTGATTATCTCACCACCACTCGACCGGATTTATGTTTTGTTGTTAGCTACCTTTCTCAGTTTTTGTCTCAACCGAAGCTAGTTCACTGGACAACAGCAAAACATGTTTTGCGATATGTCAAAGGTCCTCTTGACTTTGGCATTCTCTATCAGAGGACAACAGATTTCAGATTGATTGGTTATACAGACTCTGATTGGGGAGGATCAGTGGATACTTGGAAATCTACCACCGGGTATATGTTTTCTTTTGGCTCAAGGGTTGTTTCATGGTAGAGCAAGCTTCAACATACCGTTGCTCTCTCTTCCACTAAAGTAGAATACAAAGCAACAGTCAGTGCCAGTTGTGAAGCAATTTGGCTACATCGGATTCTTGCTAATTTGCAGCTTCCTTCATATACACCTACACCACTATTTTGTGATAATCAAAGTGTATTGAAGTTAGTAAAGAATCCTGTTTTTCATGCTCGCACCAAACACATCGAGATACATCATCACTACATTCGACAGTTGGTTGATTCTAGTGACATTTCTCTTCACTTCTGTGCTTCTACAAAGCAGCCTGCAGATCTAATGACTAAACCTCTTGGTTCTATTCTCTTTGTAAAGTTTCGAGACAAACTTGGAGTTGTCTCTGGTTTAGTCATTAAGATGGGGTGTTAAATAATGTAATTAGTCTTAACTAAAATCAGTTGAGGTCTAACTAGTAACCTCCATAACTGCTCTTGTAACCATTTTTTGACTGCATAAATAAAGATTTTGCACTAATCACAAATCATTAAGTGCTTTCAATCATCTCTTCTCATTTGCTAATAGTATTTGTAGAAGGAGAAATCATAAAAATCAAGATGTATTTGTAGTGGTCCAGAGGGAGAAGACATATCTGCAGAGGGAGAAGAGCATCGTGTAGTATAGTCACTAGTACAAGCAAAGGGGAATCGCTTTCATTCGAGTCTGCTGTTTTCTGTTTTGTCTATTTGCCTTTTGTCTACTATTTGCCATTTTCCTGTTGTTTGCATTCGCCATTGGCCATTTGCCTGCTATTTTCTGTTTCAGTTTTTCTTTCTGTTGTTCAGGCTGAGTCTTGGGCTTTAATTGTTCGAGTCTTAGGTATAGACTGCAGGTATATGGAGTGGCCCATGGACCTGTGGGAGATGCTTTGTGAATGCCATAAACTGCCATGGCATTGCCATGACAGTCAGCAGTATAGACTATGTAGTCGATGGTATAAATATTAAATAATAACATATATTTAAAATCTTGCTCTTTTTAATAATATTTAAAATTTTAATTTTATTATTTTTATATTATAATTTTAATATATATATATATATATATATATATATATATATATATATATAATATTATAATATATATATATATATAATTATATAATTGATTATATATATTTATTATTTAATAACAAAATTTTAATTTTAAATTAAATTGTATTTTAAATTATTGATAAATTAATCAGATTTAATCTTAAATTTTAATATATTTTTTAATTTTAAATTATAAAAATATTATTATTAATTTTTTCCACCTCCAATTACCCGTCTCCTATTTTTCTAAAAAATGGTGTATCAGTACTTGTACCTGTTTCCCTGTACCTGTCTCCTGGTAACTATGATTTTAGCTGTCTTTGTGATGGTTGATCAATATTCAAAGATGGCTATTCTTGTTCCATGCCAAAAGACTTAATGCCCTGTCTCCTGGTAACTATGATTTTAACTGTCTTTGTGATGGTTGATCAATATTCAAAGATGGCTATTCTTGTTCCATGCCAAAAGACTTAATGTGTGGTATCGCCAAAGTTTATTTTGTGCATGTCTGGATTCAGTAGGACTTCTTGCAACAAACATCTCTGATCAAGACTCATGCATTCTCAAGACATAATGGATGATATGTTGGTCCTTTATGGATGGACAACTAATCATGCATGCAACTCTTCATCTATAGATCAATGATCAGAATGAAGTTGTTCTAAATTCTGTCTATGAACAACAACAAGCTTCTGCACACCTTAGTAGTTTTAAATTCTGTCCATCATTAATGTCAGATAGTCATATTTTCTATAGAAATTGTAGTTTTTTTGGCCCATTATTTTCGAAGCTACTAAAAAGAGTACTAGGCATTATGTTATTTTATGTCAAATCTTCAGCAGTTCTAAATCTTGTCAAAGATCCAGTTACATAGTTAGTTTTCACATTTTCTTTAAAAATTGTAGGTTTCGAGGCCCCGTTCTTTTCGTTGTGACTAACAAGAGTATTAGGTGTTATATTGTTTTGGGGCTTTACGTTATATTAGAAATCTCCGAGATGGTCCTGGACATCCTCAGAGCTTTGAGCCCCCTGCTGTTTGTCGACCTAGGAAGAATGACAAAAGGAAAGGAAACTACAATTAATGTTTCAAAACTCAAAAGATGAACATAGAATGAATATTTCAAGGTTCAGAAAGAAAAGAGGTCAATCTCAAGTTTAGTAGTTATTTTAGGTTTTGTAGTTGTAACTCATGACACCTTTTTTATATTATTGATCTCAATGAATTGGAAAATAGCAGTAAAATACCATTAAGCTTGTCATTTTTTGTCGAAAGCATGTAGGACTCATAGGACTGACAAAACTCCATACAACCTAAAAGTTTGCACATTTTTTCTTTGTTGACAACCCCTTTAAAACAAAATACTCACAAGTTAAATGTTCATACATTATTGAGTGGACCATTTTGTGAGTAAAAATAAAGATGGAAATGATCCGCATATATACAATATTTTGCTTAAGAGCTCATGGAGCTATGGATGACCCATAAATTGACTTATTTTTAGCTTGAAAATTTTACAAAATATTAGAACAATGAAATCAATTAAAAATTCATAGGCATTTGCCTGCAACTATATTACTCATATTATTTATTCAACATTACAATCATCTTGGATACTAAACTATATTACTATAATTCATTAAATCACGGCCCAAGTTCCATAGATGTTTGCATAATGTCATAATTGCATATACGGCAATGCTTGAGTAATGCTAAAACAAGTATCTTGTTGATTGTGGTTTCTACTGTACTTTTGGATTATGCATATCTGCAGTTTTTTTTGAGACACTTATATTGTAATACCGAATTTCGTATTAATAAAATATAAACAGTAAACATAAGCATAACAAACATATTCTCATTGAATAGCCAATACCAGAAAACATTACTTGTACTTTGTCTTACTATAGAATGAGTAAAGGAAATGGACATATTGCATAACTTAGTGCTCTTAAAATTTTAATGTAAAATAGTTCATATATTTCTATCAAGGGCATCACCATGTGCTTCAACAAAAAAAAATGTTAATTACAAAATGCCAAATCAATAGATCACATTGTCTAGAGGTACACGGCAGTGGTACTATCAAATAAAAGTATTTTTAATGCTAAAAATGCATATAAAATTTATGGCCTTGGTAAAATCTATAAATATTTTGATAAGAATATATACCTGATCTGGTAAGTTGCTCCCCCCAAATACATTAGTCAGAAAAGCATACTTTTATCTTTATTTTCGAAAACAAAATTAGTTGTCATTGATTGAAAATGATTTTAACTAAATGGAAACTCAGCCTCTTTAAGTCGGTTGAGTAGCCAAAGGTCCTCTACCTATCGTTCGAGGTTCTCTCCCATTGGTCAACAACGGGCTTCAATGAAATAATTTAAAATTTAAATCTTAATGGTACGATGCAGAAGCATCCATGTTCACAGTCTTGCATCATTTAAAAATATGGGTTCGGGTTCTTGTGTACGCTTGTGCACGATTGTTTTGTGTTGTGCGACTTGTCATCTCTTTTGACCACTTGTGCGTGGAGGAGGATCAACATCAAGCCAAAGAACACAATCAAGGGTCCCATAGGGCAAGGAACTGAAGGAAGGACAATTTCAGTCACCTCCCATTGGTCAGATTGACCTTTTCTTGGGAGCATGATGAAACTGCCACTTAATCTAGGCGGCAGTTATATAACTGCCGGTTTGTGGGAACCGGCGGTTTTACCTATGTTTAAGGTAAAAGAGAAGTAATTGCCCAAATCAAGAAAACTTGACATGTGGATCATTTTTCAAGTTAGAGGGCGTTCAAAAGATATGCAGGATGTCAGTGTTAGGCAGAAAATATTCATAGTCTTGGAAGGAGAGTCAGAGGTCAGTTAGAGGATGCAAGCAAAGGGTGAGAGTTAACTCCAAGATAGCTGAGTTGAGAGGGAGAGAGAGCTAAGGGAAGCTCAGGGAGCCAAACCTTGCTAGATGGATGTATGTCTCTGTAACCTAGTCATTGGACTGAGAAGAGTCTTCATAGTCACGGGGGGAAGGGTGAGTGTGTGTGTGTGTATGAATCTCTATAACCAACTGATCATCAATAAAGAAATCATTTTGGTTTCCATTTCTGAGTCTTTTGCTTGTGTGTGTCCTTGAGAGTAAGTATAACACCGGTAGGGAAGGTAGCTATTCACTTAGGCCCCTTCATTCCCATCTGCATCAATTGGTATCGGAGCAACATTTGCCTTGCCGGGTTGTGTGTGAGACTCTTGTTAAGTCATTTGCAATTTGTCAAAGAGAAGCTTGCATTGTGGTGAAGATATGACAGACAGAGGAAATCCTCTTTAGAGGAGGAAGAGCACCTAGAGTTGCAAACTTGGCAGTGATGCTGAGAAGAATCCAATTAAGATTGGATTCAATGGAGACAACAAAAAGAGGAGGAACTAATGTTGATGATGTGAGTGATGACGTAGGAGTAGAAACTTGAGATTCAAGTGGAGGAGATAGTGGATGAATTTGGAAGTAGATTTCTCAAAGCTATTGCAAAGATGACAAGAAAACCAAAATTGGACACCCATTGCTATGGAGGAAACTTGAGCCTTAAGGAGCTCATAGATTGGATCATCCAAATGGAGAGATATGTTGACTAGACTCAATGGAGGACCCCAAGAAGGTGAAGTTTGTATGTACCAGGTTGAAAGGTCATGCATCCTTGTAGTGGGAGCATGTGGAGCTAGAAAGGGAGAGAAGAAGCAAAGATAAAATCAAAACTTGGGAGAGGATCGTCACAAAGCTGAAAGGTATGGTCATGCCTTCTGATTATCAACTAAGTTTGTTAAAAAAGTTCAAAAACTTAAGGCAAAATGAGTTGAGTGTGAAGGAATACATAGAGGAGTTCTACAAATTAATTATTGGAGCTGGTCATATGGAAGATGATCAAGAGAAGATATCAAGGTATGTAAATAGACTTTGTATTTTCATTCAGGATGAGTTTGGAATGTTTAGGGTGAAGTTGGTAGAATAAACCCATCAATGCGCATTGAAGGCAGAAGAAAAGTTGTCTAGGAGGCAACAAATGAACTCTAGAGGTAGAGGAAGGTTCTCAAGAGAAAAAGGACAAAAACAGCGTTGGAAGAGGACAACAAGTACTTCACAAAAATCAGAATCATACCCAAAGAGGAAGACGATTTTCTTCTAGAGGTAGAGGAAGGAGGATTCATGGGTAAGTGCTTCGAGTGTGGGGAAGTTGGATTTAGAGCTTTTGAATACCCAAAAGCATTTCAAAACAGCAGTTGGAGATATGTAGTAAGCAATCATTTTGCTCATGCAGATGAAGAAAGGGTTGCATCCCTAACACATACAGAGAAACCGGAATGTGGTCAAGCACTTATGATGAATAGGGTGCCATTGAAACCAGCCAAGGAAGAAGATGGACCTGTGCAAAGAAAATAATTATTTTGGGCTATGTGCAAGGCAGGAGGTAATTGTTGTAAGGTCATTGTTGATAGTGGTAGCACGGATAACGTAGTCTCAAAAGACATGGTAGAAAAGCTTGGGTTGAAAAGAATGGTGCATCCCAATCCATACAAAATTTCTTGGTTGCTTAAGGGTCACCAAGTGTTGGTGAATGAACAATGTATGGTTAGTTGGTGAATGAATAATGTATGGTTAGTTTTCATATTGGGTGATACAAAGATGAAGTGTTGTGTGACATAATGCCCATGGATGTATATCATGTATTTTAAGGGAGACCATGGTGGTTTGATTGAAAAGCCGTGCATGATGGTAGAGCAAACACCTACATGCTTATGAAGGATGGTAGAAGGTTCATATTGAGCCCATTGAAGGAAAAATGAGAAGATGTGGACAACAATCATAAAATTTGGTTAGTCTCGTAAAAAATTCTTGAAGGAAGAAAAGAAGGAGAAGGCATGTTTTGCTTTCATTCCCAAACCAAGGAAAGTTGTGATCGCAAACAAGGTGAGTGATATTCCTTTCGAAGTTTAGAATTTTTTAGAAGAGTTTGTTGATATGGTTTCAAAATATTTGCTGGCTGGGTTGCCACTTATGAGAAGCATTAGTCATCATATGGATCTTGTGCCTGGATCAAGTTTGGCAAACAAGGTAGTATATAGGCTAACACCACTAGAGAATGAAGAAGTGAAAAGGCAAGTGATGAGCTAATGGAGAAGGGTTTAATAAGTGAAAGTTAAAGCACATGTGCAGTTCCAACAGTATTGGCATTTAATAAGAGTGGTGATTAGAGGACGTGTATGGATTCTAGAGCAATAAACACAATAACTATTAGGTATTGATTTCCATTGTCAAAGAATGGATGACATGGACTTTTGAGTGGAGCAAGGTACTTCACAAAGATAGATCTGAAGAGTGTATCACCAAATCAAAATTAGAGAGGGTGTTGAATGGAAAACTGCATTCAAGATGAATGATGGGTTGTATGAGTGGCTTATGCCATTTGGGTTGTCAAGTGCACCTAGTACATTCATGAGTTTCATGAATGAAGTGTTAAAATATTATTTGGATGAACTAGTCATTGTTTATCTTGATGACATTTTGATTTCCAGCCATTCAAAGGAAGTGCATTTGTTGCATTTGAGGTTGGTATTGCGAAGGTTGAAGGAGGAGAAGTTGCTGATCAACTTGAAGAAGTGTAGCTCCATGAAGGAAGATTTGATTTATTTGGGATATACGATCTCAAAAGAAGGGTTGAAAATGGACCAAAAAGGGTATGAGCAATAGTCCAATGGCCATCAACTAAAGTTGTGTCACAAAATTTGCTGAATTTAATTGAAGCAATTTGGCGAATTTCATGAAAAACATTATTTTTTTTGAAATTTGATCCAAAATTTGTATGGTTCAATTGTTTTAATTTTTTTAATAAATTCTTGGATTTTTTTGAAATTCGGGGGATAAAATCGTGTTAGGTTTTCACGCCAAAGTTTCACTCTAGGGTTTTGTGCTAGGATTTTGTGTTAGGGTTTTGCACTAGGGTTTTGCATTAGGGTTTCATGTTAGGTTTTGTGCTAGGGTTTCAAGAGGACTTATAGGAAACAAAATCTAATTGTGGGTTTTGACTTGTAGTGCCATGAAAAGTTTGCAAAGTACATTGTCATGATTTACAAGTTTGTTGTAAGTTTTTTCTTGCATTCTTTGTCCCAGCGTTTTTATTTGTGCTTCAAGAACACCTCCTTAGCATAAGAGTTGCAATAAAAATAAACGAAAAAGGAATAAGGGCACTTTCTCAACAGAAACATTACTCCCAAGATACAAAAAATCGGTGTTGTGTTGATCTGTTATAAGCATATTCCCATCTAATTCTTATTGAGATAATTTCCCTGTGTTTCAGGTTGAACCAAACATTCCATTCAAGATCTACATGTAGCCATAGTTATGTAAAAGCGTTTACATGCTTTGTTGCTATGGTTAGGGCTACGATCGTTGATTAGGAAGGGGAAGGAAATGATTTCATTTAAAAAAATGGATTAAGATGAAATGTAAAAGGATTATAATTTTATTTATATTAAGTAATTGAGGCTTCTTGAACATTTTAAATAGATTTTTAATTTTTGTGGGATTTTAAGTGTGTTCACAAGTGGTCATTAATTTTTCTAATTATTAATATTTATTAGCTTTATAACGATATTTATATACAAAATATAAATATATTTATAAACATTGAATAATAAAAATAATATATATTTTTGAATTTTGAATTTTGAATTTTGAATTATTAATATTGTTTTATTCGAATTTAATGATATCTTTTTTTACGAGTTTTATTGTCTAGGGAATTTTATCCTTGCAAACACGAACACGAACATGAACATTGTGATAGCCTAAAAGCATGTTTGAGGCTAGAAGTTGTCATGGGTTAGCAAGTCTCTATTGGAAATTTATTAAAAACTTAAGCAATATATGTTCACCCATTATGGATCCAATGAGAGGTGATAAAAAGAAGTTTGAATGGATTGTTGCGGTAGAGGATAGCTTTAAATTTTTGACTAAGTCGCCAAACATGGCACTGGTATGGATACGGATATGGGATTCGATTACGCAGGTACGTCAATTTGTTTTTGGGGCTTGGATATTTTTTTGGATACAGCCGTACAAAAATATATGTAAAATATTAAAAATATAGCCTAGTAAAAATTAACCATATAATATGCATAGAGTAAACAAAATAAGCTAAATAACCACAAAATGTACTGATAATTCAGTGCCAAATGTCATGATAATATTCAATTGAAATTATTTGTGTGAACCAAAAATCAAAGAGTAAAGGATCTTTCAATAATTTAGCAAGTGAGAAGTTTCCAAAAGAATGTGGGAAAGATTCAACATGTATTGAGAGTTTTGACAAGGTACTGGAGGAAATTTTAGAGCATCAAGAGGAAGAGGTTCTTTTATAAAATGAGCCTACAAATAGTGATGGAAATGAAAAAGGATCCTTAAATAATTGTGAAGGGGTCTTGGAGGACCTGAGGAACAAGATTGGTAGGTTTGTTTACATATTGGAAGCAATGTCTACCCAAGAATTATCCACCTATACAAGGGCTGGTACACAATTAGATCTTTCGAGTGCTAAAGGCCATTAATATTAAATTATCTGAAGGAACTTGGCTCCAAGACATGGAATAGGATTGTATTCCTTTCCTTTGTTGTGAATGGTGTTGAATAGAGCATGTGAAGTAGAAATGGAAATATTATTTTATTTATAATTTGCTTTTGAAGTCCATATTTGACTTTTTGTCAAGTGAAATTAAAAAAAACAAAAAGAAAACAATGTTTTTGGGCTATGGATCTTGCCCGGATACTGCCAAGGTATTGCTGGAGGACTATGTTAGGAGGATCCATAGTCCTGTAGAATCCTGCCCGTATTCGGATTGGATCAGACCAAGATCAGTTTTTTGAAACGGATGGTATCAGTATCTAGGAGTTGGGGTGAAGGATTCAGTAATGTAGGTTTTTGAAGAAAAGAGTGATAGAACAACCGTTGTTGACGTTGCTAGAGTTTAACAAAGTGTTCTAGGTTGATTGTGATGCTAGTGGGACAACCATAGGTGCAATATTGAGTCAAGAAGGTAAGCCCATTATTTGCGTTAGTGAGAAGTTGAATGAAGCAAAACGCAAGTATTCAGTTTATTCTATGGTACAAGCTCTCATGAAGTGGAGGCATTATTTGTGGTCCAAGGTGTTTGTGTTGTACGTGGATCATCTAGCATTGTAGTTCCTAAACAGCCAGGGAAAGTTGAATAAAAAACAAATGAAGTGGGTTGAATTTTTTCAAAGTTATTCATTTGTTTTGAAGCATATAAGTGGTCAGACTAACAAGGTTGCAGATGCGTTGAGTGGAGTTCTCATAGTGAATGAGATGAGAGTAGAAGTCACTGCAGTTGACTCAATGAGATAATTGTATGAGGATGATTTCAATTTCCGAGATGCATGAGCAGCATGCACGAACCCAACAAGCATGGGTAAAATTACATGGCTGGAGTATATTCTATAAGATGGTTTATTGATCAAGGGAAGGCGATTGTGCATACCTCAAGGATCAATGACGGAGAATTTGTTGAAGGAGAAGCATAATGGAGGCCTAGTTGGTCACTTAGGTGTTGATAAAATATTGGCACAATTGAATGAGAGTTATTATTGGCCGAGTGTGATTGTGGATGTGAAGAAATCGGTGCAAGGATGTAGATTTTGACAACATGCTAAGGGCAAAAGTCAGAATTCTGGTTTGTATCAGCGTTTATCAATTCTGGAAAGGCCATGGGAAGAGTTGAGCATGGATTTTGTTTTTGGGCTTCCAAGAACTCAAAAAGGCAACAATTCCATTTTTGTTGTTGTGGATAGATTTTCCAAGATGGTACACTTCATAGCATATAAGAAGACAAGTGATGCCACAAATGTTGCAAATTTGTTTTTCAAGGAAGTAATGAGACTACATGGGTTGCCAAGGAGCATAGTATTGGATAGAGATCCAAGATTTGTTGGGCATTTTTTGGAGGACTTTGTGGAGAAAATTAGGCACGCGATTAGATTTAAGTTTAGTCTATCATCCTCTAATGGATGGGCAAGCGGAAGTAGTGAATCGGAGTCTTGGTAATTTGTTGAGATATTTGGTTGGAGACAAGCCAAAATAGTTGGACATGACATTGGCATAAGCTGAGTTTGCATACCACAACTTGGTGAACAAAAGGACAACAACAAGTTCGTTTCAAACTGTGTATGGTTGCATACTTTTAAAGGAGTATGCGAGTTGAGAAGTATAATGGATATGAGAAGAAGTGTTGAAGCAGAGGATTTTGTAGCGAGTATGCATGATGTACATCAAGAGGTGAAGAGGAGGTTAGAAGAGAATAGCATGAAGTACAAGAAAGATGATGATCGAACAAGGAGAAAACATAATTTTCAGGTTGGTGACATGTTTTTGGTGCATTTGCGAAAGGAGAGGTTTCCCGAGGGAGCTTACAACAAGCTCAAGTGGAAGAAGATTGGGCCTTGCAGAATTTTGAGAAGATTCTGAGCGAGTGCATATGAGATAGAGCTACCAAATGGAGTGGATATATCATCTATTTTCAATGTAGTGGATTTGCACCCCTTTGAGAGTCAAGGCAATGGTGAAGGGTCAAGTTCAGATTCTTCAAGTGTGGATTGGAATCAACAGTTGCTTGAGAAGGAAAGAGAAGTCGAGACAGTATTGAGACCCTTCACCATTGAAGAATCTGAATCTGAAGAAACAATACAAAGACAAGAGGCAAAGAGTATGCGAAGTATTTGGTGAAGTGGAAAAACAATGTGGCTGAAGATGCAACTTGGATGAATGTATCCAAAGTTACAAAACATGAAAAAACCATTGTGGAGCTCACGTGAGGTTTATGAGTGGGAATTCATGGACAATTTAATTAATCCTGGGTGTCTGATGTATGAGCATTTAGGTTCACCAACAATGTTGCATCATCCAAAAACATAGGTTTGGGTTCTTTTGCACACTTGTGCACGTTTTTTTTTTGTGTTGTGTGACTTGTCTTCTCTTGCAACAACTTGCTTGCATGGAGGACAACATCAAGCCAAAGAACATCATCAAAAGCCCCACGGGTTAAAGAAGTGAAGGGCAAACAGTTCCAACCATCTCCCATTGGTCAGATTGACCTTTTTCTAGGAGCATGACGAAACCATTGGTTAGTGCAGGTGGCGGTTTCGAAGTTGTCGGTCCATAGGAACTCGGTGGTTTCGCTTGTGTTGAAGGCAAAAGAGAAGTAACTGCCCGAATCAATAAAACATGACGTGTGGATTGTTTTCCAAGACAAAGGGAGCTCGAAAGAACTTACAAAATGTCTATGTCAGGGAAGCGAGATACAAAGGAGTTTTCGCAAGAGAGTTGGAGGTCATTTAGAGGATGCAAGCATGGGGGGAGTTACAACTCCATGATAGCAGAGCTAAGAGAGAGAGAGAGAAAGAGTTAAGGGAAGCTTAAAGAGTGATAGAAGTAGAGCCTACAACTTGCTAGATAGATGTATGTTATGGATAGATGTATGTTCTTGTAACCCAATCATTGGACTCGGCAGAGTCTCCTTCATAGTTATAGGGGGAAGGGTGTGTGTGTGTGTATGAATCTCAATAACACAGCTGAACATCAATAAATAAAGCATTTTGGTTTCCATTTCCGAATCTTGTGTATGTGTGAGCGTCCCTGAGAGTAAGTGTAATGCTTGTTGGGGAGTAAGGCAGCCATTCACTTGTCCTTTTCATTGTCATCTGCATCAAGATGAATTTGATTTTTGACTGCATGTTTCATAAGCATAGTTATGAGTACTTACATTAAACTTGTATTTTCTTGGGATAAAACCTTGTTGATCTCCACAAGCTTACAAGTATTTACTTGGATTGTTTTTAGACCAAGATTGAATGACTTTGGATACATGGTTATATTAGTGGTTCCTTCCAATTATATTAGTTACAAAACATACTCTTATCATTATTCTCAAAAACAAAATTAGTTATGATTGAATAGAAATGATTGTAACTAATTGGTGACTCATCCTCCTGACGTAGGTTGAGTACGTAAGGTCCTCTTATATTGGTTTATAAAGGGTTTTAATGAAATAATTTAAATCTTAAAGATGACTTTGAAGGGATTGAATTATTGATTTGCATGTTTCATAATCATAATATGAATACTTGGATGAAACTAGTATTTTCTGGGGCCAATACCACAAGCTTTCAAGTATTTACTTCAACAATGGTTAGATCAACAATAAATGGCTTTTACAAAGGTAATTTAAATCTGGTTCTCCACCTCATGGTTACCCCTCAATATTTTTATTCACTGTAAAGGCATTTTAAGTCTAGCCCCCTAACCCTCATACATGGAAACAGGTGAAGATAAGTAGGTGTACAAAGTCTTTGTGTTCATATCAAAATTTGGTAATCCAATTGTCCAAACATATCAATTGGAAATGGGGTTTTCAAAAAAATGTTTCTGTACCAATAGAAAATAAGCAAGCAGGAAATGATATATAAGCTTATCACATGGTTCCTTGGAATGGTTGAGAGGGTCTGGCTACAATCTACCTCATTATCACACTTGTAATCATTCCAAAGCCATGGGCTTACCCATTGAATACCATAAACAAACATTTCTGGAGAATCACTCATTTCCTACAAATGCCTCAGATCCATCATTGCTGGGAAATTTTGCTAACAGTCCAATGGTGTAGTGTCCATCTTGATGGCACCTTTTTATTTATAGCATTTTGAGCATTATAGATAGGTTTGTATTCTTTTTTTGCATTGTTGTTGTGTGACTTTAATATATGCTCTTTCCAGACATTTTCTGGCATGTATTAGAATGTACCTATGGACTTCCACTTATATGACATATACAATTTAGAGGCTTAATTTTTAGATCGTGTGATTATTTAATGCATTGAATGTTTCATGACAATGTTTTGATTATTATAAAAAAATTATATACCTGCACCCAGTTTATTATTGATCTTATTTTATATATGAGGTACTGTGATCCTTGTTTGTACGGGCCTAAAGTGCATGTGCCCATGCCATGCCCATTTGAGGTCCTGAGGGTCCACATTTGCTTGGGGGTGAATAAGGTGATATGACCATTAGGGCGACTTCAACTACAATTCAATTTCCAAAAAAAAAAATCATCAGATATGTAGTGCAAAGCTTTCCAATGATTTATGACATTCATTTCTTTCGAGAAAATCGGAGGGTAATTAACCATTTTTTATATAGCCACTTATCCCAGTCAGCAATGAGGTGGCATAGTGACTTGGTATGCTGGTGAATTTGAGTGGAATATTAACCTTTTCAATTTTGAATGTTGTGGCAAGGATTTGAATGTGACTCATCACTGGCAAGTGGAAGATTGGAGTTTGATGCACTTGCATGTGTGAGGGTTCAGAGATAACATGTATTTCTGTTCTGAATTTTTTGTCTCCTAATGACAGTTCCAAATCAGATTTTCGGACACACACAACAGTTTGATCTCCTTGGGCAAACATGAGCTCATCTGTGTGAGCAGGAGCTAACACATGTGAGATGGTATTACTATGTTTGAGGGTTTCCATCTTATGTGAGTATGTTTTTAGAAATTCAGCTTCGTAAATTTTCCTGTTATTGGTAAAATAAGTGGCAGTGGGAGAGCGGGACATTGATGGGGCATGGTGAAAATGGAGGGAGATGGAAATGGAGAAGAGGACACCCTTCCCACTCCAGATTCTCATTCATGCTGGTTTGGTGGCTATTGGAGGAAAAGAGCGATAAAAACCTAGGCAAAACAAAAGCAGAAATGTTCAGCTTGTGAGAAGAGTTGTTGGGGAGCCTTGAAGGCTTGGTATTCTTGCCAAAGCATTCGCTTGGAGCAGTGGGTATTGGCAGCTTGGAGGCATCTTATTTTCCAACTTTGAATATATATGTTGCTATTCTGATTTTTTATCTGGCATTTCATGTTTTTCCCCTTTTTCCTTCTTGCATGGTATTTGGGTTTAGAAAAATTCATTTGTCTTTTAATACAAATAAATAGTCTATGTCCTCTGGGTATGCACATTGAATGCAGGCAATGTCCTTATTGTGTTTGCATGTTTGTATTTTCCATTATAGCCAAAAAAGGGACGGCAAAAAAGTGATTTCGTAGCATATTTATATTCTTCTTTTATTTGAAAGAAAATGTAAATATTGGATTGATTCTATAAGAGGGAGAGATTGAGCTGGAGTCAAAGGCTTGGAAGTTATCATCTGTTAAGAGTTCATATATTGTATATGTAGATGGAAGCTCGCTTTCATTTGCTGATATATAAATGAATAGAAGTCCATTGAAGTTTTCCAGCTTTGATTTCGGTGAAACTCCCCATTTTTCAACATTCTTCTTATTTGGCTGAAGCAGCTTCCTTAAATTGGATTTTACAAGTATTTGGTAGTTGGTCCAAACTATTCGGCATTTTCATCAAAGACCCTTTATATTCCAGCCTTGTCTTCTTGGGTTGGAACTTGGAATGCTGTTTTCTGGACACAAATTCTGATTTTATAGATTTGGTAGGGATCCCTACTTGTTTTTAGAAATTGGGTGAATAAGTAGATGGTCAATTTACAATTTAGCATGGATATTTTCGGTCGAGACTCTAATGCTCTTTTCAGTTCTTGTTTTGGAATAATAATTCCCTTTAGTCTGATTTATATACTTCACAGTTTGTGTTTTTAAGATGGGATAGTCGTTCCAGTCATTTTCTGATTTTACATTTGGCCAAAGCTCCATTTACTTGGGAACTTATAATGGGATAGGAGATTCCATCAAAGTTTTGATTTTTGTGTGAGTAGAAGTTCTCTGTCCTATAATTTATGTTAAAATAGAGGTTCAACTCGATATTCACGTTTTAAATAGACACAGCGTAGAAGTTCCTCCTTGCATTTTGGATTTTGATAAATGAGAGCTTCTTCTCTATTTTCAGATTTATGTCAATGGACAGACAGAAGCCTATATCAACGATAGAAATTGTTTTTGACATTTGGGATGAACTTCTCTCCTTTTATTTCAAAATATTATGGTAATGCAGTCCCACTGTTTTCACATTTGATGGTTCTGAACAGTAAGTTCAATCACATGCACATGGGGATTTGATTACATGCTGTGTTGCTTGGTTTATTGGGATAGGACGATCCGTGCATCATATGTTTTTCGTGAATTGCATTTTTATTCTTTGCTTGTGATGATGAGTTGTTTCCATTGATGTGGTTCCTTTACTTGTGGTATGCATTTGGCAGTATATTTGGTTGTTATGCATGTTGGAAGACCCTATTTTATGCTCTGCCTTAAGTGCTCTTCTAGTCTTGGAAGTCAGAGGAGGAAGTTGCGCTTGGAAAGTTTGGGTTTGGTGGAGAGGGTGACAAGTTGAAGATTTGATAATGTGGATATGTACAATTCTCATCATCATTTTCAGCTCCTTTTCAGTCCCATAGGATTGTGTATACACTCAAGGGTAGGTAAGTGGTAAGAGTTTTTTGGGACTTATGGTGTGGCATGTGCCTTGTGCATTATACTTTAATCATTTCTCCTTTTTATCATGCATCTGTTTGATAAAAAATGCATTGAGAAAAGCTTTAGATTTGGTTTTTTCTTAGATAGAGTAATGAGATGACATTCATTTTCCTTACCTTTGTCAGGTTGAAAATGGAAAGCATACATTGCTCAGATTTTGATTGGTTCCAAGGGTTGATGGTAATGTGCTTGTTAATGTTGCTTCAGATCTTTCTTGTTATTGTGTGTGCATGCGTGTGTATTTATGATAACTTTAAATAATTCTTAAATTGAACTCATTAAAGTTAATAGCAGAGATCCTACTCAAGATATTTTGATATATAGGCTTTAATAAGTATCAGGTTGTAATGGAGAAGTCAGAATTTGTCAACTTTTGAATTGTTTTTGCACTTGCTGAGATTCTTGTTTTTCAACAATCTGTCAATTTTTAGCAGGTGGCTCCAAACATTGCTAGTCCTTGAGAAAGTCGATTTGATTGATCAATCTCCCTATTGCTTAGCCTAACCAACTGTTGGTTGTCAAAAAATATTTTAGAAGTGTTTGTTGACACTTGACCCTTTTTAGTGTATGGCTTAGAGGTGTAGGGCAAAAGCTAGACATGGGTATTATAGCATATTTGAAGCACTATGTGACCTTTGGGTGCTTGTGTGCTGCTTCTTGTATGTTGTTTGGCCTTGGGTTGGTATATTGGTTTTTGATATCCTCTTCTTTTCTGTGTACGTGTGCTAGATGGCCAAAGGTAAGACCAGACATAGGGCCGTGCCCTCCCCCGAGCCTGAGGTAGAGACTGATCAGAAACTAGACGAGCCTAAACAAGAAGTTGAGCAATGTGCTAGACCTATTGAGATAGAGATCTTGGCAGTTCTTAAATATAGACTTCCCCCTAGACAAGAGCCCATTGCGGAGGTTAGGAAGGAGTATGCAGTGGATGGGGATCAGAGTGATCCTCAAGAGAGGTCTTGGAGCCCTTCCAAGTCTGCATCCCCTGGAGACCAAGATGGACGCCAAGACATGACGTGATCAACCGCATTGCCAAGTGGACAACATCAACGATGTCCTCAGCAGCTGCAGGATCAACAAAAGCAGGAGAAGGTTATTGCTTGCTTCATTTGTGGTGATCGCCATTATGCTTGCAATTGCCTGCAGAGAACGAGACAACCTAATCAGGAGAACCATTAGGTAGAGAAAAAAATCCACAGTTGTTGACACCCAGTCTCAATTTTGATACATTTTTGAGCTACTAGTTGCTTCCTTTCTCCCTCTGCACTAGATAGATGTGGGTTGGTAAGAAACATTGACCTGGAATTGTGTGGGTTTGAGATGGCTTTTGGTGCAAGGCAAGTCATCATATTTGTTATTAGAGAGTGTACTTAGGACATTGGAGAGTTTTTCGTCCATTTGAATTCGCAGTATACCACATTGGGGCCATATGATGTTGTAGTTGGCATGGATTGGCTAGAGTGCTTAGGGGTACCATGTATTGCTTCGAGAAGCAGTTGAGGTGCTTGCATGATTGTGGCACGATAGGGAAGGCTGACATTGTTGAGGTTCATATTGGAGGTGCGACTTACTTGATGTTTGAGGGTTGTTTGATGTATGCCGTAAGTTTTCTTGAGGATGGAGATGGACCTTCTTTGGATCAACATCCTATGTTGCTAGAGTTTGTATGTGTGTGTCCTTACGAGTTACTTGCCTTTTCAACTTGACACAAGATTGACCCCTTTTTTGACTTGACGTCGAATAATGAGTTGTTTTTTAAATGTCTCTACAGGATCAGCTGTGTCGTGAGTGCAGTTACCGGAGTTGATCAACAAGGGGTTGATTGGAACAAGTGTTTACCTTTGGGGAGCAGAAAGCATTTCCTTGATGAAGAATGATTAATTGAGACTGCATTGCCTGTAGGTGGTTGAACAAGGAAACTCTATACACCTTGTTGAGTGCATGTTTTATTTGATCAAATGAGAGCTGCAAGAGTGTTTTTGAAGATAGACATGAGTTTGGTTTATCGTTAGTTGAGAATCAAGGAGGCTCGCACATCAAAGACTACTTGAAAACTCAATATGGTCACTGTGATTTTGTAGTTGTGCCTTTTGGTTTGACCAGCACACCAGTTGTACTCCTGAGCTTGATGAACAATGTGTTTCTGAGTATGTTGATAGATTTTTACTAGTGTTTTGATGATATTTTGGTAGTCTTCGACTGAATTGGAGCTTGAGGAATGCTTGAGACTGTGTAGTGTTGGTTATATTCTGTATGTGAAATTGTCCCATTGTACTTTATTTTATCACAAGGTGTAGTATTTGAGGCATATCATTTTTAGATACGGTACTGTTGCAAACCCAACAAAGATTAATGCTATTATGGAGTGGTTTCAGAGGTTTGGAGTTTTATGGGTCTTAAAAGGATGCTATTGAGATTTGTGGAGAACTTGAGGATTGCAAGATCTATTACTTCCCTATAGAGGAGATGAAAGAATATTGTTTGGCCTAAGCAGTGCTAGTCAGCAATAAAATTTATATTTAATAGTCATGATCATAGTTACCATGTTCGGCCGAACATCCCTGATGTTCAGTTCTAACCGAATTCTTATTGCTCACCGAATATATTCGGTAATGTTCGAGCGTTCAAGTCCTGTTTTTTTAAACTCATGGCAAACATTCTGCAACTATATGTGCAGTTTGAGGTAAAAATCATGGCAAATATTCTGCTGCTACTGTGTTGGAGGCTGGAGCTATCGATTTAATAATGCATCTGCTGTAAACCATGGCGTGGAGTCGCGAGGCAGCCTGCTGTGGACAGGGTGCAGTTGGAAGGGGAAGCCGGAAGCATTGATATAGGGACCGGTCAAGTGTCTCCCTTGCCTGTGGTCGAGCGCAAAAGAGAGAAGTGTGATCAGTGTGAGGTTGGACGAGCTCAACGCTGGATGGCCATGGGCTGTTAAGGTAGGGTTTGTGTTTGTATTTATTTGCTATTTATTATTTTATGTTTTATGTTTTATTTTTTATATAATGTTTTGTGATTAATTTTGTTTATAATTTTTTCTTTTTTATTTTAAGATTTGTTTTTGATTTAATTTATTTTATGGTTTGTTTATAATTTTGTATTAAATTTTATTTTATTTTATTTTTTTTATGACCTTTGTATTTTTTATTTTATTTTTTTATAATTATATTTTAAATATTTTCATTTTTTTTATATTATTATTTCAAAAAATAATAATAATGGCGATTTTAAGTTTTTATATGTTTTTCTATATAGTTAATTTTATCCTCTGCCCTGAACTTGAATAGATATGTTTTATCTTATTAGGGTTAATAACTTAATTTTACGCTTGTTAAAATTGAAAACCCTAAAATTTTATAATGCTAAAATGTGTTTAATAATTTATCATTTCTATTTGTGTTTAATTTTATTTGTTAACAACGTGTTAAAGTTTATTTGTTAACAATGTGTTAAGTTTTAAGTTATTAACTATATATCGTTTTTATGAATTTGATAACAATTTGTTTATTTGTTTTAAGTGGGTAAATAATATTTATATGATATATATATTTTTTATAATTTATAAAATATTCCTAGCCGAACTACCGAACCTACCGAACCGAACTTTTTTCGAAATCCCGAACTTCCGAACTTTTCCCCCCTTCCGAACAACCCGAACTTTTCGAACATGGTAACTATGGTCATGATGCTAGCATTAGGTAGCAAAATTACAATTTAAAGTTAGTAAACAAGTGATGTTATAAAATGAGTTGTGTTGTAAGTTTATAAATTGATGTGATTAGTCGTAATGTAGTTCCACTATGGTTATAAATGGTCCAAATAAACAATGTGCTGTGAAGAATATGACTTGAATAAAGTTTTTATCCCCTTATTCCCATTCTGTAGCATGTACTATTTTTCATATATGGTATTGAAGCCCATGGCAGTGGATCTCTGCGATGAAAGGTCCATGGAGGAGGTTAGAGTTCAAGTTAGGCCATGGCGGTGGGTCTCTAGGATGAAAGGTCCATGGAGGTGGTTAGAGGCCAAGGTAGGGCATCTGAGAGAGACAAAAGCACACAGCAAAGTCCTCGGGATAGGGCATCTATGGAGTAGAGAGGTATTGTTTTTTTAAACACAAAAGAAGGTACAAGGTGACATTATTTTATATGCCAATGTTATAAAGATCCAAAAAGTGTTGAAGTTGACATCATCATATTATGCAAGGAGTTGGGAGAAGTTAAATCAGAAGCCTAGTACTTATCCAATGTTTATTATTAGAATGAATTATAAGGCATGAGCTTATCTAAAGTGCATTATTGTTTGGGAATGACGAAAGTCTCGATGATGATGCCAAACAATGATGAAGGTAATATCGCGACTCCCACACAACGAAATCAGAGGATGAATGATGGTGCTTTGGCTGTAGTATGTCCATACCAACCATGAATGATCCAAGTAGTGTTACCTTAATCTGAGTGTCATTGTTATTTTTAACCATACATCCATCTAGAATGGACGATCCCGAGTGTGGGGAGAACGATGACTACTGATAGAAGCATGGATTACAAGTGGTAGGTTTGGTAATAGAGGCCTTGAACGTGAACACGTCAGAGGCAGAGATGGCAGAATGGTGTGAATATGGGCCAAACTGAATGAAGTGGCAGCTACAAATTTCCAGTTGACAACATGGAAGGAATGTACATAGGTCTCACTAAAGGTATCTTTCAACAAGGCCAAACAAAAGCTGGTAGCAAAGTGGTATTCCCAAAAATTTGGTGTATAGAGAGACCTTTGCTCCAACAACAACGATGGTTACAATTCAATTGGTTCTAGCCATTGCATTGCAATTTGGTTGGAGTTTTGTCAATGGAGATTTGGAAGAAGTGGTGTATGTGAAAAAGCTACAAGCCTGCAAGGCTAAAAGGTTCCAAGTAAATAGCAGCTGTATGTAAGCCTATAAAAGCTATTTATGGGTTGAAGTGCAAGCTGTACACGCCTAATATATGAAACTTGCTTCTCATCTTACTAGACCTGGATTTAGAAGAAGCTGTTCTAATCCAAATATTATGCTGAAAGTACTGACAATGATATTGTTATACTTGTATATATGGATGGCTTAATCATCAATGGTAATGAGTTCAACATGGCAGTTGTAGGTCTCTTACATCATTGCCTGGGAGTAGAGTTTTGGCAGACTAATGATGGAGTTTTCATTTCTCAAATTAATTATCCAATAATTTGTTGGAAAAATTCAATGAGTGCTTGTAAACATGACTTTACCCCTATGGAGTTTGGGCTAAAATTATCAGCCAATAGCAACTCAAAACAGGCCGATGAGTCAATCTTTCATAAGCTGGTAGGTTGTCTGGTGTATCTTATAGCCACAAGGTTTAATCTTTGTTTTGTAGCCATATATTTCCAGATGCAGGAGCAGCCCTAAGATTGAACACTAGATGGCAAAAAAACAAACTTACAAATATGGGCAGAATATATGCTAGATTATGCCAGCATTTGGCACAACTTACAAGCGATGATTATAGATTTTTTAAATTTCAAAGTAAGAACACAACGATTTCCACAAAAAAAATAAAATCTAACAAATGACAATTTTCAGCTTGTTTGATTTAGTGATGCTGATTGGGAAGATTCCACAGGTGATATTGATATAAATTCCACAATTGGATGTGCTTTTGGCCCTGGGATAATTTTTGTTTTATGGGCTAGCAAGAAGCAACAAACAATTGCCCTCTCTTCCATTCAAGCTGAATATAAAACAACTGTCCTTACAACTTGTGAAGCATTTTGGTTAAGAAGGTTGCTTGCTGATTTACAATTGACTTTAAAACAAAAAAATGTTCATGGCGATAATCAAAGTGTACTCAAAATAGTTGAACACCCAACAGTTTATGCATACACATCATGTTGATGTACACTCATTATATGCCAAAGCTGGAGTTGAGTGTGGGAAGATTGAGTTGCAATACTATGCCTCCCAGTAACAAACAACTAAGACATCTCTTTACTAAATCCATGGATTTGATAAATTTATCATGTTTAAGGAAAAGCTGTGTTGTACCCTGTATGACCGTTAAGGAAAGAAAATAGAACATGTTTTATTATCATACGTTTAAATTGGGTAATAAAGGCATGAAACAAGTGTTATGCAATAAAGTGAGTTTTATGTAATCAATTACTAAATTAGGCGCAATCAATTATTAGGTGGCTCGATTATTGTTAGACTTGAATAATTTTTTTTTATCCTCATATTTATATTCTTTAGTTGTGTACTGTTTTTCCTATATGGCTATCAGATCCCATGCTGAAGGTCTTTAGTGTTAAAGGTGAGTGGAGGAGGTCAGAATCCATGTAAGGTAAACTGAGAGGCCAAAGACAACAAAGGCCTAGGGCTAGGGCATTTGCAATTTAGTAGATCATGAGGGGCACTAAAAGAAAGGGGCTTCTGTGAATTAGTGGCAGTACGGGTCAAGGAAGCTCAAGGAGCATGAAATATACACATAACTTGGAGTTTTTAGTGGTAGTGTATGGATGGCATTATGGCGGCACTACCTGATTGGAAGACAATTTGAGTTGAGATCTGTTAGCAGCATGGTTTATACCATAGTTTACATAAAAGAAAGAGATTAAATATATTTCAGGTTGTAATAGGAAGATTAATTAGTAAATACTAATTAAGAGAAATTGCCCATAGTGAAGGGTTGTGCCCATTGTTATTTGAATCCCCTGGATCTTACAAAAGTTTGTAAATCAGTGGGAGTACAACATGTAATATTACGCGAGTTGAATGAGTTGAGTTCTACCTTGCAGTGCTTATTGCATCCAGATTCCAAACCATGATTTTATATCTCTACTGTCTCGTCTTTGCGATGTGAATGTTTGATATGTGAATATATGCAATGAATGTGAGTTTCATCAGTCTATCGCCAACATCTCACCAGTGGGGAAACTAATTTAGCTCTGTACCTAAGCGCAGTAGAAAGGCATCTTACCTCCGGTCTAGGTGGTAGCAGGAGTGATGGAATGATGTCCGTTAAATTGTCTTTGAGGAAAGGAAAAAAATTGAAAGAAAATTTATTATATTTTATCAAATTGTTGTGTATATGTAGTTAACAAAGTTCATGAGGGGTTTGATATGTACTGCACATGTTAAATTTTGGTGAAGAAGATGCCGTCTCCTTGGCCAATAGCAGGCCAACTTTGGTGGGAGTATAAGAATGAAGAGTGGGAAAGAGATGGTGACAGGAAGTTCAAGAATCAAAACCCATTTAATGTGAAAAAAATGAAACAAAACTGTTTATAAGAAGAAAAATAGAAAAATGAACAATGGTTGAGGATAAAGAAATACATTGACGGTGACGAAGATAGAGGAGAAAGAAAGTCTGTCATGAAAGGAAGCTTCATGACATTTGAAATAACACCATGAAAATGGAAAAAAAAAAGTGAAAGTGGGGAAAAAATTAACTATATGTTTTAAAAAAGAGAATAAAATAATAATAAAAAAAAAATGGGGAAGCAATCAGGCATCCCTATTCAACTCTAGGATGGAAGATATGACTTGGATAAGCAATTTGGTTGTCCTTGGTTCTGACTTCTAATTTGAGCGCCAGCAGATTCCACCAAAGATGACAAAATTCCAGGTAGATTGAAAAAGATTAAAAAGATTGGTTGATATCGTAGAATTTGGATAATGAATTCATAGAAGATCAAGACAGAGAACACACATCTATTGAATGCTTGTCTCAAGAAAAGCAGAAATGGCTAGGATCAGGGGAAATGTTAGCAGCATAGTTTATATAAAAGAAAAAGAAAAAATATATATCAGGTTGGAATAGGTAGATTAATTAATATTAAATCCTGAATTAAGAAGAGTTGTGTATAATGAAGAGTTATGCCCATTGGCTATTTGGATACCTTGGGTCCTATAAAATATTTTAAACCAGTGGGAGTAAAACATGTAACATTACCTACGTTGAAGGAATTAATCTTTTACATTGCGGTGCTTATTGCACCCAAACCATGAATTTCTATATCTCTGCTGTCTCTTCACTGCGACATGAATGCTTGATATTTGAATATATGCAACGAGTGTGAGTTTTAATGATATATTTCCAATAAGATCAGACCATCAGACTTTGGGATACATATTCATGTGTCCCATGCTTGATGCTAGGAAAGGTTGTTGGATGCACTTCTTGAGTGAGTACGACTTCAAGATCATTAGAATTAAGGGAAAGGAAGGCACGGTAGTTGATGCCCGTCTGGGGGAGACATCAAGAATCTTTGATGACAGCCTTGCAGACTGACACGAGAGGTTAGATTTTGGAGCAGCAACCACAACATAAAGTCTCAGCTTTGCAGTGTGGCAAAAGTGGTCAGTGGCTTAGGTTTGAGAGCCGTGACTTGGATGAGAATATCTTGTTGTATCTCAAGGCCGCATAAATAAATGTGTCAATACCTAAATATAATTACAAAATACTGCCATGAATCATTAAATGCAATAAATAATTAGATGATATAAAGTCAACCTTTCAAAAAGTTATCATAAATGATTTCTAGTAAGAGCATACATCAAGTCCCATAATAAATACTATTGTATCTTGACACCTAATATGAGTACAACCCAATCTAATAAAAATAAAAGGTCTCTGAAGCAGTAGGTCCAATAAACTTTTGGTCAAAATGATATTGATAATAAAGCTCCATAAAGCATGGCATCTAATAATCCCCACCTTCAAGGATCATTGTTCCTGAAGTTTAACAACCTAGAGAGGTTTGGATAGATTTGCCGCAACTCATATGTATCCTCCCATGTCCTCGATCCTGCGTTCTACTGATTCCATTGGGCCTCATCCACTTTGTGTTTCCCAAGCCTAAGTGACAATCCAGAATGCTGAGAAACTCAGACCCAAAAGTTATGACGTCCATCTATAAAGACAATCGATCAAGTGCATGAGTAGGAATCAAGTAACAAACGCCTCAAAACATAAACATGGAAAACATCATGCATCCTGGATAGGCTGGGCAATAACACAATCCCATAAACAACCAAACCCACTCTCTCAAAGTTATCAACAATAAAATTGGGATAAGTCTTGGACCATCATCCAATTTTTCTTGATCCTATCCAAAGTTTAAGTTGCAAGAAAAGTCAGTCACCAACTTTAAAGCTCATATCCACATCCTATGAGAGTTTCAACAATATTCTATATTACTAGGCGAGTGGAAAAGGCACTCTATGAATCTCAGTCGTGAACAACTCCCTCAAAATACTGCCTCAAAGCAGAAACACATGTCGAAAGCACAACCAGATATCCTCATCCAATTCATGGCTCTCAAACCTAATCCAGTGACCAGTTTTGCCACACAGCAAAGCTGAGACTTTATGTTGTGGTTGCTGCTCCAAAATCTAACCTCTCGTGTCAGTCTGCAAGGCTATCATCAAAGATACTTGATGTCTCCCACAGATGGGCATCAACTACTGTGCCTTCCTTTCCCTTAATTTTAATGATCTTGAAGTTGTACTCACTCAAAAAGTGCATCCAACAACCTTTCCTAGCGTTAAGCATGGGACACATGAATATGTATCCCAAACTTTGATATATATATGCTCTTAATTTTAATGATCTTGATGTATGCTCTTACTAGACTTCATATATATATATATAAATCTTGGAGGTTCAAATTTTATATCATCTAATTATTTATTGCATTTAATGCTTCATGACATTATTACAAATCTTTTAAAATTATGGACCTGTACTGGGTAAGTATTGGCCAGCCTCTCAAGTTTATTTAAATTTTTTTGTTAAAGGCTATCTACATTGGAAACTTGACTTCCTAGGGTTGGAAGCTCTTTTCCGTACTAAATTCAGATCTTGAAGATTGGTTGGGAGCCCTTCTTGTTTTCTGAAATTAGATGCATGTATACTTTGGATATAGACCCTTACACTGTCAATTTTGTTTTGGAATAAAGGCTACTTAAAATTTGATTTACTTTACATTTGCTTCATTATCTCTGATTTTAAGATGAGATAGCGGTTCCATTTATTTTCTGTTTTTACATTTGGCCAAGGCTCCATTTATTCTGGATCTTATAATGGGACATGAAATTCCATTGAAGTTCTGATTTTTATGTGAGTAGATTTGAAATAGAAACAGAATCGAAGTCCAGCCTTGCATTTCAGATATTGATATATGAGAGAAAGGCTCCTCTATTTGTAAATTTAGGTCAGTGGACAACAGTTCATTTCAAATATATTTGCTAAAAGAATTATTTTTGATTCAGCATTACATTTGGAATGGATATCATCCACATGTCTTTTTATTTCAAAATTATATGGGATAGTTGTCCCCTCCTTGTTCTCAGGTTTCATGGATTTAGATGGAAGTCCAACGACATGCACTTTGGGTTTTGGATACATTCCTTGTTGCTCGGTTTATTGGGATGGGATGATCCTTGCACTCATGTTTTTTTTTTGAGATTCATGTTTATTCCTTGCCTACGGTTTTGAGTTTTTTACGTGGATGTGGATCCTCTTTACTTGTGGAATACACTTAGCTTTGTACTTGTTATTACACGTGTCGGAATTTTATCTTTCTACTCAACTCCTATTTTGTTTTGGGGTTGAAATGGTGAATTTCCTTTACAGGGTGTCTTTCGGCTTAGATGCCATGACTTAGGGTATCTCTTCCATAAAATTCACCTTGGACTTGCACCTGGCCTCATCATTCATTGTGGTACCCCCACCCAAAAATAGATGTTGTAGTTTACCCGATTTCAACACCCAATATTTGTACATTTTTAACATGTAACGTCTTCCGGTGTTTGGAACATGGGTCTCAATTATGAAAGCCCTGATGATTTACTATTTGAGCTTTTATTCAATTCAACATACTAAACCCCTATTTTATGCTCTACCTTTGCCCCTATACTACTGTTGGAAAGCGGACGAGGAAATTGAGTGTGGAAAACGTGGGTTTGGTTTAGAGGAAGATCAACTTGAGATTTGGTAATGTAGATATGTGAAGATTTTATTTTGTGGATGGTGGTATGATTCATCATCAGTTGCCACTCCTGTTCATCCCCATAGGACTTTGTACTGGCATGAGGATGGCATGGTAGAGTTTCCAGGGTCATATGGCTTGGCATGGACCTGGTGAAGCCTTGGAGCATTTGCATGTCGGTGCATGCTACTCAACCCATATGTATTTGCATTGAAAACAAAATAAAAGGGACAAAAGCTTCAGATTTAGTTCTTGCTTAGATAGAGTAACAAGTAATGATTGCATTCCTTTCCCTTAACTTTGTCATGTTGATTATGGAAAGCATAGATATCTCAGATTTTGCAAGAGTTTCAGTGTAATGTACTTGTTGATGTTACTTGCGTTAGATCTGTCTTGTTATTGCCAATGGACTTGGATGGTGTTCACAACCATATGAGATTTGTACACTTGGTTGATACCATGCCTTTTTACAGGGAAAAAGACAAACCCAAACCTTGGAGACTTGTTAGTGGTTAGCACTAATATTTGGCAATTACTTAATCCATATAAGAACATGGCTGTGCTCATGTTCAAGCTTCAGACATTGAGGGCTTTTGATCATTTTACATCATCTCCCTTGACAGATGCAATAATGATTCATGGATCTGATGATGTACTCTCGATTTTGGTGTTTGTATGTCCAATAGAATACGTATCGCGTAGATACATTCTTCATGATCATTTTGGATGTAGATACAGTCTTTAAATTTGATTGCTTAAGTTAAGAAATTTCTTATGTATGCTAGAATGGAAGTAACCTTCTTGGTGTTTGTATTAGATGGTACTATTATGACATGAGGCCGATGCCCTTGATGTACACTGCCTTGTAGTCCACTGTACACTCCATGGTATGCATTAACGAAAGGATAATAATCATGCAATAGTTGTTTTTATATGGGTTTGGATGCCTTTACTATTATCAATCCTGATGGTGGATGACAGAGTGTGATCCAAAACATTGATTACAAATATTCTACACTGTTTCCAAAATCTTTTTCCTTAATTTATGGACTGGGAAAACCTTGTCTTTAATAACTATTCTCAACTTGTTTTTCAAGTTCCTATATGTGTGTATAGAACCACTTATTGGGAACCGAGAATAATTTCAACTCTCCTGATTTTAACATCTGAACGTCCAATTTTAGATCCTTGTTTTTCAACTTTCAGCCTGTTATTCTTGGCATTTATCTTCTTAACTGGCTTCTGTAATTGTGTCCGACTGTTATTGTTTTGTAGGAGTTCTTCTCGTGTATTTCTGAGTGTCTCTCTTAGCATCCGTGTCTTTGAGGTTATGGTATCAGAGATATTTTCTTTTTGTTACTCATACCAGTTAGATTTTGTGAACCACCTAACAAAGATCAAATCCTATCAACTATGGTTTAGAGAAATCCACCTTTTATTTCTTCTTGAGTAACTTATGTCACTGACAAACCTAATTTCAATCATCATCTTTCAAGTCCAAAGAAATACAAAGCACACAATACAGAAAACAAGGCCCCCTAGACCTAATTCCAATTAACAAATTATACCTTGTTTCTCCCATAGAAAAAAAACTGCTTATAAGTTATTACCAGTTACCCTGTACTGTATCCCCGTCAACAATATAAAACAACCAACCTTTAAGGACAAACGTATGTCCATTGTGTTCTTATTGCCATCACTACCAGAGTAGCCACAAGCCTGTTATGTATCTTACTTATACAAATTTTTGAACTAAGGGAGTGAATATGTGCAATGTTCCAGTCAATAGAACAGAAATATGCATGAAATATCTTCCTGCAAAATAACTACCATCTCTTGGAAAATGATAATAGCTCTCTCTCTGTGGTGCTTGACCATCCAGGCCTGCAAATTGTCCCACTGTTCAATGATCCATTTCACTTTGTAGCATGTGCTGTTTTTTGAAAATTATTTCAGGTTTGTGTCTTGAAACAGCATTCTCTAATGTGAATGCCAGCAAATTTGGTTGGTTAGTCTCGAGTACTTCTGTGATGTATTCTTCAAGAATTTCTGTGTCTGCTATTTAATTTGCATGTATAGTTTCAGAAAAATTAGTTAGTTTGGTTTTTCTTGCAATTAAACCTGTTTACTTATAGAAAATTACTTTTTTCTGCACCTCGGTTATTTAATCTTTTCATTTCTCAGGAATGCCTTCTGACATTCAGAACAAATTTCCGATCTCATAGGACCAAGTCTTTTGAGATGCCTTCTGTTATATATCTGTATTTACAATTTCTGAGATAATTACTGTTCAAATTAATTATGAAAACCAACTTGTAGTTTCTTCACTTCAAAGGTAAACAGAATGTTTGCATGTAAAAACTTGCTGTGCCACTTACTACTTCTAAGTTCATGCCGTTTTCCCCCTCACATCAGGCCTCACCACTCAACCCATCCAGCAAGTGTGTTCCCCAACCAGCCAATGTTGATTGGAATCAAGGACAGCCATCTTAGGGGAGGTCGATGCCTCCTACCAGATCCCTCCCCCACAAAGTCCAAAGCCCAATTTCAGATCTACAGTTTCCAATGAGTCAGCCCAGATCTACAAGGAAGATTTACATCAATTCTTTCAATATCACGCTCACAGGACCACAATTGGGTCTAACAAAGAAGAAAAATGGCTGCTAGGTTAGGATGGAGATGCCAGCAAAGGTAGCTTGTCAATGAGAAGGCCTTATCTGTAGGTTTGTGGGAGCTTTCCTAGGACCCAAAACACATAAGATTTGGAAACCAGCTGGGTCTGTGGACATTCTAATGATGCCCAATGGATACTTTATTGTTGTCTTCTCTTCTAGACAAGAAAAGGACCAGTGTTTTCAAGGGGAAGCATGGTTCATGAAAAAAGCTGGTCTCTTCATGGAACATTGGTCTCCTGCCTTCAATACAGTGGGATATCTTCCAAGCACCGTCCCAGTTTCCCACTGCTCTCAAGCACATATTGGCAAGAAACATATCCTAGGAAAATTGGAAATGCCATTGGAGAATACATAACAGCCTCCAAGTTTCACCAGAAACCTACGAGTTCTCAATTATGCTAAGATCAGTGTCAACACAGACCTGGACAAGCCCATACTTGGCAGAATCCTACTGAAACGGGGTGGAATAGAGAGGGAACAACCAATTGACTATGAGAATATCCGTTCCACTATAGAATCTGTCATGAGAATGGATGTCTAGTCAGAGTGTGCTCCTCTCAAAACAAGCAAGACCAGCCCACTACTAACAACAATGACCCAAATCTTCATCAAGAGACAAGAGAGCAATCCTCTTGAAAGGAGACCCATACAAAGCATTCTCATAATCATGGCACAAGTTAGAACATTCCTGAAAAGGTCAGCCCAGCCTGCATAACATCTCACTTTTTTAAATCCTTTTTGACATCGTACTAGATTCAAGAATGGAGTGATAGAAGATGTCCAAGGTACCCAAGAGGACAGTTCTTCTTCTAAGCTAATCTCCAAAGTACCTGAAAAATCCAAGGGGTATCAGAAACGAAATGCATAAAAAAAATGATATAGATCTGGGTACCCAAGGATAAAAATCATGAGATGGATCTGATTGTTGGTGCATCTCACTCAACCCAATCTTTATAATGCGGTTCCTCTCATGGAATGGTAGAGGTACTGGCATACCCAGTAAATGCTGTTTTCTCAGAAAGTTCAAGAAGAAACAATAGACATGAATCTTTTGCAAAAAGTCATAAGATCAGGAAACTTACGAAGAATCATGTACTCAAGAATCTGGGGTAGAAATCAACTTCACTACTATCCTGCCACAAAGACCATGCTGCAGCGGGAGCCAACAAGGTATGCCCCTCAAATCACACCACTCCCTTCCCTGGGCAGTGGTGTCTGATTTCTTCGTATACGGATTACATGAATCATGTTGTATTGTCAACATACACATCCCTCCTTATAGCAATAATAGAATAACCTTGTCTGAACAGCTGATGGTGTGGGTTATGGCCAGCTCAAATCAGAAAATTATCTTAATGGGGGACTTTCCTTCTAATTGAAGAACCGGACTTTCTCGTGTATTTGATCACAAACTCCTCTATATGATAGATCTCTACTTTCTCAAGGTCTATTCATTTGGACCAATAGAAGGAAAAGGAGGCTGTACATAGCACAGAAAAATCAGATAGAATTATTATTTCTCCTCACCGCGATTCAACCCACCAACCATAAAGTTAAGTGATACAATTTTAATCATTGGCCCATCCCACTAGACATTGTTGCTAGGGCTGCAAGCATACACACACATCATTCAGATTTGAAAGCATGTGGTTACCTCAATCAAATTTGAAAGCATGTGGTTGACCCATTCAGATTCTTGCCCGAATGTGAAAAATGGTGGGAGGAAGAAAACAATATACAAAGGCATGGTATGTATAAATTCATGGCTAAACGTAATCATCTCAAACATTGGATGAAAATGTGGACCTGCCAGGACTTTGGTAATATTTTCACCCGGTCCAAGTAGAAAATAGCCCAGTTTGCAGCACTATAAAAATAGATTTGAGAGGTTGGCTTCAGCACAGATATGGCTGCCCAAATGCAGAATTTAATCGATGAACTTATGCACCAATGAGAGGAACACTATTGAAGGCAACGATACGGAGGGAGCTAGAAGTTACTTCCATAATTCTGTCCCAAATAAACAAAATATAAATACAATCCAAAATACGGAACAGGTACAGATACTTATCTCTACCACCTCCTGAATTTCTTGCCCATGCAACAGAATTCTTCCACGCTATTCCCACGGAGGATAGTTGGTGACTGAAAATATAATCATAATGAGACTGGCTACATAAGAAGACATAAATGAGATTGTATTCTCCTTCCAAAAGGATAAATCCTGAGGGCTGGATGGACTTTAAGCTGTATTCTATCAAATGTGCTGGGATACTATCACAAAGGACTTGCTGTCTGTCATTGAATTAACCAGAAGGAACAAACAAATACTAAGAAGCATGAATGGCACCAAGCTTGTCTTGGTCCCGGAGGTTCCTTGAAAATATGGATATTTATAGACTAATTTCTTTATGTAACATGGTTTATAAAAATTATTTCTAAATTGATTGCTAAATTTTTTAAGCCTTGTTGCCCAAGAATATCCGATTGGTCAACCAGAAACATCATGTTTGTCAAGAAAATACTATATTCTCTCAGACCCCAGAAAAGACCAAGATTTTTTCTCAAGTTGGCTTGTTCAAAGCTTTTGATAGTTTTAACTGGAATCTCGTGGCCCAAATGCTAGCTGCCTTTGTGCTCGATAGCCAGGTGGTCTCATGGGTAAACAACTGTATAACAACCCCAACCTGTACTGTCTGTATTAATGGAGTGATTGGAGTCCTGTTCCATCTTACCAAAATATTAAGAATGGGAGATCTGCTCAGCCCATACATATTCATTATTATGGGTGAAACTCTCCTAAGGCTCATAGATGAAGCTAATTTTGGGGAAAAATTCATGGGATCCCAGCAATATAGAGAGAAAAGGTACTCTTGTTATCAATTTGCAAATGACACTTGTTCTGAACTCTTATCCCCTGGAGTTCAGCAGTTGATTAATACCAGCTTGCATCGGAACAACAAATCAACATAGGTACACCATTATATTTGCCAACATCTCAGTCCAATGCAAAAGAGAGGTCTAAGAATTTTTGGGCTTCAAAGAAGACAATTTATCGCTGGTTTACCTCTGCTTTCCTCTTCATTGGAAGTATACATAGGTAGTTTGGGAAAACACTACAAGTAGATTGAAGCTTAAGCTTGCCAAATGAGTCAACTGATGCTTCACATTAGTGGGTAGAATTCAGTTGATGCAGGCTGTTTTGCAAGCCATCCATGCTTATTTACTCACACTGCTTCCAATACCCAAACACGTTGAAGGGGAAGTGGTAACTATTCAAATAAAATTCTTATGGCACAGTACTAAGGATACATTCAAATATCAGCCAGTATCATGGTCTATAATATTTTAGCCAAAAAATTAGGGAGGATTCAATGTCAAAATTATCCAGCTGTATCACAAAGCTCTGGTCATGAAAATGGCTTGGAGACTGACAACTCTCAAATTAATGCTTCTTGTTTAGATAATACTACCAAGAAAAAATTGTTGCCTAGGAAGGATGTCACTCCACGGATTCATAAAGGAGCACCTCTAAGGCTGATTTTCAACACTAGGGATTCCTCAACTTATGATTTGGTGGCATTTCTTTCTCCAAAGCGTAAGCCTTTTGTTGGTTCTTCTTACCTTAAAATTTTTGCTTATTTGGTAGATTTTATAAAGGATGGGAAGTTAGAGGATGAGGATTTGTTGGTTAGTTTCAGTGTTGTTTCCGTATTCACTAGAATCCCAATCTCCAAAGGCTATTTGTGATGTAGGTTCTTTTGTGGATGCTGATATGACTGTCCGTATGGAGTTGTGTTTGAGATCAACCTTTTCTAGTTTCAGGGGATAGTTGTTTGAACAAATTGAGGGTGTGGCAATGGGCTTTCAATTGTCTCCCGTGGTTGCGAACCCTTTTTATTGAGAAACTTAAGGAGGTTTCTCTTCATTATGCTCCTCAGAAACCATAGTGGTGGAAGAGGTATGTTTATGATAACTATGTCGTTTGGTCTCATGGAACAAAAACTATGGAAGAATTTCAGGTTCACATTGACTACATTTCCCCAGGGATTGAATTCACTAAAGAAGTAGAATGAGAAGAGTGTCTACCTTTTTTGGGTGGGTTGATTATTTGGAAGCATGATGATTCTCTTTCTAGACAAGTGTATAGGAAGGAGACTCATATATATCTTTGTATTTTGGTATGTTCCACCGTTACATGACTCAAAAATTTGGGGTTTTAAGGAGTCTAGCCACCAGAGCATTGAAGGATGTAGATGAGGACAAATATCAAAAAGAAAAGGCTTACCTTTCAGGGATAAACAAATTAGTTGGGCTTTTGAGGTCTCTATCTGGGATCCCAACCATTAGGATATGGGTGATGGGTATCCACCCAAGCATATTTGTTGGATGTGGAAGGTATTTCAAACAAGATTTCAAAGGTTATAAAGAAGAACATTAAATCAACCTTTTTGCTTCAAATTTTGCTGAAAAAGAATTTTGAATCGGCAAAGGACCCAATTGATGAGAAGCAAAAGGGTGGGGGTATATAATTCCCTGCTCATATGGGAGAACATACATAGAAGAAATTGGAAGGTCCTTGCAAACAAGAATGAGGGAGCATAGTGTGGATATAAGGCTGGAAAATGTGTGTAATTCTGCCCTAGCTGAACATCCCTACTCCACGAATCATCAAATTTGGTTAGAACATGCCAAACTTATTGTGGAAGAAGATCATGGTTTGAAATGAAAATTAAGAGAAGCTGTTGAAATTGCTAGGAGGACAAAGAAATGTGAAGAGGGATGAGGGATTGACACTTCATCACTCCTCGATTTCCATCATCTAGACTCTTAGTGAATAGCATCACTCATGTGTTAAGCATTAAATGATTTTAGGGTTCCTTATGATTGAAAGTCCCAAGGATTTTTAGCTATTATGTAAGGAGTTATCTATATAAGGAGCCCTGTTTTATGCAATCCATCATCCTCTTTTGGCTTGACGAAGGACCACATGGTGTGGTCCGAAATGTCAATTTCAAAATTGTGTCACAGTTATTTACAAAAAGCATTATTACAATAATTGTGCACTGTGAAAGATTTAGATCAAGAACCTTGGAATTCCCCATGGTCCACCATTGTTCGCCACGAGTATTTGATCTCTCCTAATGAAGATCCGTTACTAAGGCAGTGAAAACCAGTTCTTTTTGTTAAGCAAGGTAGATCAAAAAAAGAATGCTCCCACGAAATGCAGTCACTTGGAAAACATTAATGGTAGGAGTGCTCTCTTCTTGGAAGATAGTTAGAATGGCAGGCAACCTTTGTGGTCTTTCTCTCCCAGGATTACAAGAAGCACTGCAAAGCCAAAGATATAAATTTGACTACTACCAAATACATTCCGAATATTTGGTAAGGTGAAACACCACTGCCATTAAATGTGCATGTGCCAACCTTCCAATGCAGGTCCATACATAGAGCACTTGATAATATACATATTATTGGCCAGGCAAGATAGAGTTGTATGGTTTGCCACCAGCACAGGTGAGTGCACAGTGGTTTCTGCTTATGTAACACTTGGCAAAGCTAATCAAACCCAAAACCTAAACTGACAAACTCTGGGAGATACACTCATGACCCAAAATAAAAACCTTTATTTCGATGACAAAGTCCTGAATGCTGATATGCTACAAAAAAAAAAAAAGGATGGATTGGTCCACCTAAATGCCCAAATTGTCAAAGAATTCTGAGACTGCTGACCATTTATTTCTGCATTTCTCTTATGTTCCTATTTACTCTTATGTTTCTTACCACCATTACACTCTCACGACCCCACACCCTCAGGAGCTCTCAAAAAACAAATTCACGCTCTGATTAAATCACAAAGAGAAAATATGTCACACTTGTCCTTAAAGCTTTGCATGCCTATCGTGGATGTTGTTGCTTCTCATCCTATTTTTAATAGAGATATGCTTAGACAGGATAATTGTGTCCATGCTATGGAGTACATAGCAATTAAAACCACAGTTTTTCAAGATTTTTACCAGACATCCCCACCTACTAGAATTTACTCTACTGCTTGTCTTGTATTCATTTTCAGAAGAATAATAATAACAAGGTACAAGGAAAGCATATATGCACACAGTGGATCCCACATTTGATGATATGTATGTGTCACACATTCATGTCTCTTGCATTTCTTCCTCTGGGAATGATAAACTTCTTGCATTAATGCCCTTGAACATCTGTCCCCTAGCACCTTGATGTAAGGACATTTATCTTCAAAGCCCCCAAGGAATGTTTTGATGGCATGGAGGGTTTAATTCACCGTCAATTGCAAAGACTTGTGGTCCTCTTCCTTGAACGGATCTAATGAGCCCACAAAGACTTATCATTGATCCTTGCATGAGAAATGATGCTCAAGTGCAGTTGCCGAATCCAAGCACAGGCTATAAAAAGAAAGAAGGATTATTGGGAATGAAGGTGTTTCCAAGCTGAAAATAAGCCATCACAGGTTTATAGCAGGAGAAAAAAAGAGGTGGTTAATGCAGCCTCATAATCCCTAAATGAAAGCAGGCTTGGATGGGTTCTGCCACAAGTGGGGAGTAATCTTTCAGTATAGATGATGAATAACCAGCGGTTATTCCTCAAGTGACCAACGCTATACAAAATCTTCAAGTGCAGCTCCCTGGTATGCAACTGGCCTGTTCTCATCTTCAGCAGCTAGGTAATATCATTTTCCCTCTGGTTTAAGCGACCCTGGAGCTAATCTTCCTCCCCTTCCTCTGTGGCTTATGCTTCTCGCTCAAGTTCACTCCCTTGCTGATTTTCTCAATATGAGTGCTCAGTGGAAGAGCCCAACCCAGCCAGGAAGATAGTTAGAATGGCAGGCAACCTTTGTGGTCTTTCTCTCCCAGGATTACAAGAAGCACTGCAAAGCCAAAGATATAAATTTGACTACTACCAAATACATTCCGAACATTTGGTAAGGTGAAACACCACTGCCATTAAATGTGCATGTGCCAACCTTCCAATGCAGGTCCATACATAGAGCACTTGATAATATACATATTATCGGCCAGGCAAGATAGAGTTGTATGGTTTGCCACCAGCACAGGTGAGTGCACAGTGGTTTCTGCTTATGTAACACTTGGCAAAGCTAATCAAACCCAAAACCTAAACTGACAAACTCTGGGAGATACACTCATGACCCAAAATAAAAACCTTTATTTCGATGACAAAGTCCTGAATGCTGATATGCTACAAAAAAAAAAAAAAGGATGGATTGGTCCACCTAAATGCCCAAATTGTCAAAGAATTCTGAGACTGCTGACCATTTATTTCTGCATTTCTCTTATGTTCCTATTTACTCTTATGTTTCTTACCACCATTACACTCTCACGACCCCACACCCTCAGGAGCTCTCAAAAAACAAATTCACGCTCTGATTAAATCACAAAGAGAAAATATGTCACACTTGTCCTTAAAGCTTTGCATGCCTATCGTGGATGTTGTTGCTTCTCATCCTATTTTTAATAGAGATATGCTTAGACAGGATAATTGTGTCCATGCTATGGAGTACATAGCAATTAAAACCACAGTTTTTCAAGATTTTTACCAGACATCCCCACCTACTAGAATTTACTCTACTGCTTGTCTTGTATTCATTTTCAGAAGAATAATAATAACAAGGTACAAGGAAAGCATATATGCACACAGTGGATCCCACATTTGATGATATGTATGTGTCACACATTCATGTCTCTTGCATTTCTTCCTCTGGGAATGATAAACTTCTTGCATTAATGCCCTTGAACATCTGTCCCCTAGCACCTTGATGTAAGGACATTTATCTTCAAAGCCCCCAAGGAATGTTTTGATGGCATGGAGGGTTTAATTCACCGTCAATTGCAAAGACTTGTGGTCCTCTTCCTTGAACGGATCTAATGAGCCCACAAAGACTTATCATTGATCCTTGCATGAGAAATGATGCTCAAGTGCAGTTGCCGAATCCAAGCACAGGCTATAAAAAGAAAGAAGGATTATTGGGAATGAAGGTGTTTCCAAGCTGAAAATAAGCCATCACAGGTTTATAGCAGGAGAAAAAAGAAGGTGGTTAATGCAGCCTCATAATCCTTAAATGAAAGCAGGCTTGGATGGGTTCTGCCACAAGTGGGGAGTAATCTTTCAGTATAGATGATGAATAACCAGCGGTTATTCCTCAAGTGACCAACGCTATACAAAATCTTCAAGTGCAGCTCCCTGGTATGCAACTGGCCTGTTCTCATCTTCAGCAGCTAGGTAATATCATTTTTCCTCTGGTTTAAGCGACCCTGGAGCTAATCTTCCTCCCCTTCCTCTGTGGCTTATGCTTCTCGCTCAAGTTCACTCCCTTGCTGATTTTCTCAATATGAGTGCTCAGTGGAAGAGCCCAACCCAGCCAGTACAAACCTGTTGTAAAGCTTGCCCTTCCCCTCATTATCCCCCAAGCAGTTTGTCAATACTTCCTCAGGTTATGAACTAGGCTATTAGCACAACCATGCAATCAATCCGGCTCAATGGACCACTGCATCTCATTTTGATCTCTCTTTAAACCAACCCTTGGATTCCCAAGGGGGTGTGCCAGCTCTGGGAAAGTTCTTAAGATAATCAAGGAGAGTATTGAACACATGAGAAATAGAATTGAGAAGAGTTTGCAGGCCCTGAGCAATGCATTACTCACATAGTCAACTGCACACAAGGAGGAGGAAAAAGTATTGTGTACCTTGTTACCAATTTTCAACAAAACTGTACAGCACAAGAAGAAAAAAGTATAGTGTACCTTGTTACTAATTTTCAGCAACACCAGAATAGGATTGAAGCTATTGACAAGCTTCTTCTATCGTAGCTTGTGAAACAAAAACTGGCTAAAATACTCCAGCAGCAAAGTGGAGGTTATTAGGACAGGTAAAGATGTCTATCAAAACAGGAATTTTGTGAATACTTAGCGTTGGTTCTTAAATGTAATGTTATAATCTTCTGAATTCGATTTATACCAGTGTCCCTTGTTAATGTCCAAAACAAGACCCGTCATTTTGTACACTCCACCACCACCTTTTTAATATAATTTGCTGTTATTAAAAAATAAATAAATTCAAAGGTAAGCAGATGTCTAATATTGCAATTTGAAAATCATAAGTTTCGTCTGAACAAATAGTTCTCTAATGGGGGCTTTTATGCCTCTGACCACCTACACCCCCAAGTTATGTTCAAATTGTTAGAGACGGGGGAACGGAGGGAGGGAATGAGGTAGGGAGGGTGAGAGGGAGCAAGGTTTTCCTTTGACTATTCATTTATACTCTGAAACATAGATTTTCCTTTGCCTATTCAATTATCCACAAAACTATACATCCCCTCGCTTCCTTTTGTCTATCCTCTGTATCATTGATGTATACAGGCTATTGATGTATCTATGCTACCATTGATGTGTTAGAAATTTTAATAAATAATTGACTATAATACAAAGAAAAATATTATAAGTGTGCACATTGAGAATTCCCTGATGTTCATAAATAACAGTGATTTATAATCCAGTTTTTTGAAAATATAGTTTTGCCTCTTCTGTTTATTCATCTTGTTTTCAGGATTTCCAAGGATAAGTTGCCTAAAAAGCAAATTAAAAAGGAAGATATTTTCCTACTAGATTCAAATGCCACCACTATTGTTGTTTGTTTGTCGAAGACAATTCCAATTCTGAAAAATACCTGGAATAACATTTCTGTTTGCTGCCCAATTTAGGGGCCATGGTGAATTCCTTGTCTTGTTTTTATTAAAGATACTGTGTCAAAGCTGCACATATGTTATTGAGGAATCATTTTGATCATAATTTTGGACACTTATAGGTGCAAGATGTGAAACATAAAATTCTGATAAAAATTCTTTACCAGGTCTTGGCACCTCATTGTTGAAACTGCAAACATTTTGAGTGCGATGGAAAGACTTATCCTTTGTATCCTGCATAAAATCTCTATCAAGGAAGACTATTAAAAACATCTATCAAACTCTTCCAATCACACCATACAACTGCCAAAATGGCTCAGTACATGAAACACTTATACAAAATGTCTCCTTGACCATATGTCAAACCTAGGATATCTTAAAATTTTCCATGTGTATGGAGTATAATTGTAAGCATTGAGATTGCCACCATAACAAGAAATGTACAGTGCAATAAGATAAATGGCCAACTTCTATGAAAGACAGATCTTTACCTTTGATTCCTAAAGTGAGGATACATAGCAATAGCTACTAGATACAATGGACCTCTAATATTCAGGCATTTGATACCTGTGCCCTCTTGGCATCTTACCAATCCTGATTCCACTGCTTTTTAAATTTATGGGGATGAATTATTAGTGTGCATGAAATATTTTCTTTCATGCCATTTGTGTTGTACGAGGGTATGTTGGAACATCTTGTATGGATTTGTTTTCTTCCCATGCTTAGTGTTTTCATTTAATCATTAAACTAGCAACTAGTTGGCATTTTTGTGCAAAATATATGTAACATGAAGCTTGGTACAAATTAAATAATGAATCCAAACAATAATCATGAAATGTTTTCTCTTTTTCTTTGGCTTGCAGGTAACTTATAGAAGATTGCAGTTTTATAAATACTTCCAAGACCAATATGTCTTCTTTGGGGACTTCCAAGGGGATCTTGGAGGTGTTTAAGTTTGGGGTCTATATTACTGTTCCAATTGTCCTCATGTATGCAGTTGCTAACAACACCGATACAATGCAGAAATTAATGGGCAATGTAAGTTTTTGTTTTGCCTTTCCTTCTACATGTGTTGAAATGCCTCTCTCATATGTTGATTAGCCATTTGGTTTTTTCAGAGATTTCTATAATCCAGGATAAGAGGTTCCCATAGACAAATTGGTAAATTTCTATGATACTAGATACACACTGTTCCCTTCCCAAATAGTGAATCCCCATATTAGATATGGATATAGTTATGATAGTCCAAGGATGTGCCTTGGGTGTATATTCAAATTCAGATCTAATCTGAGTCTGAGTACGGTTTTAGACATATCAGATATAGCTGATGCGAAATGCAAGCTGAATCCCATGAAAATTCAAAACAAACAAAATAAATATCACTAAAAAAAAAAGAAAATGAAAAAGACCGATGCATCATGAAGAGTAAAAAATCTTTCTTCTCACACACACTGCTCATTTTTGGAAGGGTTCTGGCTGAGAATTGTAAATTTCCCATGTTGTGTGGTGCTTATCTGTGTGCGTGCATGCAAACAGACAGAGATGGTACACATGTACATACATGCATGCATACATACATATAGTATCTTGATCGTATCCACTGCAGATGCCATACCTGTATTGATACTTTTATCCATATCCATGATATCAAGATAAGTATAAAAGAATGAAAATAACGTAAGCTGTATTTCATTAAGTGCCATTCTCATATGAAATCATAATTTGTTACAAACGGCCGTTTTAGAAAATGGTTAAATAATATGCATGAAATTGCAAGCCCCAAATATAAGATGTAAGATCTATCATCTATATTATAAATACTAAATAAAACTTTGTAGTAACCAAAAGGTATAATTTTATGGTTTCAACAAAATTCTACTGTTTTTAGCAAATCATAAATACTTTAAAAGATTTAGTTAGATGGTTCACTTTTGTATATTATTAAGAAATTATTGTATCAGGCTTCTTTTTTGTAATGTGATGTTGCCATATTTTTGTGTCTGTAAGCTCCTTAACTGTTGACCTCTCCGTGCTAGCAATCAGCCCTAACTAAATCTAGGGTGAGAATCTTGAGATCCATATTTACTCCATATGATAGTCTATACAGCATAAATATTTCTAACAAAGATCCATAATCCAGGAAATAATAGAATGAAAAGGGAAACAACTGCAGAATTGTTACAGACATACCTTGAAGGTGGAAACAATATATTTATATGCTTGGATTAATCCATTCTTGCATACATAGCGAAATTCAGTATAGTTGCAGTAAAGTCATTCACTTATAGTCATATACATTTAAATGACAGCCAGTAGGGAGCTATTGTCTTCCCTTTTAATCATATTTGTATTTATATTCAGATTCAATACAATGACAACGCATAATAGTTTCAATTCTTGCAAAAGGCTCATCGCTTCATTCCTTTATCAGTTGCATTTAATCTTCATCATAACCACATGTCCCCAAACCATCAACCGCTATGCGTTCAGCTCTAAAGCAGTCGGCATTGATGAGTGATGTGGTTGATCTCCCTGGGACACCTAGCCTTTGTTCGTAGCATCTCAATGACTATCCCTACAATAACAGTTTTGTCGATGCTTCCCTACACTGGATTCCTGTCACCGTCATCCTCAGTCAATCACATTTCTTAGCCAACTTTGTTGCCAACAAGTGATTAATGAGAAGATTAGGCATCATGTTTTTTTGGATTGAGGCTGGTTTTTCCCTAAAGTTGAAAACAAAGAAATTCAACATTTTATTGGGTAAATAATGCACTTTGATGAATTAACATTGAATTATTAAACGTCGAACAAAAATCATGTATGAAATTATATGGACAAATTCCAAGGTAGTTGGTTGTAATTATGATCCAATGTTTGGACTGTGGAGAGTCGTTGGTACCCTATACAATGTGATCCAAGGACACCTTTAGTTTATCCAACAAAGATTCTGGTAGTCTAGAGCATCCTTGGGCATCTATCCCAATTGTAGCTGCATCTTAGCAATTACATACAAGGCTAGGAAATCTGGTTATGTATGAAGTCGAGAAAGAAAAGAAAGAAAGAGAAATTTTATTAATGTCCACAAATGACCAAAAGTAGGTCAATGGGACTCGAGAATACATCCAATTACAATAGAAAGAACTAGGGCAAGAGGACCCAATGAACAATGACTTACTAAAGCCAAATCCCTACTTTCCATATACATTTCTCTAAACTCATGGGCATAAAGATAGAGTGAAATATGCTAACTAAAAAACACAGAAAAATGAAGGAAATAATTTTTTATTAATTATCTGATCCAAAGGTTCCACCTGACATATATGCAAAATATGTGGCATCGCCTTATGTCCTTCTGACTTCTGCTGTTGTTTGAGTAAACTGGTCGCAGTTCTGGGGGGTTACATCCCCAAACTTGCAATAGCTGCACCTGTGGATTTCCGTCCCGGTGACAAGGAATGATAACTGCGTCTTTCATCAAGGGTTTGTAAATTTTCAGAAGAGTCCTCCTCCTTCCCAGCGCTGCTAATAACTACCCTCAACTCAGCTAAAATGTGGCAGCTGACTGCCTAAAAGGGGCATTAACCCAACTACCCTTCCACTACCATAACTACAACCTAACTAAAAGAACTGATTTATTTCCTGCAGCGCTAAACTGCCTAATTCCATGCAGCGCTAAACTGCCTAATTCCATGCAGCGCCAAAACTGCTTATTGATGACTACCTCTCAGATGACTAGCGAACTGACAGTGGAATTATTCCTTCCAACTGCACTGAAACTGATTAAGACTAAGTCCATAGTGGCAGTTAGTTTATTCCTTATGCATGGAGTGCTAAACCAATGGGGACATTACAAGCCCTCCGTCTCTAAATTTGCTTGTCCTCAAGCAAGACAATGCCTGATTATCAAGAATATCAGCCAACTCCCAAGCGGCATCTTCACGCAGCAAACCCTTCCATTGTATGAGGATTTCAGTCCAAACATAGTTTTGCAGTAGTTTTTCCCGGGTAGCAAGTATCTGTTCCGGCACTAGTAACAACTTCCCCTCATCATCTAAGGGTGGAAGCTCAACTGAAGGTGTGACCTGCTGCCCTACGGCCTTCTTTAAACAAGCCACAAGGAAGAGATTGTTGATTTGACTGGTAGGGGGTAACTCCAACTCGTAAGCCACCTCACCCACACGTTGTACAATTTTGTATGCCCTGTAGAAGTGAGGTTTTGACTTTACAGCCCCACTTGCTTTTAAAGTAAAATTGCCTGTACGGCTGTAGCCAAAGGAAAATCATGTCTCCTTCAAAAGATCTCTCAGTACGGTGTTTATCTGCATAAATATTTTGCTGAATTTGTGCATGCTGGAGCTGATCGTGTAAACCTGTCAACACTTGCTTGTGTTGTTCAACAAAATCTCCCACTGCAGGAACTCGTGTCTCAGGAATGGTCAACCCTACAAAAGATGGTGCCTCATAACCATACAACAACGTAGAAGGGGACATCCCAAATGGACATATGATAGGTAGTGTTGTAACAATACTCCCTGAGGCATAATCAACGTACCCAAGCTGACTGACAGTCGATCACAAAACTCTCAAAGACTCTTCAACCCACTTGTTAACTATCTCTGTTTGCCCCATCTGTTTGGGGATATTCGCTGGTACTAGGTGTCAATTTTGTTCCCGTCAATTCGAATAATTCTTGCCAAAAGACACTCATGAAGCTAGCATCTCTATCACTGACCACGGTGCTAGGTAACCCATGCAATTGAAAGACCTCTTTAAAAAATAGGTCTGCTATTTGTGGAGCTTTGAATTCACTGGGGATGGAGAAAAGCTGGGAAAACTTCAACAATATAGATCCACAACTACGAAGATGCAATTCTTTCCCCCTACTTAAGGTAACCCTCTGATGAAATCCATTGATACGGATTCCTATTTCTGTTGAGGAATGGGGAGGGGCTGAAGCAGACCTGCAGGGTATGTGGTCTCATGTTTCATACTTTGGCACACTCCACACTCCCGTACATATTGCGATACATCCTTTTTTAGACCCTTCCAAGCATATCTATTCCGAATTCGTCTATAAGTCTTGAAAAATCCAGTGTGACCAGCAATTGGAGAATCACGGAATGCTGCGATAATTTTACGTTTCAGCTTGGATCCTGGCACTATAGAAATTATGTCCTTGTACAAAATAATGTCGTTCTTCACCTGGTATCTCATCCTTTTTTGAAACATCGATTGTACTTCTATCAACTTTGTAGCTAGTGGATCCTTGGCATACTCAGAGAACAACTCTTCCCTCCAATCAAATTCTGCTGAAGAAACGGCCAATAATTCAGGGCCTTAGGAGAGTGCATTTGCTACTCTATTATTCTTTCCCTTGACATACTCAATGTCAAAATCCTAGGCTTGTAATTTACTGACCCATTTTTTCTGTCTATCATTGAGATCACACATGTTGTGGTCCGTGTGAACTACAAAACGTCCAAAAACTAAATATTGCTTGAGCTTGGCCAATGCATGCATAATTGCCAACATCTTTTTATCATATATGGAGAAATTTCGCTCTATACCTATTAATTTCCAACTTGCAAATGATACGGGTTGCCCATTTTGCATAGGAACAGCTCCTAGCCCTTCCCCTGAAGCGTCACACTACCACAAAAGGTAATGCAAAATTGGGTATGGCAAGAACGGGCCCAGTGCACATTATCTTCTTCAAATAGTCAAACGCTGCTTGTGCTGCAACAGACCAATGGAAAGCCCCTCTTTTGGTTAATTCCGTCAAGGTCGAAGCTAGCTGCAAGAATTCTATTATAAATCTCCTGTAGTAGCTGCAAAGACCAAAAAAACCCCTTAATTGAGTCAATGTCCTCGGAGTAGGCTATTTCTGGATGGATTGTACCTTGGTTGGATCCATCTTTACACCTATCTTGCTGATTATGTGACCCAAATGCATAATTTTCTGCATTCCAAACTCACACTTGCTTTGCTTGGTGAAGAAGGTTTGCTTCTGCAATATGGCCAACACTATCTCTAGATGTTTCATGTGTTCCTCCCATGCTCTACTATAAATCAGAATGTCATCAAAGAGTACCAATACAAATTTCCTCAAGTAGGGCCTGGAAATTTCATTCATTGCTGATTGGAAATTGGCTGGTGCATTGGTGGGTACAAAAGGCATCACCAAAAACTCGAAGTGCCCATAATGACACCGAAAAGCAGTCTTGAATGAGTCTTCAGTTTTGACTCTTAGCTGATGATACTTAGACTGTAAATCAATTTTTGTGAAATGTGTGGCCCAGTGTAACTCGTCAAACAATTCATCAATACGAGGTATTAGGTATCTGTTTTTGATGGTCTTTTTATTTAGATCTTTGTAATCCATACACATCCTTAACGTTCCATCTTTCTTTTTTACCAGTACCAGTAGGGATGCAAAAGGACTCATACTAGGTCTGATGTGCCCCAGTTTCAGCAACTCTTCAATAGTCTTTTCTATCTCACCCTGAAGGCACGAGGATGACGATAAGGACTCACAATGATAGGCTTTGTCCTTGGTTCCAACTCAATGGTGTGCCTGAATCCTCTATCGGGCAGAAGTCCTAGAGGCATATTTGCAAACATAGAAGCATATTTATCCAATAGCATTTGTACAGCTGGGGGGTGTTCACCCACCCCTAAAACCATGGTACCTAGAGGTAACCCTTTAATTGTAGAGATAGTTGCCATCCAACTGATTTGATCCCATCTCAAAAGCCACTCTATTCATTGTGTTGATACTTGTTGTATTGAAGCATATATAACCCCCTTGATGATTTTCTTTCGTCCTTGCTCCACAAAGTTGAGTGTCATTGTTTGGTAGTTCTGTGTGAACTCTCCTAGGGAATGTAACCACTGGACGCCCAAAATCATGTGAACTCCCCCAAGGGGATGACATAAAAGTCATGAGTTATAGTATGCTCATCCAACACTACCTATAATTGTTGGATCACTTGCTTGCAGGCCAATGAGTAACCATCAACTACTGCCATGTCGAATCTTGCAAATTCTTCAGCTTTCAACCTGAACGTGCTACCACACTCTGATCAATGAAGTTATGGGTTGCTTCCCCATCAATGAGTGCCATGATATGCTATCCTCCAATCCACCCCTTAACTTGGAAAGAGTGGTACCTCGGTGCCCTTGACAAAGAAGCAATAGTAGCTGGCTGTACTCCTCCTTCAGGTAACTATACATTTCAATTCCTATCCTTGTTGGTGGGACCTCATCCTCCACCATGCTGTGGGCATCTATACATACCTCGGGCTCTCCTTCATCATCTGAATATGCCTCAATCAAATGAACTTGCCCCTTTCCCAAGCACCTATGTGTTGGATTCCAAGGTTCTTTACAGCTGAAGCAAAGTTGTTTCCTCTGCAATTCATTGCAGGACATATCTCCTTCATGTTGATTTCTAAATGTGTGCCCTATTCCTTGGGGTCGGGGGGGTCGATAGGGGGCTGCCCCTATAGCTTCTGTGGATAAGATTTATATGGTATTACTATTCCTTGCTGCTGCTGTGACACCCCTGCATTTGTTCCCTTGAAAGCTGACCCTTGGAAAGATTGGCTTGGTGTAGTGGCTTCTAGGGTTAAAGATATTTTAATAGCAGCTTGCAGCGAATTGGGTTCAAGGACCTTAACTAGGCCTCTAAGGGGTTCTTTCAGCCCTTCTATGAAATGGAAAACCAAGCGCCTTTCCGATATGTCAGGTACCATGCCTGTTATTCTTTGAAAATCAGTCACATAGGCGTCCACGGAGTTCCTCAGGGTCTTGCCTTTCAAATCTATCAACCAATCTCCTACAAAAATCTTCGTAGGTGGTGATATGGCTGTGCCCTTGAGTAACTAAACTGTGGTACCACCATTCGTGTGCAATTCCTTCTAGGTGAAGTATTGTGAACTTCATGGCCACCTCCTCATACATAGGACTCAATAAGAAATAGGTGTTTAGCTTTTGGATCCAAGCTCTAGCTGAGGCTTTGTGGGACACATCGAATGAGGGAATCGTGAGCTTCCCAAGCCTACTTTGAAGGTGTGTTTGTGAGGCCTGTTCAGAACGGTTTTACTTGTACTTTTAATTTTGGTTTTTGATTGTAATGTACAAAAATTCATGATAGAAATTTCTGCCCTGATCTCTGCACTCTTTGCCTCATATTCTGCATGGGGGATGTTCAAGTCTTCCTCGTGTTGATTGTCCATATCGCTGTCTTGCGTCACTGCTGCTTTTTGCAAGAATGTAAACCTGGGTAGACTTATACCTATGACAGAATTCGTTGGAGCGTTTTGGTTTATTTCTGCAGATGAAGATGCTCCCTGCATATCATTCCCCGACAGTGCAGTACCCTGATTGACCTCCTTGCGATGTTTCTGAGTGAATAGTTCGATGAGTTGTTACTGCCCATCTTTAAGTATCATCGTAATGTCCTTCAAAGACTTAACCACTTCAAAGAATCTCTGCTCTTAATCCTCACTCGGCATCTTCTACTTTCTCTGTTCCCTATGTTGATACCTTGTTTCCTTGTCACTGACATGCGGTAGAATTAATTAGAAATGTTTGGTTTTTCAAGTTTGTTTTTCTTTTTTTTTCCTTTGTTTTTCCATGGTGGCAGAATCCAGCTTTGGTACCACTGAAATATGCTAAGTAAATTACACAGAAAAATGCAGGAAAGAACAAATGATAATTAATAAAAAAATATTAATTTTTTGATCCAAAGGGTTCTCTTGACATACATGCAAAATACCTGGCACCGACCTATGCCCTTCTGACTCCTATTGCTGCTGTTTGAGTGAACTGGTCACAAGTCTGGGGGGTTACATCCCCAAACCTGCAATGGCTGCACCTGTGGGTCTACGTTCCAGGCACAAGGAATGATAACTGCGTCTTTCACCAAGGGTGGGTTTGTAAATTTTCAGAAGAACCCTCCTTCCCAGCATTGCTAATAACTACCCTCAACTCGGCTAAAATGTGGCAGATAAATCTCTAAAAGGGGTGTTAACCCAACTACCCTTCCACTACCATAACTACAAGCTAACTAAAATAACTGATTTATTCCCTGCAGTGCTAAACTCCCTAATTCCATGCAGTGCCAAAACTGCTTATTGATAACTAACCATCAGATGACTAGCTGACAGTGGAATTATTTCTTCTAACTGCACTGAAACCGATTAAGACTTAAGGCAACAATGGCAGTTATTTTTTCCTTATACATGCAGTGCTCAACCAACGGGGACATTACATAGAGGCTCCTCCCCATGCCAGTCATATCTCTAGTTTGTTGTTTTCCTTCTAAAATAACAAATGTAGCTATACAAATTTACGTTAATTTCTACCCTGATCTTTGTCTAATGTTTCTCTTTCCATTGATCTTCAGTTACATGCCTCTCTCCCATTGTTAAGGACCTTTACGTCTTCCATCCTATATAATGGCAAGGCTAAGAATCACATTGTCTATAATGCTTATATTTTTTTGTGGGGGATGGGGGAGAAGTGCATCTATTTACATCAAAGAACACGATAATTGAATCATTATAACAGCAGGATGACATCGAAAGTCTCACTCTATAAAAGTTAGAAAAGCTAACATCTGAGAGTTGTCATTCTTGTGAAAAAAATCCTAGCTTTTGTTGTGCCTACCTAGCACCACTAGAATAAAAACACAAACAGGGCTTTACAAGTCTTGAACTATTTTATCTTGCGTAAAGCACAGATATTTCTTGTGTACCATTAGGAACTACTAACCATTGATTTATAACATACATGTAAGCATAAGTTCTAGATGAACCAATGTCTCTCAAGAGGAGTTCCACACCGCTAAGTCAATTTCGGTCTACCTATGGCCTCCAGATAACCAAATGGATTCTTCTCATTCATAAACATAGGAAACCAACGTTTGTTTGCTGAAAACAAACATCGGGAGTGAAAGTTACACCCCTGTAAAGCTTGGTAATAGACCTTGAAAGTTGGGTAAGTCAAGTAACCAATGGATACAGGTCACTCAAAAACAGAGGAAACAAAAGTTTGCTTGCTAAAAAAACAAACAATATCAGGAGTGAAAGTTACACCCTGTAAAGCTCTATGGTAGACCTTGAAAGTTGGACATGTCTAGATGTTGTAAAAAATGAATAATCGCTGAAACTGTCAAAAAATCAAGATCTACTTTCTTTGTTATAGCATGGGTGAAGCTGAGACCTATTTCAAATATGTGAAGTGGGGTTATTTCCCTAGCATTTATTTGTTTAATCTTAAAGTAAATGTAATCAAAACAAGGGGTAAAACTCTACTTGTCATTGAGGTCCATACACTGAGGTCATCATTGGCCTCGCTACCTTAAGCTTTTCATTGGTGGCCATCCATTATGGTCCCCATCAGTTTCCATACATTATGGTTGCCATTGATCAACTCAAGGTTTGTCGTTGGTCATGCATCATGATGGCCAACAGCAACACTGCCAAGTAAAGTTGCTGTCAGCCACCCACTATGACTGGAGGTGGAAGCCACTTTTTCGGGCATAGACATAAGTTATGGCAGCTTTTTGTTGTCACACAATATGGTCATTCTAAATTTGTCTAAGTGGCTTTAACCTACTCTTAAATGATTAGGCTTAAACCAGTCTGAACCTTACCTTCCTATACTCATTTGTAATTGTAAATTTCATAGATTCAAAACCAAAGTATACATTTTTGCCTTTTCCAACTCTGTAAAGAAGAAAAGGGAAAAACTTAGGCTATACTAGCAAGCATAGATTGCATAACCGGCAATTATTCACCGGTTACTCAAGTATTTGTTAGGAAAACCTTGAAACAAAAAACCGCTGCTCAAACTCACCATTGTTTTTTGATCGCTTGTTTTTGCCTGCAGACGAGTACTCGCCATGTACTTGCGAGTAATTGTGAGTACCCAGCGAGTACTTGGCAATTACTTGCCTACAATTTGTATTTGTAGATTCGTGGACTTGTAGATTCTTGTTGTATTCGCATGATTATGTGATCTTGTACTTTATTTGTATTCAAATCTAATAGAAAACACTTTTCTAACATTTTACAGACTCATCTGATGTATAAAATTTATGTTCTTTTGATAAATTTAAGTAATTTTTTGCCTTTGTCAGTTATTCTTGTTTATTCGACCACCCCTGTCGAATACTCTCTGATTATTCAAAATTTCCCCTTAGCAAGTACTCACCGGTTATGGGTATGTATACTATTCTACCAAGCATTCATTCTTCCAATATGCCAATAACAACAGAGCTAAATAGAAAACACACTTCCTATTTATTTATCAACCAATAGATAATTACAGGGGTTCAATAATTCACTCCAACAGAAGTCCACGGTGGCCACACATGGTTGCCCAATAATGAGGAAATCCACAATGATCATTAATAATAAAATGCCTTAACAAAACTTTACAACTCACGCTTTTGACTCAAAACAAGAAATACAAAAAGAAGAATACAAATCCTTTTCACTAAACATGAACACAATCCAAAAGGAAGTCCATCTAAATAAAAATAGAATTCTTCTCTTCTATCTTGGTCCTCATCCACGACAAACAATAGCTAACTGAAGGGCTTCCAACTCTGCGCAGCTGGGCCCTCCTACATTCTAGCAAGCAGCATCATTTTACTAATATTACTCACATAAATCATGTGTGATCCTAAGGAAGTCCCATGTAGAAACCCCTGTTTCCCTGATCTCTGAAACTAAATGTTTTTTTGAATGTTTTTGTGTAGTTTGATTTTTTTTGTGTTTTTGCATGAAATAAAGAAGAGTGCGATTTTGCAAGATAAATTCAAATAAATAAATAAATAGCAGTAGAATCTCTTAACTGGCTAATTTATATTCTTATTATTCGTCCAGATGATTACAGTATTAAATCTCTGTCATGCATATAAAAATAATATGAAATATTGTTCAAAAACTTGATTTTTTCTGCAAACCCTAGATCTGGTACAGCTGGTACGGCTGCAATAAATACACTTTTCTCTGCGCTTCTGAAGGTACAGATAGATGCTAGATGTCTAGGCGCCCAAAAGGGTATCAACAGACTGTAGAAAAAGTAGGTGATTTGCTCCCTAGGAAATATACGCCCCTTTGCTGGACTGTACGCCCTGTAGCAGGACTGTACGGATTTCGTACGGCATTGATTAAAACTGTACGGCTTGGGTTTTTAGTGCCGGATCTTGAAAAATATAAGCGCCAAAATTTATGATCTCCTTGTAGATAATTCCCTGAACAATGTCAGGGTCTAGAACACACAGCTCTGATACCAGCTGTCAGGATCCCCTACTCTACTCTGAGAGTACAATTGATTACCTTTGTATAAACAACTAAACACGAAATTATACCAGAAGTAATAAGTAACTAAAATTCAGAAATAGCACAGAATATGATATACGAGAAACAATACAATCTGTATTAACACTCTTCTAGAAAGAAATACAATGAAGAAATCTCACTCTTCCCACACCTCTTGGATGTACAGATCTCTTTCCCTCAAGAGTTCTCTCTCTCAATCAATTACAATCAACAATCAACTCAATACCGAGTTGTTCCTCCAGTCCTTGTGACAATCAACTCAACCGGTTGTTTTGCCTACAATACCAGTATCTAGTGACAATCAACTCAATGGTTGCTTTGTCTACCTTACATACACAAGCAGATCTCCTTGATCTTGCTCCTTGTTGTGTTGTAGATCTCCTTGATCTTGCTACCCCGCAGATCTAACTGACCTTACACACACACACCTGCAGATCTCCTTGATTTTGCACACCCTGCAGATCAACTGACCTTGCTTACCATGTAGATCTCCCTGATCTTGCTACCTGCAGATCAACTGATCTTACACTTGAAAGGATCTTGTCCTTGTCCTTTTTGATCTTTAATTACAATACAACCCCATGGATCTCTTAAATAGAACCCCAAACAAACAATAATTAGAAAAGCGGACTCAAGACTAAAATTAGTCTTTACATGCAAACTGACTGTTCGTTTAACTAACTGTTCGTCTAACTAACAGTTTTGGAAACGCACAGGCGATCGACGTCGATTTATGTCTGTCTGGAGATGATCGACGTCCGCTGATGCCTAATCGATGTCGACAGCTTTCGGTTCCTGCCTGACCGATGTCGGTAGATTATGACCGATGTCGGCAACTGTCTAACTCCAACAACCTCCACTATTTGCATAACAGTGAAGCTTTTAGCTCCACAACCTAACAATCTCCCACTTGGAGATAAACAATTGCACCTGTACCTGTACAGCAACGTCCTCTAATCTGTTTCTGGGTTGTATCTCCATCTTCAAGTTCAGTCTTGAAGACCAACAAAAATTGAATGAAGATTCAACTTCTCCTTTGTTCCTGGCTATGTTAACATTTTCGCAGGGTTCTTATCCTTGCTAGCCTCTGTGACTGCAACAACTTTTTGCATCTCTGAAATTCAGCGAACCGCCGTTTCACCAACAGTGAACACATATCCTGTGGTGCTTCTCCTGTCATTTAAGTAACCTGTCATATCCGAATCTACATACCCATGTAGAGAAGTGCTTGACTCTGCATAGCATAAATACCTGCTGCTGGTCCCTCTCAGATATCTGAAAATCCACTGAACTGCTTTCCAGTGCTCTTTCCTTGGATTGGCCATAAACTTGCTGACAACTCCCACTGCTTGGGTAATATCAGGTATAGTACATACTATGTACCCAACCTCATCATGTGATTTAGGACACTGTTCTAAGCTCAGCTTGAACTGTCCAACCATAAGTGTGCTTACCGGTTTTGCATCCTGCATATTGAACCTATCCACTACTTTATTCACATAATCCTCTTGAGATAAAATCAACTTGACTTTTCCTGTCTCTAGAAATACTCATGCCAAGGATTTTCTTTGCTCTTAAATTTTTTTTGGCACATGTCTGAGCTACTTTTACCTTTAGCTCAACAAATCCTTGCATGTGTGACCCTGCAACAAGCATATACACTACATACAGTATCAGGGTAATGTAGCGACCATTATTCAACCTGGTACAATAAACACAATGGTCACATTGACATTGACTAAAGCCATGCTTTGTCATAATCCTGTCAAACCTCAAATACCACTGTCCTGGAGCTTGCTCAAGACCATATAACCTGGCCTTCTGTCTCACCTGTCCATTCTCTCCTTTCTTTAACCTGTAAATCCATTCGTCTTTTAGTGCTTTCATTTCGGCTGGCAACTCTACCAAATCTCACGTTTGGTTTTTTTTCAAAGAATCAATTTTCTCATTTATGCCATGCTCCCACTGTTTTTTGGATTCTACCTGCATTGCCTCTTCAAAACTCCCTGATTTTTCACCATCAGTGAGCAACAAGTAGTATAAAGAAGGAGAATAACGAATTTGAGGCTTATTTACCCTTTCAGACCTCCTCATGGGCGTTTGAGACTCCTTGACAGCTAGCTGTCTGCCCAAATTTCGTTCTAACAGTGACCGATCTTGGTCATCTCTCAGTCTACACCCGACCGATGTCGGTTCCATGTGATCGACCTGATCGACGTCGGTTCTTACCTGATCGACGTTGGTTCTTACCTGATCGACGTCGGTTTCCACCTGATCGTCGATGTCGGTTTCCTGATCGACGTCAGTGTCCACCTGTCCGACATCACCAACTTTGGTCTGCACATGATCGACGTCGGTTCACCTGATCGACGTCGATAACTGTGTTTTTCTGTGAGATGATTTTTACCCACGAGCTCATTTTGGATCATAGCCTTGTCCAAATCAACATTGCCCTGCTCAGAATTATTCAGCCTCTTGAGCTGATCTGTGTCCATCATCTTTTTGAAAATCAAGGCTTTCCAGTTCTTAAGTGTGTCAAAAACATCAAATTTCCTCTTTATGCAATACTGTGATCCTCCAATAGAAGCTCATTTCTTTGTTGACCCAGTTTCAAGAAACATCACTTTCTTCTGTTGCTTACAGAAATCTCGATCTATGCTTTTCAAATCTGAAAGCTTACATTTTGATTTAAGAACATGCATTCCCTTCTCACTCATGTGACCAAGCCTATAGTGCCACATCTTTGCATCTATATTTGAAGTAGATAAAACAAAAGGCGAATCAGTAATACAAGTAGATAAATAAAGTGTACTTACTTTCTTACCTCTTGCTAAAACAAGTGCACCTTTAGAAACTTTTCAAGATTCTGCTGTGAGAGTTACTGTGCAACCCTCATCACCCAACTTTCTTACATAAATCAAATTCCGCTTCAGGACTGGGACATGTATGACATCCTTCAACACCCATGTGTTGTCATTCTGCAATTTCAGCTGCATTTCTCCTTTGCCAACCATTTGACAAGGCTTACCAACCCCTAAATAAATCTATCCAAAGTCTCCATGGACATAATCATGGAAAAATTCTCTATTTGGGGTTGCATGGAAAGAGGCCCCAAAATTTAAAAGCCAAGATTCTACTTTATCCAAGGAACATATAAGAGCATTTCGTGCAACAATACCTGCATCATTTGCTTCTTTATTTTTTTCATGCTGATCTTCTACCAACCAACAATCTTTCTTTACCTGCCCTTTCTTTTCACAATTCCATAATTGATAATTCTTGCTATTGAATTTTTTCATTCTTAGCTTACTTTCTTCTGCCATTGCTTTACTCCCACTCAAACAGAAACTCCTGTGAGTGATCTGTAATCAACAAACACTTAGCACACTCTGAAACCAAAGTGTTAGTGAACCAAGCTCTGAGAACCTTCACCCTGGCTCTGAGAACCTTCACCTTGGCTCTGATACCACTTTGTCAGGATCTAGAACACACAGGTCTGATACCAGCTGTTAGGATTCTCTACTCTACTCTGAGAGTACAATTGATTACCTTTGTATAAGCAACTAAACACGGAATTAAACCAGAAGTAATAAGTAACTAGAATTCAGAAATAACACAAAATATGAGATACGAGAAACAATACAATCTGTATTAACACTCTTCTAGAAAGAAATACAATGAAGAAATCTCACATTTTCCACACCTCTTGGATGTACAGATCTCTTTTTCTCAAGAGTTCTCTCTCTCAATCAATTACAATCAACAATCAATTCAATACCGAGTTGTTCCTCCAGTCCTTGTGACAATCAACTCAACCGGTTGTTTTGCCTACAATACCAGTACTCGGTGACAATCAACTCAATGGTTGCTTTGTCTACCTTACATACACAAGCAGATCTCCTTGATCTTGCTCCTTGTGTTGCAGATCTCCTTGATCTTGCTACTCCGCAGATCTAACTGACCTTACACACACACACCCGCAGATCTCCTTGATCTTGCACACCCTGCAGATCAACTGACCTTGCTTACCATGTAGATCTACTTGATCTTGCTACCTGCAGATCAACTGATCTTACACTTGGAAGGATCTTGACCTTGTCTTTTTTGATATTTAATTACAATACAGCCCCATGGATCTCTTAAATAGAACCCCAAACAAACAATAATTAGAAAAGCGGACTCAAGACTAAAATTAGTCTTTACATGCAAACTGACTGTTCGTTTAACTAATTGTTCGTCTAACTAACAGTCCTGAAAATGCACAGGGGACTGACGTCGGTTCCTGTCTGTCTGGAGATGATCGACGTCGGCCGATGCCTAACCGATGTTGGCATCTTTCGGTTCCTGCCTGACCGATGTCGGCAGAGTATGACCGACGTCGGCGACTGTCTAACTCCAGCAACCTCCACCATTTGCATAACAGTGAAGCTTTTAGCTCCACAACCTAACAAACCCTGATGAAATAACCCTGTAAATCTCTATGATAACCTCTGTGTGAAGTTATCTCTCAAACTGGCAATAGATCAGCTGATATATCACAACCTCTGAATTGCACACACTGAAAATGCACGTTCTTCAATGCAAATAGAATACCGGAAACCCTTGGCTCAGTCTTCTCAAAAAATACGTAGCGAAAATTGTCTTCAACATGAATGGTGCGCTCTCCAATGAGAAACCCTTATAATCTTCAAAAAGGTGCGTTTGCCCTAATTAGGGTTTCATGATTAAAAATTAGGGTTTTTTTTCTTTTAATTTTTTTCATAGTCTAAGACACAATTTTAATTATAAAATATAATTAAAACGGCCCCCTTCATAATGAGCGCCCCCTTGGGACAAAACGCCTAAGTCATTAAATTACGCCAAATAATTAATATTTAATTAAATCAATTAAATATTAATCTCTCTCGATACATATCCGATTCTCGATCCGTCTAAAGCTGGCGAACAAGGGAGTGATTCCGCACATGACCATACCAAAGCAGAGGTGCTCCGTTGCGTGTCAAATATCCCTAAAAAATAGGAGCTCAGGCAAACGTGTCCGAAAGAGCCCAAACGAAAGCCAATTAAAAAAATTATTCTAGTTGAAGCCAAGCCAAGCTCCATCAAGACCCTCTATCCATCCTATCAGCGTACGAGGGTCGCATAATAGGCTAATCATCAACTTTGCGAGATGTCAACTGGAAGGGAACATGATAGTCCGCCCCTCCTGAAATTGCTTGTCCGCAAGCAATCTCAACTCTGGATGCTATAAAATATCCTCGCTCTCCCATGTAGCATCCTCCACTGGCAAATCTCTCCATTTTACCAAATATTCCCTGATAGTCCTCCTACGCAACTGTCTCTCTCTATACTCCAGGATAGACTCAGGTACTAAAATCAACTTTCCCTCATCATCTAAGGGAGGTAAAATTGCAGAAGGTACCACTCGGTGTCCCAACGCCTTCTGCATGCGTGATACATGAAAAACATTGTGTATCCTGCTCTCTGTCGGAAGCTTTAGCTCATAAGCCACCTCTCCAACACGCCCCAGGATCCTAAAAGGACCGTAATAACGTGGCTTAAGCTTCTCTGCCCCACTCTTCCTAAGAGTAGACTGACGGTAAGGCTGCAGCATAAGATAAACCATGTCACCCACATCAAAAGATCTCTCGGTCCTCCTCTGATCTGCGTACTGCTCTTGCTGATTCTGTGCCCTGGCAATATTCTCCATGAGAGCCCTCATAGTATCCTAACTCTCCTGCAACAAGTCTCTAGCACTCGGCACTCTACTGTCACTCAGTAGCAAATCCAGAAAACTCGGCGCCTCATACCCGTACAACGCCATAAAAGGGGACATCTGTATGGTCATGTGGAAAGTCGTGTTATAGCAATACTCGCACAAGTGAATCCACTTGACCCATGCCTTTTGATGCCCTGCAATATAGTTCCTGAGGTAACCTTCCACCTATTTATTCACTATCTCTGTCTGTCCATCGGTCTGCAGGTGGTAACTGGTGCTTAGTGTAAGCTCGGTTCCACAGAGTCTGAACACCTCCTGCCAGAAGTGACTCAAAAATCGACTATCCCTGTCGCTCACTATGCTCCGAGGCAACCCATGCAGTCTGAATACCTCTCGGAAGAAGACCTCTGCTACCTATGTAGCTGTGTAAGTGGTGGTAATCGGAAAGAAGTGGGCATACTTCGTTAATCGATCCACGACTACATATATGCAATCTCGTCCTTGGGCTTTAGGCAAGCCCGTAATAAAATCCATCGACAGGGATTCCCACTTCCTATCAGGTATCGAAAGTGGCTACAATAACCCTGTCGGGTACGTGTTCTCCTGACAAACAGGGCACTCACGCACATACTGAAGAACATCTGCCTTAAGTCCCTTCCATGTGAATCTCTCCTGAATCTGTCTATAGGTCTTGAAATACCCAGGATGTCCGGCAGTAGGTACATCATGAAAGGCTCGCATGATAATGTTCTTCACCTCTGAACCTGGGATCAAATAAACCCTGTTCTTGTAAATGATCAAGTCATTCACAAGAGAATATCTAGTATCAATCGTTGATCCCTCAACAATGCTGGATGCCCATGAATCCTTGGCATACTCTGCCACAATCATGTGTCTCCAATCCTCTGTAATGTGAACCATAGTACTCAAATAAGGCCTGCGAGAAAGTGCGTCGGCCACTACATTCTGGGTGCCCTTGATGAAAGAGATGTCAAAGTCATATGCCTGTAATTTGCTCACCCACTTCTGCTGACAATCATTGAGGTTTCGCTGCCCCAAGAAATGTCTCAAACTGTTGTGGTTAGTTTTGATGCAAAATTTGCTGCCAATAAGATATTGCCTAAATTTTGCCAAGGCATGCATTATAGCAAGCATCTCTTTATCATAAATGTTGTAAAGTCTCTCAGGCCCCCTGAGCTTACGGCTGTCATACACTATAGGGTGCTTGTCCTGCATAAGCACCGCTCCAATGCCCTCACCTGAAGCATCACACTGAAGCTCAAAAGGCTTCGAAAAGTCAGGTAGTGCCAACACGGGGCACGTTGTCATCAACTCCTTAAACCGTACGAAACACTCTTGTGCCTCAGGTGTCCAACAAAATGCACCTTTTCTCAACAAATCTGTCATAGGGGCTGCATGACGTGAATAACCATTCACAAATCTACGATAAAACCCACACAAACCTAGAAATCCCCGTAGTTGTGTCAGATTCGCCGGAATAGGCCAGTCAATAATAGCGCAGATCTTCTCAGGATCCATCCACACTCCCTCTGCACTGATAATATGACCCAAGTACAACAATTTGGTCATCTCCAAATCACATTTGGACTCCTTGGCGTACAAGGGCTCCCTCTCCAAAATACTGAGCACGGTCTCCAGATGAGCCAAATGCTCCTGCCAAGTCCTGCTGTATATAAGAATGTCATCGAAGAAAACAAGTACAAACCTCCTCAACAGTGAATGGAAGATTTGTTCATAGTGGACTGAAATGTCGTTGGCGCATTAGTGAGCCCAAATGGCATCACCACAAACTCATAGTGTCCACAATGACAACGGAAAGTAGTCTTCTCAATGTCCTGCTCACGAACCCTGATCTGATGATACGCTGACCTTAAGTCTATCTTCGTGAAGTAGCATGCACCATGGAGCTCATCAATACGAGGTATTGATATCTATTCTTTAATAGTTCTCTTATTCAGGACTCTGTAGTCAATACACATGTGTAGGGTGCCATCCTTCTTCACCAGAACAACTGAAGAAGCGAATGGTGATTTGCTTGGCCGAATGTGACCCATAGCAAGTAACTCCTTGAGTGTTTTCTCGATCTCATCTTTCAACCGCTTAGGATGCCGATAAGGAGTAATCATAATGGGCTTAGCGCCCTCCTCAAGCTCAATAATGTGCTCAATGCCCCTGTCTGGAGGTCTCCCTGGTGGAATATCATTGAATACCTTATCATACTTGACTCTCAACTGTTGAATGTCAGGATGATACTCAATTTTCTGCTGTCCCTCCTGTATTGGTGCCAATGTGCACTCGGCTACCCACTCTACCATGTCGTGTCGCATGAGCCTCTCCATACGATGAAAAGAAATAGTTTTGATGTTGCTGTCCCTTATTGCCTTCAAAATATGTCTTCCCATCAACATCAAAACGAATCTCCATGTCCTTGAGACGAAGAGTGACTTCCTCAAGTGAATGAAGCCACTTCATGCCCAAGACCAAATCTATATCCCCCATGTTCACCACATAATAATCAGCGCTGAACTCATAGTTGTTCAAGCGCAATGGGAGATCTCTAATCATCCGCCCACACCTAAGAGTGTACCCGTCGGCCACCTTAACTCTAATGCCGTCAAACTCCTCGGTAGTTAGTCCACGCTTCTCCACAAATCTAGCATCAATAAAATTATGTGTGGCTCTTGTGTCAAGAAGGGTTATGACCCTCTGTCCTGCCAAAACTCCATGAAGTCTGAATGAACCCTCCTACTGGATGCTAGATAGGCGTGCCTCCTGAATCTGAAGCTCTGACTCTGCTTCTGCCTTAGGCTCTGAAGCCTCTGACTCTGACTCCTCAAAATTCTCCTGCTGTTCGGAATTTTCTGATTCTGAATCCTCATAAAAAGCCCACATCACTCGATTTGCCTTGCCCTTAGGCCTCAAAGGACAATCGTGATTGGCATCATAGGGACCTTTGCAGTAGAAGCAAAGCTTCTTCCTACGTAGATCGTTAAGAGCCTCTCAATCCAAAGGTGGTGCTGTTGGTATGCCCTTTGAATCATTTTTAAAACCTGATTTGTCTTTGATAAAATTTGATTTCTCTCTATTTTTGTTGAAGCCCTTATTGTCCCTGAATGAAGAAGTACCTCTGGAGTTAAATTTACTGGATGGGGTGGCCATCTCCATACTACGCGCCTTCTTCATAGCTTCCTGTAACAAAAGAGGATCAAAGCCTTTGATCCAACCTCTCAATGGTTCTGTCAATCCCTCCATGAAGAGCACAAGTCGCCTCTCTGAAATATCAGGAACCATAACTGATAACTTCTGGAAGTCACCAATGTAAGACTCTAGATTACCACTCTGGCGCAACTGAGCCAACTCCCTGAAATAGGATTCCGGATCCTTGTCAAATCGTTCCACCAGCCTATCAACAAACTCCTGATAAGATGTGATCCGATCATGTTGGAGTGTCACCATCCCGTGGTGCCACCAATCGTGAGCTACCCCCTCAAGATGCAGTGTCGCATATTTGATAGCATCTCTCTCAGCCATCGGACGCAACGTGAGAAATGTGTCTAGCTTACTAATCCAAGTCTGTGCTGTGACCTTGCCACTACTGTTGAACATCGCTAGTGTGAGCCTGCTCATAGCATGCTTCAGATCATTATTCTGGTGTCTAAGTCTCCAATCCTGTCGACCTCTGTTATGCTCTCCTTTGTGTGATGAATCGGTCAAAATTAATCCTCTCTCTGACCTCAGGTGATAATAACTCCCACTCCTCATTCGCTGCCATAAGTGTGTCTGCAAACAACTCCTCATGCTCCTCCCTGCCATCACCTCCTCGGCCTCCTGCCTCACAAAAGTAGGCCTCGTAGGCCTATTTGCTGTCTGGGAAGCAGTCCTAGGTGCTCTCTGTGATCCTACATCACTCCTGTCATTGTCACGATGTGGTGACGGTCTCCTCGGAGTACCCAATCTCTGCAGTGCTTCTGTCAACTGCTGTAATACTTCGTTAGACTGCCTTTGCCCTGCTCGTAGATCTCTGAGAGCAAGTAAAACCTCTGCGTTGTCCTGATCCCTAGGATTATGAAGAATACCGGTTCGGTCAGCCATGTCTTCCGGCTGCCCGCTCAAACTCTGTTGCCTGTCAACCAAGGCTCTCCTGCGAGTGTAATACCTGGGTGACCCAAACTCTTGTGGCTGCATAAGATTGTTAAACCCTCAGGATGGCAGGATTTTAGCTCTGATACCACTGTAGAAACCCCTGTTTTTTTGATATCTGAAACTGAATGTTTTTTTGAATGTTTTTGTGTAGTTTGATTTTTTTTGTGTTTTTGCATGAAATAAAGAAGAGTGCGATTTTGCAAGATAAATTCAAACAAATAAATAAATAGCAGTATAATCTCTTAACTGGGTAATTTATATTCTTATTATTCGTCCAGAGGATTACAATATTAAATCTCTGTCATGCATATAAAAATAAGATGAAATAATGTTCAAAAACCTGATTTTTTTTGCAAACCCTAGATTTGGTATAGCTGGTACGGCTGCAATAAATACACTTTTCTCCGCGCTTTTGAAAGTACAGATAGATGCTAGATGTCTAGACACCCAAAAGGGTATCAACAGACTGTAGAAAAAGTAGGCGATTTGCTCCCTAGGAAAAATACACCCCTTTGCTGGACTGTACGACCTGCAGCAGGACTGTACAGATTCCGTATGACAGTGAATAAAACTGTACAGCCTGGGTTTTTAGTGCCGGATCTTGAAAAATTTAAGCGCCAAAATTTATGATCTCCTTCTGGATAATTTTCTGAACAAACCCTGATAAAATAACCCTGTAAATCTCTGTGATAACCTCTGTGTGAAGTTATCTCTCAAACTGGCAATAGATCAGCTGATATCTCACAACCTCTGAATTGCACACACTGAAGATTGCATGTTCTTCAATGCAAATAGAATATTGGAAACCTTTGGCTCAGTCTTCTCAGAAAATACTTAGCAAAAATTGTCTTCAACATGAATGGTGCGCTCTCCAATGAGAAACCCTTATAATCTTCAAAAAGGTGCGCTTGCCCTAATTAGGGTTTCATGATTAAAAATTAGGGTTTCCTTTTCTTTTAATTTTTTCCATAGTTTAAGACAATTTTAATTATAAAATATAATTAAAATGGCCCCCTATATAATGAGCGCCCCCTTGGGTCAAAACGCCTAAGTCATTAAATTACGCTAAATAATTAATATTTAATTAAATCAATTAAATATTAATATCTCCCTCGATACATATCCGATTCTCGATCTGTCTGAAGCTGGCGAACAAGGGAGTGATTCCGCACATGACCATACCAAAACAGGGGTGCTCCGTTGCGTGTCAAATATCCCTAAAAAATAGGAGCTCAGGCAAACGTGTCAGAAAGAGCCCGAACGAAAGCCAACTGGAAAAATTCTGCTAGTCAAAGCCAAGCCAAGCTCCATCAAGACCCTTTATCCATCTTATCAACCTACGAGGGTCGCATAATAGGCTAATCATCAACTTTGCGAGATGTCAATTGGAAGGGGACATGACATCCAACTAAATAAAATTAGAATTCTTCTCCACTGTCACCCTCTTCATATGATGCCACAAAAGCTAAATGAAAAGATGCCAATTATGCTTAGAATGACACTCTTTTTTTACTTTCTATTAGGCCAATTGGATCTGGAATTGTGGCATCATTTTACTAATAGTATTCATACATAAAGCATATCATTAAGATACTATTCATTCCATCATTTCATTATAAGATAGAATATGACGACATGATTAAAATGCAAGAAAATAAAACTGTGAGCTTTAAATACACAAAATACGAAGATTCTAGTTGCATGATAAAGAAATATAATGATATTCCAACCTTCCATTTCCTTTTTCCAATTAAAAGCAAGGAAAGGAATTTGTGCGCTCATTTAATATAAGTTTGAAGTGAATGCGGACATGTTCTATCTATACATAACACCTGTAGTTTGGACTGCTCTCCACCTGGCCACTCCTGAGTGGGTGCAAGGGTCCATGGGGTTGAAGAGTATTGCCTTCATGCTACCCTTTGTGTTAAAGTGTATGCTTGATCTCATGTTGAGATCCGAAACGTCGAATCAAAATTTTTGACAGTTTAAATCCAAAAGATATCTTCTAACTCTATGGACTATGGAAGCCTCAAATCTTTAATGTAAATACTGTTGCCCAAACGAAATTCCTAACAAACTTCCTTCTATGTCTATTTTTATTGGCATAGGGAAGAAAGGTAAAGGAGTAAACAAAGGGTGATAATTACATGCATACATTTCACTTACAGAAATCAGATTTGTAAACTTCACAGAGAAATAAAATAAGCCAAGCAAGGACCTGAGAAAAACAGAAGCATGAAAAATCAAGGCAGGCCCCCAACCCCCTTTATACACTTTCTTATCCATCATTGGCACTAATCTCAGTTTTCTGAAGCCGAAAATATATACACATAATGGACTTCTATCATTCATAGCCAGCTAACCTGCAACAGGACATCAAAATAAAATGTTGGGTTCCTATCTACCATAGGCGAACTCCACCATTCGAATAAGATGAAGGGGACCTATATATACATTAGGCAAGTTCTCTTTCCATGTAAATGTAGCCATAGCAATCCATATCAAAGTGGAAGAATGGAAGAATAAGTTCCTTATCTACAATAGGACAACTCAGCATGCAAAATGAGATGGGGATCCGCATATACTTCAGCCACGCTTCCTTTCCCATGCATTTCTCTCCTCAAATCTCCCTCTATAAGATTGCATTTAAATTTTAACCAATTGAAAATAATGTTTTTTTCTCTCTTCTACTCTCCCCTTTTACACAAGGAAAGAAAGAAAATACACAACAAAGAGAAGGAAAAACTAAATAGCCAAGTGGTCTCAAGAACCCAAATAAAAGGTTTGGAAATTGGAACAAACAATCCAAGAAAGAGCCAAACTGTAATGAAAGAGTGAAAATATATGCCATACAATTTTGGAAAATTTAAAACTCGGTTCCTAGTTCTTACTGAGATTATATAGATAAAAGAATTTCACTACAGATAAATACCAAATTGTTTGTTAGATGTCTGTTGCTAGCCACGGTTATATATAAAACTATGGCTAAGAACAGACTGCTAACGAACAATTTGCCAAACTGTATGGATAAAAGAATTTCATTGCAGATAAAATGCAAAAGAGATGCTAAAGAGAGAAATTTCACGACATGACATGACATATCTCTGATAATTTCGTACAAAAAGCTTTAACATTACTTGAGCATTTAGGATATTTTAAGTATAATGTTTGAAGCTGTAGTGGATATTTATTAATATCTGCATACGGTGAGTAGAAGAAGCCACAACCTTTTAGAGTAAATCCTACATATGCTGAGAATATGGTAAACCTGTAATAAAGTAGAAGGTTTCTTAGAGGTCAAGCTCTATGAATTTCATCTTTTCGTGCTAATGCTACCTTCCATTTATCTCGACTTCATTTATTCCAGTAATACCTGTACAAAGCATAGATTTAGCATCTAAATGCGTTGCATCAAGACAAAATGTTAATAAAGCACCTAGGCAGCTAATTCAAATTGCTAAATATGCTAAATAAAACAGGTGGTGAATGGAGACAAGTGAAACAATATGGAATGCAAAAGATTTAGACAAAAATTCTTTGGTACAAATTTCATGTGCTAAAACTTCTGAATATTATGAATGATCCATGATTATTGTTATTGTATCAATTCTTTGAACTTCCATAATAAAATTTGAGAAATTCAATGTTAGGATTATTAGCACATGACATTATTTCGCGTGTGTGTAAATGTCTAATGAGTTGTGATAATAACTCATCCCTATAAAGTAGGGATTGTGTAGATTTGTGGGATATGGCATGATTTTTCTTTATAGGAGATCATTTGCCTATATGTAACTCTTCGCGGATTGACTATTATAATTAAGTTTTTTGTGTAAAACTCCAATCATGTACAATATTTTTGGTATCAGAGCAGGTTTTTGAGCGTAATGGAAGAGTAGTTTGTTTGCAAGGGGCAACTCAATTATTTTTCGCTGTCCCATGTATGAGTCATCTCTTGATATAAGTTTAGATTAGCTTATAGAAGGTTATGTGTGAATAAGAAAGTTTAGTTTTTGTATTGTGTATGAGATTTATTTGCAAATATTAATAAAATTATGCAAAGTTTAAGGTTTCCCCTGCGTGCATGCTGCTCTCTCTGTGCTGAGGCCTTCCGACAAGCCTGTAGATCCTGACACCCATACATCTCTATCACCAAACTCGTGAGTTTTATGTGCTTCTTTGCATCTGCCATTGCCTTGGACTCTCCGTCAATCCTCACCATGTGCTTCGTGATATCTCTATATTGACAATCTCTATCAACTTTGCAGTCCATGTGCAGATCCTTGCATTTGTTATATTCTTCCCATTTTCCTATGACGGGCCAGGCTTCAAGTAGTATTCCACATGGTCATTAGTGCTCACATTTTTCATCTGTGAGACCCCTGTACACATCAGCCACGTCTGCATTTTTTTGATGGTTCAATGCATTAAAAGATTAAACATCCTCAAGGCTTGGATTTGTCTTCTCAATCTTCATCTTGTTCAGATCTGCTGTGTCACGTTGTGCCAGTGTATTATAAAGCTGTTCCCAACGCAAAGCAGGTTTTGTACACTTCCTAGCGTTAATCCTCCACCTGAGCACTTAACTCTGAACTTCGAATGGTTTTAGAAAAATGTGATGTGTTTTTGGCTATAAACTCAAAAAGCTAAAAAAGTCAATAGTTAAAAAAGAGTAGTGTGAGTGAAACACAAAAGTGGGAAATATGTCATTATGTTATCCAAAGTATAAATAGCTACAATTCCTAGCGTTAATCCTCCACCTGAGCACTTAACTCTGAACTTTGAATGGTTTTAGAAAAATGAGATGCGTTTTTGTCTATAAACCCAAAAAGCTAAAAAAGTCAATAGTTAAAAAAGGGTAGTGCGAGCAAAATGCAAAAGTGGGAAATATGTCATTATGTTATCCAAAGTATAAATAGCTACAATTCCTAGCGTTAATCCTCCACCTGAGCACTTAACTCTGAACTTTGAATGGTTTTAGAAAAATGAGATGCGTTTTTGGCTATAAACTCAAAAAGCTAAAAAAGTCAATAGTTAAAAAAGGGTAGTGCGAGTGAAACCCAAAAGTGGGAAATATGTCATTATGTTATCCAAAGTATAATAGCTACAAGCTATATACTTTGTTTTGCACGGTTAATATATGCTTTGTTTAGGTTTTTTATCTAATCTAAGTTAGTGATAAAGCTTTAGGTATGTAGTTATATTTTACGACAATCTATGTGGTTAATTTTAAGTGTCCAGTATAGTCTTGTATTTTTATTGTTTTAAGTTTATAAATTTTATATTTTGTAATTGTGTAGTCTAATGTTATAATATGAGAATAAGAGAATAAATGGTCATTTGTCATATCATTGTAGTTAGACTCAATAATCAGTGTAGCTTGTCAGAACACAAAGTCGTTATAAAAATCAGAATTCTTTTTGTAATGGACACATTATCAGGGAAATCCGATGTCCTTCAAAATATGTGTGGAAAAATGTCTTTGCCAAATCGACTAATGCTGAGAAAGGTAACCAATGTCGTGGATACCATTTACGTTGTTCACGATCGGGTGACAACGATCAAGGATACAGGGTACAAATGCAAAATTCAGTGAGAAGCCCAACACTCATTGTAAACAGATGTATGTATTCCCTGCTATGGAAGTACTTCATAAGTGATGATGGTGAGAAGCCCAACACTCACTAGAAGTGAAAGCATGAACAATTGTGTTTACGTATGTAGGTTATCACTAGAAGTAGAGATGTAAGTGATGCCAATGAGGACCCCAACACTAACTGAAAGTGAAAGTGTGAACAATAGTGTTTATGTATGTAGGTTATCGCTAGAAGCAGAGTGCATATCTGTTCTGTTTTTGAACATGTGTATGTGTTGACGTACATATCTGTTTTCAGTACGTATGGTGTGGTTCCTGTCCCTATGTCCGCACTAACAAGAAATATTAGAGTTTTAGTACGTGACATATTTTTTGGTGTGTGTGCAAATATTTAATCAGTTGTGATGACAACTCATCCCTATAAAGTAGGGATTGTGTAGTTGTGGGTGATAAGGCATGATCCTTCTTTATAGGAGATCATTTGCCTATATGTAACTCCGTGGATTCAATACTATAATTAAGTTTTTTGTGTAAAGCTCCAACTAGTTGGCTTATATTAGTAATCATATCATTCCTTGAAGCACAGGTCAGGAGTATACTCTCCAAATATAATTTTTTATATATAAAATAGTATATATAGAGGTTGAAGTAGGCTGGGTGTAAGACAGATTTGTGATTCCAAGAGTTGGGCTAGATTCTAGAAGGGGTCCAAACACAATCTCAAGCACAAAAATAAAGGCTCAATGGAAAGAGATATAACTGATGTAAAGACCCATCACATAAGGATGATAAGCACAGTTAAGCAGAACAACTGGAGCAAAAATTAGCATCACTAAGAAACCGAGGGTAATGGAAATGGAATCCTTTTAAGGTTCCCGATGCTAGGTGCCTTGGTTATTGTCTGGAAGGTAGCTTATAGCATGAGGCCACCTCATATTCCATTATGCAGGGGGCACCTAACTGTGCTTCAAATATGAGGCGTACATACCTTACCCCTTTCAGAATTTGAACTTGTAACCTCCCTTTCAAGAGTACAAGTTGTTCACCATTAGGCCAACTCAAGTGTACCATTAGAAAACTTATGGTTTGTATTCATGGCTTTAAGAAGTGCCAAAACTCATACAATATTAGGACAAGATATGGATAAGGAACAAATCCAGCATCCATCTTGTGAAATTTATTAGGGAAAGGCATCCATCTTGTGAAATTTATTAGGGGAAGGCACTGATCGATAGATTGAGAAAGTCAAGTGGTTCGCCATCACTCACCTCTCTTTCTTTGAAGTTATTTTGGTGAAATAAAGGAACTGGGGCCTTAAGGCACTTGTTCAATGTTACAGGAATGAGGAAGTCACGGGCCTTTATGTGAGGCACTAGGCTGACTTTAGGAGGACAAGGTTTTCCCTCTCCCAGGGTTGAGTGTTTCACTGACCGTGAGTGGGCAGTTTGATTGTTATCTATTGAGCCTCATGAGCGTTATTGCTTCCGCTTGCCAATTCATCATCATGCCACAATTCTTTCATCATTTGCTCGCTACTTGGATCAACCTTCAGATGCATCGGATGAGTGCGTATGTTTCCAAATATTTTATTATGCTATAGTATTACAATTTATTTCTATAATATTCCAAACATTTTTTTATGATTGTAAAAAGTGGGTACAATACACCTCTGCTTAGAGGCCTCTTTCGAGTTAATGTGGTAGACCTGAAGTAGTATTAGTATTTATACAAATGGAACCGGAGTGAGATAAAAGTATTATTATCTCAGAATACAGTTATTTTTCCCTCGAGCTGTTTTATTAGCATTTATAGGTACCAATTGGGTAGAGCAGGAACCTTGAGTGAGCTATTTTATCTCTTACCAGCATTTGCAGGTACAAACTGATGTCCCTCAAGTTATTCCCTCAGGTTTCTCTACTTGCAGGCCCTCTTACTTCCCATTATCATACTGTTCTTAGCATGTTAGTATAAAGGTGAGAGATTGAGAGTTTCAAAGTTTAAGAACAATTTTCCTCTCATTACAGATTTTGTAGGTTTAAACCATCATATTGTAAGGTATTGGTTCATTTTCTTGTATTGCGAATGGATGGTTTTATGGATTATTGCTTATCGATTTAAAAGTTGCCCTAACTTTGAATTTTTATGTAAATAATTATAGTAAACTTTAAAATGTAAGGCTCAAAACTTTTTTGATTACACCTATTGTTTTTTATAAGGTGGGGAAACATCAGATTTTTTAGTTGATTGTTTTCTATACGGTGGGGAAACATCTTCTTTTAGTGTGGGTAAGATGTTTTAGTTGCTATATTTTTGCACACGTCATGTTTGGATGTGGAACATTTATAACATGAAATGATAGTATTGCACAATTCACATAGCCCTTGAAATGTTTTGTTTTTTCAAATGACCTAGAATGGAGTATTTAGTTCTCTATGAGGAATATACCATGCCATCTAGTTTGTTGATTCTATTTTAGTCCAACCAGCTGTTGATGTCTTAATATTGATGATAGCATGTCATTGCTTATACTTATTTGAAACAGCGCTCTTATGTGGTATATCCCCCGGAGGGTCCTCGTCCTCCCTCCCCAGAAGAGATACGAGAATTGGCACGGAAGAACAAGTTCCGTTGAAGTTTTATTTCATTGTCAAGGTATACAACAATGCTAATACTGGAGTGAAAAATCTTATTGGTATAAATGTGTTCTTTGTGGGGCTGTAAAAGTTGATTCCTCAGTTGTATAGATGACTACATGTTGGCAGATTTGTTGAAACTTTTTTTTTTTTTAAACAGCCACAGTTGGGACGAGTTGTCCAGATGTTATATAAGCTTACAATTAATTTTCATGGACAGTGTTAGGACTCAAAATGGTTTTGGTTTTGAGAGTTGGGCGTAACGTAACTTACAATTGTGAAGAGATCTGCCTTTTTCATTGATTCTCTACTGTTTGGCATTGATAATTGCTTTTTCTTAGAACTTTAGATTTAAACGTTTCTTCTTTGTTCTCGTTCTCCTATATAATGTCACATGGTCACCATGTGAATATTGAAGAAATCTTCCATATTTAACTTTGCAAAAATACTTTTTCTTTTCCATTCAAATGCGTTATTCATACTCAGATCATGCTATAGACAAGAATCTTTTTATTAGATTTGAAATTCCAATTTCATTTTTGTTTTACCTTGGGAACTTTTGAATGTGCTTTATTATTGATTTGTTTTTTAGTTGGAAAATATCTTTGATTAGGACTTAACTTGTGTCCACAATTCATGTCATGGCTAGAAGATTAAACTGGATTTTATGCTTGAAATTTTTCAGTTTCGAGTTTCTGACATTGCCCACAATCTAGAAATTCAAAGTCTGCTTATTCTTATAGATCAAAGAAATTCAAAGTTTGCTTATTCTTTATAAATCAATGGTTGCCGAAGAACTTTTAATATGTAGATATTTATTTGACCTTTACTGAAAGTTAGAAAACAAGTGAAAGGTGATTGTCAAGTGCATACTCAAAGCAAATTGTAAATTTAAGTCCACACCAAAACACCAATACGTTAAAATCTTAATCAATACAATTTTATCCTTGGTTGCACCAAAAAAGAACACATGAATGCTCGCTTTTGTAACTCAAATCATGATTGATGATGAGAGGCACTTACAATGATGGTAGTTGTTATGAAAGTGAACCCTTTATCCTAAAATTCTAGACGTGTGCTGTGGCAAAACGGGGTTTTTTGAGTATGCTTTAAATATCATTTTCGAAATTAGAGTTTTATGTAAAGGATTGAAGGTGACTTTGAAATTGTGTCGGTTAGGTGCTTGCATGACAAATATGTGTTTTAGGTGTTGACTTTGTCATGCACTAGATCATTCTAGCGAATTTATATCAACACTACAAGGTATTTGTAAGAATTAGTATTCCTCCCTTATGTTAACAATTTTTCAAAGGTGCTTGGAGGTTTGTAGGTCCTTTTGCCTTGTGATTATTCATTAATGCACATGAGTTAAGGATCATAAAGAAATAGCCCGTAATGAAAAACATAGTTATTATAGTGATATGATGTTTTAAAAAACATAGTTATTATGATGATATCATGTATTAAAAATACTTGTGTATGGACAACACAAAAATAGAAATTATCTTAATAATACTACACTAAAAAAAATCTCCACCACAATTAAGGCATGAACTTACCAAAAGTTTTGTCCATAGGGAAAGCCCAAAGCAATGAATTTTTAAAATTACTATTTCTTACTAAATACTCACATGGAAAAATTGCACAAAAAATAAAAATTATTGCAACAATACTACACTACAAAGTCTTTATTATAGTTAAGTAATTAAGACATGCAGTCACCACAAGTTTTATCCATCGAGAATGCCCAAAGTAACAAATGCTTAGAGGTACTTATGTGTAGAGGTACATATATACTTTGTGGGTCTTGCTTTATAATAATTCCCCTGTGCATGTGTCATGGATTAATAAATAGCCATTCCATGAAAATAGTCGAGGTAATGACAGTATTAAAACTTCTCTCTCTCTCTCTCTCTCTCTCTCTCTCTCTCTCTATACACACACACACACACACACAGAACACAATGTTACACTACAAAAGCCTTCATTACTAACAAATTGTTGGTTGAAACTTTTAAGTGTAACTTGGGTACCGCAACTCCACTCAGTTTCTGTAATATAGGGTTTTTATTAATTTTAAGTGTAACTTGGGTAGTGCAGCGCCACTCAGTTTCTGTAATATAGGGTTTTTATGTATGCACATGGACTTAGTATGCACGTGCACACGTCTGCACACACACACCCCTTCACGTGTGTGTGTACACACATGCTTGCCCTTGCACGCGTGTGCACCTGTGCTAGTCTGCTCTTGCGTATGCATGAACGTGGCGCGTGCACCCTTGCATGCGTGCGGTGTGAGCACGTGCACATGCAAGCGCGTGCATTTACGAGTGCACAAACATAAGCAGGTGCACACATGCGCATGCACGAGTGTGCATGACCCCCCATCTATATAGTTTTTTGGCACACACATGCACCCATGCAAGCATGTGTGCATGGCACACGCCCACACACAAGTGTGCATGCGCACACATAAGCACACGTTCACACGCAAGCGTGTCTACACAAGCGTGTGCACACAAGTGTGTGTGCATGTGTGCATGTTCCCACAATGTTACACAACAAAAGCCTTCATTGCTAACAAATTGTTGGTTGAAACCTAATTTTAAGCATAACTTGGGTAGCTCAACTCCACTTGGCTTTTGTAATATAAGGTTTTTAGGTATGCAAATGGATTTAGTATGCACATATCAAATTTGGTAGGTGTGTACATGGTTAGGTTAGTATTTATTTGGCTATTCAAGTGTATAATTTGCACACAAGTCATTGTTCATGAGGCAATTCATTTTGCATGTGGCAAATCACTATTCATTTGGCAACTCATTTGTGCATTTTACATGTGGCAAATTGTTCATTTGGTAGCTTTTGATTATATTATCCGAAGTTGTTCACTTATGATCTAAATCATGGGGATAACACACTAAATTATAATTTACCTGTGTTATAGTTGTATGAAAGCAATACAAAACAATATTTAAAGTAGAGAAAATAATAGAATTGAAACAAAAGGTTTTATTAATTTGTGTGCTATTTACATTGCAAACTCGCAATGGAGATGTATAGTTATAGGGTTGTTTATCTTCTATTATTTGATGCTTAGCATAAATATAAATATGCATACATATAATATAAATTCGTAAAGGTAAAATAAATGTTACGGAAATTAGAATGGTTACATTTCCATTTGTGACTCCACCTTTTGACAATTGTATTGATCGACATCAAAATTTGACAATCAAAATCTGCCCTGCATGGAGTTGCATCACACCCCATAGGAACCGTTCCCTTGGACCTATGAAGGGAACCTTTCAAGTTACACTGGGGCTTTGCCCCATCAAGAAGGAATAGAGTAATGTGGTTTTTTTGGTGGTGTGAAATAGGTAGCTTCACAACAAAGATTACCTGTGGTGCAAGTATGAGATTAAAAAAATGGAGCGTCACAAAGAAGACGTGAGCTTCACAATGAAGAAGTGAACTTCAAAAAGGAGCCTTTGCTTTGCAACAAAGAGACAAGATTCATAACAAAGAAAAAACTTCCTAACGAAGAGTTGAACTTTGCAACAAAGGATTTTGTGATAGGGTGCAAAAGGCTTGCAAATGTTTTCAAGTCCAAAAAAGATACAATTGTCCCTGTGGAAGATGCAAGTTTATCTCCAAGATACTTACGCTACTCAAATCAACTCACCACCCCTCAAATTGTTATAATTAAGGGGAAGATATGGGCATTATGGTGAGCTTAGAGCATTGAGAATCTATTGTTTAGCTTTCTAGATCGTTATAGGAAAATGATGCTTTGGTCAATAAAATATAGTTATTTTGTCAATTGTTTAGTGAATATGAGATTATTTTGAAGTTATTTTTGGGCATGGGTGGTTGGTGTTGCTAGGTCAACTATTATTTAGTTGCTTGCAGCCACGTCTCTTTCCAACAATAGCCATTGCCACCCAAGATTTTCAAATTTTGTTTGGTTGTCTTTTAAAACAAAGGCATTGTTTTAACTTATTTAAAAAGAGCATGAATTTTATAGGTACAAACATGTAATGTGTGGTATGATTGCAATGGAGGTTCTCTCTTAAGAATTTAGCTTTGAGAGATCATGGGTTCAAATCTTATGAATCGAAAATTCTTTTGTAATAAATATCTTTCGATCCCATTTAACACTGAAGAGTGGGTCCAATTTGACAAATGATTAGTCTGCCAACAATAAAACTGTTCTTTCCTTGCCCAATCAACAATTATACAACATCAATGTGCATAGATAGCTTGTGGGACCCATATACCTACATGGTTGCATTCTTCATGACCCCTTGCATGCATTGTTTTTAAACATCATTTCTCTGGCAAACATATCTTAGTCCTATAAACACAATTTTTAGTGTCGAATTTGCATTACACAATTTTTCAAGAGTTTGACGAGTGGTATACTTGCTTTTGGAAGATTCTACAATTTGATGTTATATAACTATATTTTAGATTGTGCATGGCTCGTACTTGCTCTAAGAAAATGTTTTTGGCATATCTTGGACATACAAAAACGTTTTCAAGCCTATTTTTTCTTAAATCATATATTTTTGTGAGATCTTTCATTGGACTTATTAAGTTAGAGCTATAGTGCACCATTTATTGTGTTTTTGTAAAGGCCTTTAATGACTCATTTCCTAGTTTCTTTATGGGCACACATACAAAAAGTTGCTTTTCCCTCTCGAGCATGTAATGAATTCATTCTCTAGAGATAGGATAATAGACTTGGGATTCATTGTACTGCCAAATATTTTTGTTGATGATTTTGCTCATTATATTTTTTATGCTCATATTCCCAACATGTTTTAGTTGGTAGTTAGACTTTTTGTGACATGGGTTATGCCCCCGTCAATTTCATGTTGGAGAATTTCAACAAAGTTTGAACAATTTGCTAGTCAATTTAGACTTGTTTGCGTCATCTCCCACCTTTAATGTATTTTGTCACTTGTCACTTTCCCTTTGTGCATGCCGATGATTTTTTTTTGCACCTTGTTTGTCACTTTATGGAGTACTCATCTAGTTATTGATTATTTGAAAGTACATGGAGTTGTCACTTCAAATTTGACATCAACCTTGTTTTATACACTAGCACCACTTGGTCTTGGATTATTTAGTTGGTTATGATAATTTGTAGCTGTGATCCAAATGTTTTATGTTATCACCTACTTTACTCGGTGGTTGCAATGGCTAGTTGCCCAAGCACTCTAGTAAGGTGATTTTTAAACTATAGGGGCATCTAATATCATTAAATTAATTCAAATTTTAAATCTATTTCGTGCTTATTTCTAACATTAACATCAACACTGACAATTGGGTTTTATTTTTATATCCTTTTTTGGAGTACATGAAGTTGCCACTGAGAGGGATCGTCTGTAGTTATCCCTTCACTTTATTTCTTCCCTAAGTTAATGTTAAGGGGTAATGTAAGTGTAAACTTAATTTTATAGATAATATTAATTATTGTTAGCTTAACTTGGTCTGCTTTTCGCAACCTAAGATTCAAGTATGAACATTGGGTTTATTTTGCACATTTAAAAATTGATAGGTGTGCACATGATCATGTCATTGTTCATTTGGCAACTTGTGTGTGCATTTTGATAATGGAAAATCATTATTCATTTGATGACTTGTGTGTTTGCAATGTCATAAGATATTTACTCACCTCCCATTAACATGCTATAAATAGATGTCAATGTATCGACATTTTAGTGAACTTAAAGCATAAACAAGTTAAGGCTTTTATATTTTCTAGGAAATCGATGTTTTCTCATTAAATTAGAGTCAATATTTGTGTGTGAATATGAGATTATTTGATAGGTAGATGGCTTAATTTTGCACATATGGTCTTGGGAGATTTGATTGTTTTGTAAGCTAAATCCAATCCCAACACAATCAACAAAATGTTAGGTTGTGAAAATCCTACGCTGATAATAATTGTGAGGCAATGAGGGCTTATAGGATATAAGTTCACCAAAACAAATTGCCTAGGAAAGAAGCTAGTTCTGGATTTTTAAAAAATCACCGTTCCTCCCTATACTAACAATTGTCTAGAACTTCTTGTATATTTTATAAGTCCCTTTGTATTGTTATTTTGAGTCAAGTTTCGTAGAGAAATGGTTGCTCATGGCAATAATCATAATGGTGACAAGTATTAAAAATACTTCAAGGTAGTGAAATATATATATATATATATCCCTTCACATCTAAACTAAATAAACAAGAGAATGAACCTCACCAAGATGGAGAATTATATATATATATATATATATATATATATATATATATATATATATATATATATATATATATATATATATATATATATATATATAAAAATTCTCCATCTTGGTGAGGTTCATTCTCTTGTTTATTTAGTTTAGATGTGAAGGGAGATAGATTTGACAAGTTAGGATTGTTGTAGTTTGGATATCTAGTGAGATTGTGGAAAGAAGGGGTGACTAAGGATGAATTCTCCTAGGTGGCTCCCATTTTAACAATATTATTTAAGCTTTGCCCATGAGAAGGTTTTATGCTATCATGTTCACTTTGGTGAAGAGAATACGTCTCTACGAGAAGCTTACAAAGTTGGTTCAACTAATTGGTTCTAATGGGCACAAAAGGAAAAACATGATCCTTCGTATATCTTATGGGATGATTCTAAACTATCGTATCTACTTTGGCCAATAGAATACATATATCACCTTCGTTGGGAGTTTAGAAACCTAGTTCAACTACCTAGTAGTAATGGGCATGAGAAGGAGAACAATGATCATTCACTTATTGTGATCCATCCACAAATTTTGTTCAGGTCTGCACACTCCTCACAAGGACTTTGAATTTTTCACATGCATAATATTTGTGTGTGCAAACTTGCAATACCTCTTCAAGTTGTCATGACACCTTTTTTCTTATTGCACATACACATCCGAACTCCATGATCAACACATCCACCTGAGGCACATGTACATAACTCTCCTTGCCTTGTGGTGCCTCTCTTGAGTTGATGCAACACCTTTTTACTTGCCACGTGAGAACACACACACTCAATATCCATGTGTCAGGTTTATCCTACCACACGACAAGCCAACTAGTACTTACCAAGTATGTGGCATGTTAGTGAATCTGTTAGCAATACCACATAACTAGAAATGCAACTGTGTACTTGCAAAAATTATAACTATCACTCAACTAGAAGATGAATTACCACCCTTATGTGATTGTCATCTATTGTAACCACTTCTTGTAATAATGTATATATTGTAACTTGTTTGACCCATGAGGGATCAGAGATGAGAGAGATCACACACATAACAGATAGGAGACTTTTAACATTCTTGGTGTATCTAACATTCACACACATGCAACTTTGCATTCTTTTTTAGTCTAGACAAATCAACAAGGAAGAATTTCCCCTTTTTATCACAAGAACCTACATTTTTAGTCTTACTGAATTTGGTACACATTTATACATGATTATTATATTTCATATTAAATAGAAGTTTCATTATTTTACATATCATATTTCCACATTTGAATGTGTCTTTGGTTTCCTATTTTTTAGTTAACCTCCATGCATTATACAATCATAATTTGCTACCAAGTGTAACATTGTCCACCACATGGGAATCATGGGCTTATGTTGCATATCATTTCTATCATAGTAATAACTCCCATATGCCTAGAAACATGTGAGCACAATGCAAGAAATAGTAACTACCACTTGGTTCTATTTAAGAGTATCCATAAGAACTTGTAGCAAGAACAAGATTGTTGATGCCCAAAGAAACATTGAGGTATCCTCAAACATATAAAAACTAATTCAGAATGCCCTTATGGAACAACATAAAAAACTCTTTGGCTAGTTTTATGAACTTGTGATGCAACTTGGGCCAAATCCAATCCTTATTCTATCCAGCCTATGCCTATGTTATTTCAACATCAAACCCCCTTCAAAGTGCAAGTCAATCTTGACATCTCAGTGTTTGAAGGCAATATCAATGCCACAACATTGGATTTTTAGATTTGAATACTTAAGGCATACTTCTCGGTCAATCATTTCACTGATGTAGAGAAGATCATCTTTGCAATGTTGAGGATGTCCATTTAAGTGTCCCACTAGTGGGAAACATTTAGTGCATGGTGTAAGAAGGAATGCCAGTGCATTATGTCTTGGATGTCCTTTGTCAATGCCTCAAAGGATGAGTATTACTCCCTCACACACTATGAGGACAAATACATATAGTTCTAGTAGTCACGTTAATGTAAGAGCAACCAGTTGAATATTATACAAATGAATTTCAAGACTACACTATGCATTTGCATGAGGACTTGAACTAGCATCATAAGGTGTTGAAGTTCATTAGCGAACTCTCACATTGTATTTGTGCAAAGATGGAGTTCATAACTTTTGAAACATTATGGAAAGCATACTATAATTCCACATGGAATAAAGCCAAGGCAAAGATAAAGTATATGTTCCTTCTTTCCATGCATTAGATCCAACATGCACAAAACTTGCCTTCAAACCTTGTCGTGCATAAGCAAAACATGCCGCACAAGGGAGAGAAGCCTAAGAATTTTGTGCAACACCTAAAGACTTGAATGTATTATACACTAGATAAAGGCAAGAATAACCAAGGTGAAAAGTGGTGTCATCAACACTGCACAAGCTCGCACATCAATTTTAAATGTCATGCATAACAATATTAATTTTTCAGCCTAATCAGGGCCCATGCCAAGGGATGACACTAATTGAGATGCCACTTGTCTAAGCACCAATGCCACTATCATAGACACCTATGAGGATCGAGAGTGTTTCTTCCACACCATGTTTTGGGTGAAGGGTTAACCTCTACATGCAATCATTGACAATGGGAGCCAAAAAAATTCACTGTGCAAGTAACAATCAAAATCATATGCCTCACCACTGAAGCACATCCTAAACCATACTCTTTGGGTTAGCTTCAATATGGGAAGGACATATAGGTTTGACTGAACAACCATCTTAGAGGCTCACCTTGACACAAAATAGAGGACATCAAAAATTTACTAGGTTCAATGATAGATGATAACAAGTATTGAAGAAATTTATTGAGTGTATTATGGTTACATTACCTCCAATAAGGGAGTTTGATCCTTCAAGACATTTCCTATAAGTTATAACTCAAATTCATTTTGTGACTATCATAGAAAAAAATTAAATTCAATAAATGCTTGTGTGGATTTGAAACATAAGATCCAAGTTATCATTGACAAAAACCAAATCCAATTAGATGGAGCCATTGATAACTTCAATGAATTAGTGGCTCCTCCAAATCACAAGTATCAATCAAGTGATAAAAAAAAATCCATTTGGTAGGAAAAAAACTATAACAATATGTCGTTGGACTATAAGACTCATTAAATTAGTGGGCTTACTGGTGTTATTGACTCATCTAAAAGAAAGATAGCCTTCATTTAGATTATTTTTTATGAAAGTGAGAATTTACATGATACTTCATATAAAGGTCCCTTATAAATAAGAGCCTTTGTACATAGTAATGAGAAGGAATTAATAATGATAAACATTGGTTCAAATATGAATTTATGCTCTCGATATTTTATTTATAGTTTGTGCCTATGCAAGGAAGATTTAACACAAAATTAAACAATTATATAAGGATATGATGGAATGCCACAAGAACACCTCATTTTTATTATCTTGCTTATCTAAATTGGTCCAAAAGGGTTCAAAGCTTATTTCATGTCATACCTAGTCATCGGTCATAGTTAATTTGTTACTCAAGAAACCTTGATAGATCAAATGGAAGGAACCCCCTCTTATGCATCTATGTATCAAATTTAGATATGAGAGGCAAGTGATTTAAATTCATAAATAAAAATGGTTTACAGAAGACAAAGAACATGAATAATTCTCAAAATGTAAGGAATCAAGGTAGATACCTAAAGAAAGAAAGTGTAAAGTGTAGGTGCATAAGTATATCCAAAAGAAAGTGTAAATAAGGTACACAATACAATAATACAATAAAAGGGACATGAAAGTAATACAACTATAGAGATTAATAGTTTTAAAAAATGATAATTTAGAGGATGAATTATCATGGCTTGATTCTTGGTTGCCTTGACACCCCATATTTAGATATAATTATCCTAATTATTTGTATAATTATTTTGGCACTTGTGATTTATTACTTGTTAGACTTGTTTATTATGGTTATATGTTATGAAATATTGTGCCATGATTTTTAATTTATTTTTTTTCAATTATTTTTTTGATTTGATTGAAATGTTGTTTACTTTATGATTGTAATAAAATACACACTTCAAATTCAGGAAACACACATGCACATAGATGACGAAAACATGTTTCTTTATTTTTCACATATGGTACTAATAATATTTTCAAATCAAATTTAGAGTTTTCAACTTGTTTTGGGTTCATTATGGTAACATCATAGTGGATAGGTATAAACTTCATGTTCATTTAGGTGAAAATTTTGGGGCAATGTGGGGCATGTCCTTGCATTTTTGCATTGTATCTACTATTTCTATGTTTCATGTAGTGCATAAAAACACTCCCTTGTTAAGTTGAACTTTGTTCCTTAAGGTATTTCCTTATATGCTCAAATATCACAAACAAGATCATTATAAGAGATCATAACATTGAAAGATAAATCACAAGAAAATTTAATATCCTCCAACCATTGATCCTATTGATGCAAAGATTGTATGGCCAATGGACCCCTAAAGAGTGGATCGTGATTTGTATCAAGGAAGCACTTTTCACACCATTCGATCGATGCCTCCCTTGGAAAAATGAACAAAGATAAAAAGTTTAAGGACTAAGAAAGATATGGCAATGTCTAAGTGTTCCACGTACCTTCAGTGGTCTCTGATCAAATGACACCTATCTAAAGATGATGCATTCGTGACATATAAATAATAAGATAACGTTACAAGCTAAAAAAATCAATGCATTTTGGTGGTACCACCTCTTGGAAGCAAATGTGAGGTTAATTAAATAAATTCATCTTAAAACGAGGCCATATGATCAGATTTCACCTTGGAAAAATAGATGAAGATTGGAGGTCTAAGCAATAACAAGGGGTTGATACATCCTTTATGTTGCCCCTATTGTTGATCTGATTCGACAAAAAATGTGGAAGTATGGGTGGATATACTCCCAATAAAGAAAGGAAAAAACCTCTATGTTACCCTCCATGTAGACAGGTATAAAAAATTCAAGAGCTTGGTAGAGCTTTTCAGTGGCCTAAGTGTCCCCTTGCCATGGATCTCTCCATGCATGGTTCAATCTGATGTGTTGAAGGCCCTTGTTGAAATTTGAAAGTGAAGAATACATTATTGATTGAAGAAGATACATGGAACGAGACATTAGTCGAGGACTAATAAAAGGTGATTATCCCATGATGCATTCACATGATTCACCTAAAGCATGCCTAAAAGATACGAGAAAGAATATATTAATAGATATATGAATTATTATGTAATGAAAATAATTAGATAGATAAATAAAATTCATTATAATGAATGTAAATATAAGTATCAAGATCAAAACAACAATAGTGAATCACAATAATAAGAGCATGATTGATATCATAGCATAATAATGGAAATATATGATAAAGCAACTTCAAGGGGGAAACCTCCAAATCATTATAATAAGAACATAATTCATAATATGATCTTCCAATACTAACTACTACCTCATATATATAACCTCTTAGGCTATGGATATTCTATACACCCACACTACTCCCAATATGAAGATATATAAATTATCATATGACTAAGTAAAATATTATGCTAGCCAGAGGTTGGCCACACATATCCCAATACATTTTAGCGGTTAAAATTACAACATTGCCCTCCCATTCAAACCAATATCATCCTCAACATTGATTTTTTTTGTATACTTATACAAGAACACTTCATCCTCCCATGTCACATCTTCATTAGTCATATTCTTCCACCGATCAAATAATTTTTAATCGCCCTGATTTGCAACCTCATTGTGCGTGTCTAGAGTATTTCCTTATGTTCCAAAATTATTTTTCCCTCAACAAGCTCTAGAAACTTTATCTGGGATAAAACTATTTGTCCAATGATCTTCAAGAAGGAAACATGGAATACCATATATATTTTAGCTGAATGAGGTAAATCCAATTTGTATGATACACACTTATCTTCTGCAAGATCTGACATGCCCTGTAACACTTAGGTGAAATCTTAGCAACCTTATTTTTTTATTTCAAGGACATTCTTATATGAATGTCATCACAAAAAAACCCAATCCCTTACTTCAAAATTTATTTTAATGTAGTGTTGGTCAGCTTGTTGCTTCATTCAATTATGTGTTATTGCCAAGTTCTCTTTGAAACTAGAGAGTACCTTTGAATCTTTGGTTGAACCCTCAAGGATGAGGTGATGGATGGTGGATGGTACTCACACAAAACCACAAATGGAGACATTTTGGACAAGGCATGGAAATGAGTGTAATCTCTTTATTATTTGAAGCAAAAAAATTTGAGATAACCCTCTAGACAATAATTAACAGCATAAGTTTATCCATCATATTTGGGGTGATATGATGAGATACGAGTTTAATGAGTACCCAAGAATAAGGATAACTCAGTCTAAGAATTAGTGGTTGATGCAAACATAGGAGATGTGAATCAATTAAAGTTTGTTTTTATCTATGTGTTGCTCGGGGTAGACACTTAGCCATGGACACACATTCAACACATACTCATACTTAACACACAACAAAATTTCATTGTATTAATATTCAAAACATCACAACGGAATACAAAATAACACTCACACTCTCATTCTCACACGTGAATCTACATGATTATTAAATTACATGAAAGATTTCTATTATCCCATACAGTTCCTCTTGAACTAATTCAACTTTCTGTTTAGCTCTTGGAGAGTTCTGCTCCGTCACAACTTGTCCCCCTCAAAAAAAATCCATTTTTTAAAATATCATATTCCATTGACATATAAAGACTCATGGGGTGTATCTTAAACTTCCTTGACCAAAACATAATGTATAATAGTTTGGCATCTTTCATTTTTCGTGATTAAACACCAAACTATCAATAACAACTCCTGGGTATTCAGGGGTTGTTTTATGACTGAATGATAGTTACCAAAACTATCATAACTTTACCAATATCAATCCAATTTATCTAAAATTTGAAAGACATATTGATAACTAAATTTTATATCATACCAAAAAATTTGGCAACCTAATTCTTACCATAATTAAAGAACCATACTATCGAGTGTCACAGACTAGAAAAATGACACATTTTGACAATAATGAACGATACATTATTAATGTAACTCCAAACGCTATGAAATTTAACATGTATATTGTAAGTTTTAGGTAAAAACATATAAAAAAAATGGAAATCCAAATCTTACTTCAACAAGAGAGCCATATTTCAAAGTGTCACAGGTGCAGTCTGACAGAATCAAACATTAAGTTTCCAATGTAGCTCCAAATGATTTTAATTTTTTTGCATAGATTTTAAGTTCCAGGTACTATGATCTCACAAAATATCATCATCCAATTCTTACCATAGACGGAGAACCATTCTTCTAGGTATTCTAAAAAATTAGATGGTGTTTTTTTTTAATAATGCCAAATGATTTGAAATTTGGTGCATAAATTGTAAGTGGCAGGTGATATGATATCACCAAATTTCACCCAAATTATTACTATAGAAGGAAAACCATCCTTCCAAGTGTCATAGACTAAACCATTCACATAGACTAACAGAAGAAGATAAAATATATCTGTTATTTTTCTCACAACAAATGAATACTTTTGCAATGTCATTCTAATAGGTTAACAAGCTCACTCCAACAAGGCCACAATCCAAAAACCTAAAAAAACACACACCACTCTATTTTTAGTTAATGCAAGATTTCATGAACCCTTAGATGCTCTTTCAACATACACCCAAAGTTTATAATATGTGAGCTCTTATTCACATAGATGGAATAAGTGGTAAAACCACTCTTTTGACTATGAAGCATAATGGCCATGGCAATCCCTTCCAACATACCAAGTTCTTTAGCCGATTTTTATATTTTTCTTCCATCTCCAACTTTTTCTTGGTTTCAATTATTTTCTCTTATTTTATTTTCTTATGTTCTTCTTTTTGTCTTCTCTTCCCACTCCTCTTATGGGATTAGACTCACCATAATCCGTCCTCTGCCAAAGGCTCATATTTTTTGCTATCCATCTTCTTGTGGTCTGAAACCCACCTTCATCTAACCACATCCACCAATATGTTTGTTCTTGCATCTTACTCTGCTTTGTGAGCTTAAACCCACCAAAAACTAACCACTTCCTCTTAAAGCCTTCTTAGCTTTGGCTACTCACTATCCAACTTGATGTTGGATTTAGCCTTCTAAAACCCTTCTCTATTTGCATCTCCTCTTCTCTCATGGCTATCATCTCCTCTTTTATCCTCAATATCATTTATGCATATTCAACATATATTTAGACATCTAAATGATCAGAAAGGTTTCAGTCCTTTGTTCTATTCTCTTAGAACTACTGAGGGATAACCCATAGCCTCTGGTTCCACCTCTAGGATAGTTTTCACCTCCTCATCTCTCGTTGTCCTCACTGTTGTGTCAAGAAACTCATCTACCACTGCTACAACATCATCTTCTTCTCCACATGCTATCATTGTCATACAAAAAATTAGCTCCTCTTTACATTGGTTGAGATCAATAAACTCACTCTCTTCACCTCGAAAGGCCTCTTTAAATGCCTCTATTCTCTTCACCTTTATACCTGCAACATCATGCTCTTCAATAAATGCTTGGGATGATATCAAACTCAGTTGCCCCATCTCATCCTTCATATCCACACTATAATCTTTATTATCCTCAAGCATGGTCTTCTCAAAGCTTATATCATCCTAACTGCACCTCAGAATAGTGTTCAGCTACCCTTTTGATAATTCATCCACTTATCATCCTTTTTATATCAGTGCTGAATTGATTGCTATATTTTTCTATCACCACCTGCATGTCATGTGAAAATAACCTTGCACTCTCCTTATCCATATGAATACAATGCATATCTTGATTCATAAGAGTCTCTCCTTCAACATCTATATGGACTCTTCCACATATACAACACCACTTTCACCCTTCAGTCCTCTTGGTAGAAACATGTCCACCATCTCTATCTCCACCTCCTTTTGTTATACTTTCATATTGAATAAACATATTAAGGGAATAAAGAGTTCCCACAATCACTTATTCTATCTCTTCTTCACACCACAAGGACATACTATCCAAATATTCTCTGCTTTTCTCAGTTTTCTCATATATTTATCCCTTGTGATAGAATCCCAAAGGCCCATTTTCAACAACCATCAAGGTTGTCCTCTCCTCTTACTTATTTCATATTTCTATTTTTGTCTCCTCTAAATGAATGGTATGCAACCATACTCTCCTCATGTTCTTTGTCTTTTACTTCTTCCACCTCCATTATTTCCTACATGAAAACTTGCAACTCATCATGGTTGCTCTCTTCTTTCACCTCATTGTTTTCTTCAAATAAACATGTAGATTTTATTGCTTATACTCAACCCTTCTTCCTTGTAAAATAGAAAATACAAATGCATTGCCTTCATTCACCAAAGATAACTTTGATTCTTCCCACTCATGGGATACCACAAACTCAATCCAATCATTCAAACAATGGGTTTTCTTTTTTTGCTTCAAGAAATATCACTTACATATCATCTTGCATGAGGATTTATTCCTCCATAAGCTACTCACAACTCTCATTCTCTTTGTTGTTCTGAAAATCAATTTTGGGCTCCTCACATGGAAGCCTCGCCTTCTTGTTTTCATTCCAGACAACCTTCTCTTCTTCATACTTAACCTTCTCCTTGCTACTTCTCAAAGTAGACTTTAGTTGCTAACATGATAACTTCACACTCTTTTTTTCTTTTTTTCAAGACTCAAGACATGAAACTTCTTCAGCCACTCCTAATGCAATTTTGGGTGTACAAAATGATCCAACAACTTGGAAATCATATATTCCCAGCCACTCACCTTTTTCTTACATTTTATTTGTTTCCTCACTTGGAGACATGCCCAATATATAGCTACACTTCTACCTAGTCTCTTACTTGCAGCGTTTACCCTCATGGCATCTTTAATATTTTCAATTTTAAAATAAGTATCTAAATCAACTGTCCAATTCATGAGCTTTTCTAGATTATTATTTCCATAAAATGAAATAATATCACTAAGAGATTTACCTCTTTCATTCACCATGACCTTTGTTTGTCTTTTCCTTCTACTAGAATATTTACCTCTGCTTACTTGGCCTATTTCCAAAGTATCTAATATCGCTTGTAAAAAAACCAACCCCAATGTTATATCTTTTTAATCATCTTTATTCACAGCTACAACAACACCACATTGTGCAGTTATCTCCATCATATCTAGTCTTGCTTTATAATATTTTCAACATCTTTGTTAATTCATCCATCTCTCATGCTCTTCCTCCTTTGTGTACCATATCTCATCAACAAGTAAGATTATCTTTCACAACTTTAAATAGACTCAAAATATATCCTCTCAAACAACCTCCCAACTTGCTATGTACCTAGTGATATGATATATTAATGTATATGGATTGATGGAGATGTTGACATGTGGCACACATCTCCCTTAGTTATATGAGTCTAATATATTAGGATAAATAACTTATGGAATTAGTGTATTGGGTAATGGTCAACCTACATTGGGATTAGGAGGTTTCCCGTCCATTGTTATTTATATAGAGGTATATATAAAGGTGGTGAATATCATTGTAAAGGATATCAATCAATCAAGTAAGAGTTGAGTCTTCTATTTGGTAGAAAGATATTGGACCCTTCCAGGCCCTACTTGAGGAAATTTGTATTGGTATTATTTTCTGACATTCTGCTTTACAATAAGACATGGGAGGAACACATGAAACCTCTAGAGATAATGTTGGCCATATTGCATAAGCAGACCTTCTTCACCAAGCTAAGCAAGTGTGAGTTTGCAATGCAAATTTTTTTGTATTTGGATCACATAAGCAACAAGACAGGTGTAAAGATGTCTTATATTCTTCCTTCATTAACCAAAAAATCTTCACGCATGAGAATATTAATTTGATCCATGACATAAAAAAATCATTACACTAAGTCACAATACTTCTAGCATCAATCAAATTAACACCATCCTTGTACTTTCCATGTTCTTTTTTAAGGTCTCATTTTACACATGCACTTGCATCATCATGTTCCCTTCTACCATGCCCAGCCTAAAAAAAACTCCAAAAATGTTAAACTCATTTCTTCTTATGCACCTTGCTTAACCAGTAAAATATTTGAGAATTCTCAAACTATCTTGCATAATTATTTGACCAAACGTAGTGTGTATTGAACATGATTTATCTTGAATTTATATTTATATAAAATATTTAAAAACAACCTTAGATAATATCTGGAGGATGTAATTTATCATCACTCATATAAAATTAGTACTCCCTCAAAATCTTTTTATTGTCCTTTGTGCTATCAGGTGCATGTATGAATGTAATATACACAAAATTCTAACTTGAATTGAATTTTAGTATTGGGATTGAACCTCATTTTGTGGTTGTAGTGTATAGTTCTCGACAAAGTCCACAACTGAAACAATGGTCCCAACTAAAATTTGTCCTTACAAAACTTGAATTGATTATCTAACTATTTTACCTTGTGTGTGTGTCTTACATATTGGTAGATAATATTCTTCTTGAATTCAAACATGAAATCAGATACAGATACTTGGGTCATAACCAACTCACATTCTTATGACACTTTTCTATATTGTAGATAATATTTTTCTTGAATTCAAACATAAAATTAGATATAGATACTTGGGTCATAACCCACTCACATCCTCATGACTCTTTTCTATATTTTAATACATACTTTACAAATTTGTACTTCTTAAAATCAACTAGTTACTTTCCAAATTCATGTGTGATTTATTCATGTATACAATTGGTCAAATGTGACAAACCACCATAAGTGTTACATATTCCATCCAAATATTCTCTAGAAAAAAAGTTGTCCCTCAAGTATTTGATAGAAAAGATTTGAAATTAACTCTCTTGATGTTTTAGGTGGGAAAACCACCATATATACATGCACAATATCATTAGTATGTAAAGTTCAATGTATTTAATGAAAAATATAAAAATCTTTAGAAAATTCAACATGGATCCTACAACATGTGGTGCATATTTGATTGATTTTAATGTAAAAAGGCTTGCATATCTCAAATGAGTTATAAAATTACCAATTGTCCATTAAATTTTTTAATGATTTTGTTATAAAATTATGTTTGGGTCATGTCCAAGAAATACTTTGCATGTGACTCACAATTTTTTGAATCTTTTGTTCTTTTAATAACATATTTTACATTAGATGAGACCCTTGTGTTATTGTGTCAAAAAAATTAATCAAATGTCTTGTACCCTCAACTAATAACTTATCTTTTCATATGAGTCTACCACTAAATGCCCAATAATCTGAGTAAAGGATCATCAATCCTTGTTCTTTTTATAGCATTTATTAGAGTTTTCATATTCAAGTTCAAGGATGTACTTGTTTGACTAAGAAATATGTCAGAATGTTTTCCAAGATCACTGGATCAATCGAATGCATCAATTCACCGAACATAAGACAAACAAACACATAAGGTTGCTAAAAGTAAATAAAATCACAATGAGATAATATTGTAAAGTAAATAATCACAAAGATCCATCATATTCTACTACATTTCATCATTGAATATAAAGGATGACATGTTTTAAATAGATAGGTTGAGTGCAGTATGACTCAGCTAAACAAGGTGAGTGGATGGGCTCCTCCACTATGGGTGGAAAGAGCACTAAGGGAACATAGTGAAAAAGAGACATGAGTGGACTAGGCAGGATAAATTTTAGTGGTGAATATTTGTTAATTCATGAATATTCTATTTTTTGGATTTTGGTTTTGGCAATTTTTTAGGGTTGGTAGATGGGACCAAATCACCAAAATTTTATAGATATAAATAATTTTAGGGATCAACTCACCAACCCTTTACAATAATATATAAGATTACACTTCAATTCACCACATACATATAGTATAATCACCCCTCAATATCAAACAAGATAACAAGAAAAACCAAAACTGGAAGACCACAATACCAAATTATAGTGTTGAATGGAGGAACCAAACGATAGTGCCGAATGGAAGAACTGAATGACAACATTTAATGACAGTGTTGAATAGAGGAACCAAATAACAGTTTCGAATGGAGAAATTGAATGATAGTGCCGAATGACAAGAGTCAAATGATAGATTTGAAAAGTAAAAAAAAATCTCAAAAACTAAATATTATTGCATATTTAGATTTCTCTCAAAAATCTATGCAATTTTAAAAAAATTGTCACAATCCAAGTTCGTATGCAAAAGTTACGGCTTCTAAAAGTTGTCATTCAGTTGCATCATTTTGTTTGATCATACAACACAACTAAAAGATATGTGTCATTCAGTTGTGTCGTATGACCAAACCATATGATCGAATTGAATGACAACGTTTGAAAGCCGTAACTTTTGCATACGGACTCAAATTGCGATGATTTTTTTAAAAAAAATGTATAACTCTTCGAGAGGAATCCAAATATGCAATAATATTTAGGTTTTTGGAAGTTTTTTATTTCTTATTTATTACAATTAAGATTTAAAGCCATTTAGTTTAGTCATTCGATCCAACCTATAGATTCACCATCACCCATAGAGGATTCGTCATAGCTACGAATCAAATTTTCCTAAATTCATCAAAAATTTAAAATAGATTTTCCAGTAGGACCTCTTAAAATGAACCCTGGGACTAGGTACTCAGGGGACCAAGTGGGATGGATGACCCTATCCACTCATTATGTGACCCCATACACTCACAAGTGATTGATGACATCATGATGATGTCATAATAACCTCATAAATACGTATAAGAACGTAATATCCACCTAAGCAATGTGAATAATACAAGGGTAAAAAAAATTCATGCAAGGGTGAAAAACCCACATCAACACCCCCCTTAAACATAGCTTAGGTGGGTAATAAAATTGAGTCCCGACAACTAACCCTAATAAGGTACCCAAGTACAAATTAGTCTCTCACAAAGTGGTTAAAAGAGAAAAAAACTCAGTGGGAAAAAACTCCCCCCTAAAAGAGAGACATAAAAGAAGAGAAAAGGCTAGAAGCCCCTAGCACCCACCCCCTAAAGATGATGTTTAAGTAGTCCGCACTCCAAGTACATAGAGATGATCCCCAATATCCTATAAAATATGAAGGATGTGTGCCTCTACAAAGAAGAGAGAGGCTAAGTGTAGAGTGTTGCATGAAAAATTTTGTAGTAGATCCCTTTGTAACAAATGTTATTTATTCCTTTCAGAAGAAAGAAGCCCTGAGCAATCAAACTATTAAATTTCCACTCAAGTGGAATGCAAGTAGGAATCAAGATGTATATCTCTAAAAAATGGTGAAATGTCTCCCTACTAATGCTCAAATATGCCAAAGTCTGATCAGGTATCACAAGACTAAATATAGAAGATGGCAATGAAGAAGCATACAATGAAGGGGAAAGAACATGAGGATTTATAAGTACCCTCATTACATCTAGAGAAGAATAGTGGCTCTGATACCATATCAGAGTGTTCACCAAGATCACTGGATTAATAAATGAACCAATTTACCAAATGTAAGACAAGTAAACATATAAGGTTGGTGAAAGTAAATAAAATCACATTGAGATAATATTATAAAGTAAGTAATCAAAAAGATCTATCATATTCCACCATATTTCACTACATTCCACCATAAAATACAATGGATGGCATGTCCTTAAATAAGCAAGTTGAGTGTAAGATGACTTAGCTAGACAAGGTGAGTGGATGGGCTCCTTCACTATGTGTGGAGAGAGCACTAAGAGAACACAATGGAAAAGTGACTTGAGTGGACTAGGCACTCAAGGGACCAAGTGGGATGGATGACCCCATCCACTCACTAGGAGTGCATGATGACATCATGATGATGTCAAAATAACCTCATAAATACCTATAATGACCCAATATCCACCTAAGCAAGGTGAATAACACAAGGGTAAGAAAAACTTATGCAAGGGTGAAAAACCTACACCAACAAAATCAAGCTCTAGATATTGACTTACTATAGATTCCATTATTACATGTCTTGCCACATTACTATTTTTTATTTGAGTTTTATTGCATATTGCATTAAATGTATTAAATATATTCTTTACTATTGTATTATTTCTTCCCTCTTTATTATTTTTTCTTAACCCTAAATTATGCGTCATAGGGTGCATTTTTGTATTTTCATTAATTGAACAAATAGTTGACATCGTTTTGTATGGATTTTATTCTCAAATGCATAGTCTCATACACATTGAGTGTGACGTTAAACTTGTATTTTTGACATTTTACCTTCCATATTTTCTATTATTTTCTCATCTATTTCAACCATATACCTTGGTGTTCATTGCATTATCCTAGGATGTGTGGGTCTAAGAGTTATATTTTGTATTAAATTGGATGTCATTACCACTTCAACCATAGAAAAATATTAGAGTGTTGGATAGGTACATTAGACCCTGCCATCAAAGTGAACCCCTCTTCATTAGGAGATAGATGAATTGGAGTCATTACGTGACATTGATTATCATGTTCAAAAACTTCATTATGGATGGATGTTTCATTAGATTGTGTTTCTCCATGTGTTCCATCACTCAATACAAATTCATTAGTTAGTTGTTCTACATTTTGAATTTCATCATGCAACAAGGATTGGTTAAGTTCTCTTATCTCATTTGAAAATATATTTAAATTAAATTTTATGGAATTGGACATGTTATTTTTATTTGAAATATTACTTGGTTTAGAAGAAATACCTTCACCTTGTGTAGAAGATCTTATGGATGATCTCCTATCTATTTGTCTTTTTTTTTTTTCTCTCTTGACTTCAATTTCTTCAATTATTAGCTCTTTAATTTGTATTTTGTGGTGATGACCCAACCCCATTATTTATCTTTATGCAAATAAGTCTAGGTCTAGAGTAAAAATTGAAGAATTTATAGTAATAGAGACAAAGTAAATGAAAAAGTTAAAGAATTTGTAGTGTCAGTATAAAAAACCAATTGAAGTTTGTAAAATATAAAATTAATGAGTGAATCTCGTGGAATAATAAAAGCAATCCATGAACTATGAAGGGTCTATGCCCTTTTACAAAGCATGCACATCTTATTTTGGAGTAGTTCCAAATGGAAAAATGCATTCAATAAGGTTTACACCCTTTGAACATTTCAATCTTTGGCTTATCCACTTTCCCTCCAAATTTTTTTTGGGTTTAGGCTTGGGGAGGTCTGAATGTAGCCTAAAATCAACCATGGAGCAATCCACATGATCTTTAATAAATTTAGGAATCTTTTTTGTCTTTGTTGACACATCTGACTATATACATATCATTACAAATATATTTATAAATTTATGATTGTTAATTAGAAGTTTATAAAACTTATACCTGACCAATATATACATCATTGGCTATGCTTGAAAAAAATTTGATGAAGTTAAGGTCAAAAACTTGTGTTCGTACACTTGCAGTTCCAATTTTTTAAGTTATCTTGACTTGTAAAATTAATAAAAAATATCATAATCGATCTTTGATATTTCATCTATCTATATATGAAATTTCATACAACTCATTCATTTACTTAAAAAAGTGTTCTTATGCATGCAATCTCCTTATCTTTTCAAAAAAAGTGTCAAGCCATTGTCATAAATGCATTAATTCCATATATTTTCATCATTTGGGTATTGAAAAAAATTATATATTTAAAAGCTACATTTAGAATTCCACAATTCATATTCTTACGCAATTGTCAAATTATTTTTCCAAATTTATCTAAAACTCTCTCCAAGTTCAACTATTGTTATTTTTACAAAAAAAGTGTTACTTTAAGCCCCCCTTTTATCCCCCATTATCCTGCATCTACCCTTAAATGTTGAAAAATAGATATTGATCTAGGTCATCTTAATATGGAAGAATTCTAGAATATAATTAGTGGGGGTCCATAAGATAGATTATGGATAAAGTATCCATGATAGTGGATTAGTTCATGCAGTTGTCTTTCCTATTTCAGTAAAGTCCCCAGAACTAGTACTAATAATGTCTAAGTATTTTGATGAAGAAAAGAGGGAAGTCAAAAATTTAAAAGGAGAATATATCTTATGTCTAGATCCAGAGGATATTGATCATCTACTATAGCTACCTGATAGGGAAGCATTTGTTAATATGACTCCCACATCCACTCAACAATTTTGAGATTCCAATACTAATTCATGTTCTAAATGTGTCAACAAGCAATAGTTGACAAAACCAAGGCATACGTCAACAAGGCTTCTTAAGAATATTTTCAGATTTTAATTCATGAATGAAATCAATGATATGTCACACTCTTGCATAGAGTAGTGGAAGCCCGATTGTGAGAAATTTTTAAACACGGATGTACATATACATATAGATCATTCATCAGAATAAGCAATACACTAATTGGGGATAATTGATCGGTGATTATATTCACAAATAGATAATAGAGGTTAATATCGCTTTCAAATTATATATGACCTCTTATCCTGTCTATGTTGTTACTAGGATAAAATTATACAGTGGTTTGAATACAGTAGGTGATATGTAAATTGAAAAAATATATGACTTCTATCGAAAACTCTCATTAAAAAAAAGTGAACATCATTTTCGTAGAGTAAATGATGTATTTTTACAATAGGCGATTCAAATATTTGAACTAGAACTATACAATTTTATGATATCAATTTAGGCTTCTACAGAGATTTCTAGATGGGGACCCTGGTCCATACAGTTCTCAACTTTCACTTATCTGAGAGTTTGAGGTTGTGAAATTGCTCCATACATGCTTCCAAGGTATGTAGATAAAAAATGGGTCTTAATAAAACTAGTAAGGCAGTTGACTAAAATATACAAGCTCATGTCTAATAAACACAAAGATGAAATAAAATTTATCATTTCTATTGGTAGGTACACTTGTGCCTCTTTAACTAGAGCAAAGTTGATTGATGAATAAATGACCAAAGTCACTATTCAATTTGAAAGAAAATTTTCATTTGATTCTAGAGGCCTAACTCAAAATATGCTCATTTTTTCGTATCAATGTGTGCACCACTTTGAATACTATTAGATGGATTGTGATGATAAAAAAGATGTGAGAATCTAAGATTACTCACGATTCACTTTGGAACAGGTTATTGTATATGACATAGTGGAGATCAAGAAGAATATAGTAGATGATGAAGGTGCATTAGACCCCACTCTTTTGAAAGTAGATTAGCACAAGAAATAATCTACTTCACTCATTTATGGGACCTAGGGTGTGCTAAATAGGAATCTTAGATGACTAAAAAGCAAAAGTATTAATGTTGATAAAGTATAATTTCCTCCTCCCATGAAGGAGATTGAATTAATAACTATTCATCTATAACATCAAGCAGAAATAAGGACATCTTTAGCAATAGGAACTATCAAAGATTTGGAAAAAATTGAAGCAAAAACAGAAATTGAAGCTATTACAAAAGATGTTCCAGTGCAAAAATAACTTAAGTTGAAAATAAGAAGACTAGGTGAAAAGCTCTCAAGCACTCCAAGTATTTTTATTTCAAAATAAGTTCCTCTTGATAGTCTTGCCTAGTCCCAAGATCTAGTAATTAATACTACAAAAAAATTATGGCTTCAAATACATCCTTGTTATTTGAGTCTTATATTCCTTCTCAAATTGATACTTCAATACCATTGCCTCTTACTCAAAATGTTGAATTGCTTGATGAATCTTATCTTAAAACCCCAACTGATACATTAGGAAAAGAGAAAGGTTAAATTGTATTGGAAAAGTCTCAAATCTTTCAAACTCCTCTCCCTTCTTTTAAGACTCAAAAAGAATCTAGTATTGTTCTTGTGCAACAATCTCCCAGTGTAGAAGTCCCTGATTGGTTGAATGAAATAGTAAAGAAAAGAAAGAAGATTGTGAAGCCACAGAAAATTGATTTCAACATTTTGACAAATTTTTATCTTCATGTAGCCAAGAAACCTAAAATAATTTTTAGAATAGTCATAGATCAAAAAGAATAAATATATGTGGAAGTAGCAGTTCCTCTTATTGAGAAATATAAAGACAATGTTGAAGCCTCTGATTAATAAATCACAAAGGTCCACATCCACTTGGGAAAATCTATAAGGTAAGGTATGAATAAAAACATTCAACCTGCAATCGTAAATTGTTCAAGAAAATAGACCAAGACAAAGTGACTAAAGAATAGCTCAAATAGAAGTTGAGCAATTGACATTAGTGGTTTAAAAACTTGTAAGGCTAATTAAATATTATCATTAAATTATACGTCAAATTTTTTACATAAAAACATTAAATATCATGGAAGAAAGTAGTCTTATGGGCAACACAATAAAAGAATGGTCCAAAAAAATTGTATCAAGGTATCACTACCATTCACACAATGATGACCATGTGTTCTAAAATTCAATCAACATATGATCAAGAAACTGAAGTTGAGAACAAATATGATCAAGAAGTTAAAAAATGGAATGGATTACTTCTCAAGTTGAAATATTTTTCATATACTTATCTAGATTATCTTATTCAAGAAAATGTTATCTAAAAAGAAAAAATTGTGTACCTAAATGAGTTTTTAGGAGTTGTCAAATATAAGGTATGTGTTGTCAAAGAATAAATTTAATGACTCTAAATCAATGGGACGTGACACTCTCCTTAAAATAATGGGAGTAGAAAAATTGAAATGCAGACTCATTGATGATAATGGTAAACTAGTTTCTAAAGAGATCATTATCAATCAATTCAAGAAGAATATTGAGGAGATCCTAACTCCCAAGTCTACATTTAATTATGAATCAATTTAAATGTTGATTAAATATCATAATAATTTGGATAACCTCAATGCAATGCTTAAGACACTATAGGGAACAACAAAGAAGATGATGAACCTATATTGTGATGCAAAAATAGGTTATATATATTCAGATGGTTTGGATGAAGATAAAATGTTAGAAATCATGAAAAGGTTATATGAATTCCAAGAGAAGAAGCCACAACCTAAGAAAGAGAAGATTCAAATTGTTCTCAGTAAAGACAAACAAGAATAGCTCGTCATCATACTTTGACTTATTTTTTTCCTTGATATTTTTGAGTCATTCTTGTAAATTTTTATTTGCACAATTTTGTAATGATTAATTTGCACATTATAGATTTCCTTTACAAATTTTAAGTCATTAAAATTTGCCAACGTGCTTTTGTAAGTGGTGCAAATTTGTTATTGTACTTTTTTAGGTTGTGTGAAAATACCAACACATTTTTTTAAGTTGTGCAAATGGTCTAATGTCTTTTTGCAAGTTTGTAAAATGTGCAAATTTGCTATTGTATTTTTAAAAGTCTCTAAAAGGCAAAAAAATGTGGTTACGCAATGTAACCACCGATTTTAAATTATAAATATGTGTTAATAGCTCATTTTTAGGGGTTCTTGATAGTTAGAATTTTACAAGATAAAGAAAGGGGAGATTATATTTGCAACTCAAAGAGAATCAATATAAGGAGAAATTTCACAAACTTTGTGTTTGAAATATCTTCATGGATAATGTATGTGTATACATCCATATATATATATGATTCTTTTATTTTGAAATATTGTTGATAATATGATTGATTAGTAAAAAGCACGGAGATTTTACTATAGAATTTCTTGTTGAATCTACATTCTTAATTTCTACAAATAGTGAAATCTTGGAGTAAAATATAAATTTTTCAATTTTTACAAGGAAACACAAGATAATTATCATATTTGTTATCAGTTATAGGCAATTATTTTTTTGTGTATGTTGTGTTTTCTTATGGATATATAATGTATTTCATATCCATTGAATGAGAGAGGTTTCCTTCTAGGGAAACTATCCACTTTCTTGACGTTTCTAGCAAATCTTTGAGTTTAGCTCACTGGACTTGTTATTTTTATTTTTTTCTAAAGCATATTTTTTTCTCATGTCACTCTCCTTTATATTATTTTTGTCATCTTTTCATATTTTATGGTTAAAATTACCACCCTGCTAAAAACTATTTTTGCTATAAATAATTTTCTTTTTGACATTTTTTTAATTTTCAATAAAGATGGCTTCACCTGCTAATAAGAGAGGGACTTTGTCCTGTGACTATTGATATAAAATGCCCATTCATATCTTCAACAAATTTTCACGCCAACATAATTCTGGAATTCAGACCCATATAGGGATCTCACTAATGTCTTTCTCATCTGGATTGAAACTTGATTTCTATTTTCTCATGAAAACCCCTATTTTACCAAGGAACCAAGGCCCATCCAAAAAGGTTCTCACACAGTCTTCATGAATCAAAAAAGAGATTAGGAAGAAACCTTTAGTTAACACAAAGATCTCAACACTACATTTTGGATTCCATTTATGTCTAGCCCAACTTCCAACCATATCGATATTAGGTCTAGTACCAGGGAATTTGACTATGAGAGAATTTTCTATTCTACTTGAGGATCTATCTCCCATAGAGTCAGGGATTCTAAAAATAAGTCCCTCATTGTACTTAAAAGGTTTGATCTCAATAACATAAATTTATTGTGAAGGAGCCTTACCTTTGAATACATCAACCAATATTTTCATTTATTCATCATGACGTTGTTAGAGGAAGCACTTTTTTCCCTTTTGAATTGTGTCAGAGGAATCATTATCTTTTCCCCTTTTTCTGATTCTATTTGTGGGGTCCAAGTAAGTACATATATATATGGGTCCCATCATGGGCCATCATCCCCTTCATCCTCTTATTTCTCATCGAAGTTAGTAGGCCCTACCTTCTTTGATTTGTACACAGAGCATTCCTGCATAGCACAATTTTTCAAAATTCCTTCCAATGCACTTTCCATCCCTCTCCCATTTTAATTTGAACTTTATGTTCTATATTTCCCTAATTTTTCAAAGCTTCACTCTTTTCTAATTTTCCTTAATTTATCTATTTAGTATTTCCCTTATTTTCTAATTTTTCACTTTTTTCAATTTTTTTCCTAATTTTCCTAGTTTCTACATTTTTCAATCTTTTCTCTATTTTATTATATTTCTAATTTTCTTTATTTTCTCTAATTTTATTATCTTTACTAATTTTATAATTTCCTCTAATTTAATATTTCTCTAATTTTCTCTATTTTCCCTATTTCAATTTTAAAAAAACTTAATTTTTTAATTTCCTTAATTTTCATATAGATGATTATAACAAGAAATTAAAAATTCAATCAAAATACATAATTTATATATTTTCAATTTTTCTATCTAAGGTTTACAACAAAAATTTAAAAACTAAGATTTTGCAGGTTTACTTATTCATATATGACCAAAAACATAGATGATGATTGCTCCTCCCTTCCTCCATTTTTACAGCTCTTTAAAAATTTTAGCGTCTTCATCTACTCAAAAACTCCTCTTCCCAATCTTCTACTAAGATTATCTTTAATTAAATCCCTAAATTCATTGTTATTGTTCTCACCCCCCCTCATAATCTTGACATCCTTAATTTTACTATTAAATCCCTAAATTCATTATTTTTTGGTAAATGATAATTAAACAAAAGTGAAACATTTAGTATCTTGGATTTCATCTCGATTGATTCATTCGTTTGAATAGAATAAAGTACATATAACTACCCTAATAGGGCAATCACCTTGCTACCTACAAGGTACAATAATTGAATGTAAAAAGAGATGTAAACCTTCCCATAAGTTTCCCCTATTTTAAAAGAGTTAATTTATACATTTTTCATATAAATAATAATTCTATTATTTGTGTCAAATGGGATAAGTTTAAATTATAAAATCATTGGGGTGTTTATAGTAAAGACTTATATTCAAACTTTGAGGATATATGTTACATAGTGATATATAAATTTTGAATATTTAAATTAGGTAAACTACCACGTCTAATTATATGTTTGGCATATCTCCATAGGCAAGGCCAGGTATAAGTCCTAAGTAAACTTGACAGAGGAGATACCCCTCAATTATGACATCTAAACCGAAGGACACCATATAAACAGAATTATATATATATATATATATATATAATCTTGATCTAAATAATAATTTAAATATATGATTACTTGGAAAATACTATAATTCTTCTCAAATTTCCAAAAAATAAGTGCACCCAAAACAAACCACAAGGATGAATACAATATCCTATAACATGGAACAAAATTCATTGTTTGTAATATAACAACACCAAAGCTAAAATGGAATCAAAAGTTTATCATTTTCTGTTTTGATCATTTTTGATCTTATCTAATGTTTCATGTGACACATTTAACTTATTTTCAATCAATATTTAAGTATATCAATCAATATTTGAGTATATCCCTGAGTTTCCTTTGTTTGCATTCATTAACCCATTTCCTCATCATTTTTTATTTGTAAGAACATTTTTAATTCAAATTCATTTACATCATCTACATTATATTCAAGAATTACATAATAAAAAAAAAATTAGGATCATCTTAATCCTCAAATTCTTCTACTTCTATGTTCTGCCTAGATCCTTCTTGGAAGATGTGTCTTGACCTTTGGTCAAAAAGTACTATAAATTCTCATCCAAGCATCTCAGTATTAGGACAAAAGATAACCTATACCAGATATAACAATGTGAAAGTGTTAGTTATACAATTAGAATTTTAGGCACAATATATTAACAAATAACGTAAAATGTACTTGATCAAAATATTGCAATAGCACATAAGGCTCATTACACTTCTATAACTCCTTTGTAAGGTTTATTTCATAAGTATTGATGAGTATATCGGTCCTAATATTTTTTTTAATCTATGGATGAGTATGATTTGCATTTGAAATTTGTCATCAAAATTAAAAACCACACTAATTATTTCCTAAATCTTCAGACGTGATCTGATTTCCCTAGATCCAAGTTTTTATCACGTGCACTTGCCCGACTTACATTTTCAAATGTAATTGATACACTGCAATTGTAGGTCTTCATTTTGTTTTCAATTTTTTTTAAGACCTCAATGTCCTAACCATTCATTATTATTTTTGCATCATAATAGTCTTAGTTAATTAGCGTGGGTGCCACTTTAAATGTAAGCCCAACCCTTGAGTAATAATAATAGTTAATAATTAACTTGGGTGTCTATGGAAGGCCGACATGAACATGAGAGTTAAAGTTGCAAGGATATTAGAGTTAGACTATAATGCCTATATATTGATATTGTTAAGAAGGAAAATCATCATCTATATTTTGTAATCTAAACTCTACTCTCAAGAAGGTTGTCCCCTTGAAGAGGATCATGATATCTTAGTATAAGAAAGCTTTTCAATTATTTATGAGTTCATTAAGTAAGATGATCTATTTTCACATATTTTTATTCTATTTTATTTATTTCTACAAGGAAGTTAATAAGAAGTGGTATCAAAGATTTTTATAGGACCGTATTTCATAACAATGGCATTAGTTTATAGCTTTATGTATGTTCTTACCTCATCCAGGTGGGATCTTAGTGATCATAAAGTGGTAAGAGAAGTGGAGACACTAATATTTTTTCCCTAAATTTGCCCTTTTTTCTTACAAGTAGTTTTTAATATTTAGGTTATAAACTATGTTTCCAAAATTTTAAAATGCATTTAATGTTTTCATTATTAGATAAGCCAACACATTGTTAGGGATGTTCCCTTAATACTTAGTCCTTAAATAATGTTTTAGATTGATTTAAGCTTCCACGTATCTTTCGATATATAGGAAACCAGTAGGTATTTATTTCACCATGAGAAGCCTTCAACCATTTCTAGTTTATGATGTAGTAGTAAGTTGTTAGCTCAAGGAAGTTACTCATGCCATACCTTGGAGATGATATAGTGGATTGTAATATGGTTCAATCATATGTAGTTAGAGCTCTAAAATATTGGGCCAACACTATTTACAAATAGATTAGTATATTTTTGAGTTTACAACCCAAACACATAGTAACCTTCCCTGTGATACCCCTTGCATTCTTGGAGTCATAGATCTGAAGCTATTTTTTCAATCCCAGTACCGAAAAATATAAAAAGGGTCAGTATATTATAACATCCTACAAAAACATAGGTAACTAAAAAATCTAAAAGATTAGGAATATTCCTGAGCAATTATCTAAACACCATGAAGTGGTTAGTAAGTAGAAGAGCCAAAGAAAAAAAAGTTAGGATTTTTTTACGCTTTTGACCCGAAATCAGTTTTATTTTTGCGTTAATCATGTTGGTATAAATCCATTAAAAAAAAAAAAAAAACTATAGCGGCCACAATGATGGGTCGACACCCTCAATATCTTTCCTTGGAGAAGTTAGATGAGGACCTTAGGACTATGAAGGCAACACAATCCACTATACTCCAAAAAAAATCAAAACTAGAAAAACTATATCTCATTTATGACTTGGATAGTAGATAAAATGGATTGAATACCAAGTATAATACCATAAGCCAAAATAATGTGAAAATTTATATCATTATAGTGTTTCAACATTGTACACCAGAATGAAGATGGAGGAGGTTACATCTAGCATATGTGTTGCTGCTGTAAACATTGGAAAAAGAGCAAATGAGGAAATCAAATCCTTGGAGGGGCTTAGCAAGAGAACTAGACAGAGCTCAAGAAAGAAAGCAATGCAAGAGGGAGACACGTCGGCAGCTATTGCCATTCAGGACACTGCTGTGAAAGGTAAGGAAGCAGTGAAGATGATTTTGGAACTAGAAGAATAGATCCTGGTTCTTTTAGTTGGTTGTGATATCTGGTCTCGTTACCTGGTTTTTTGTATTCTCTTTACTATGGAGTTTCTAGGTCTCTGTAAAACCTGGGATCTGTCTTTTAATTTTTTTTTCCGGTGGTTTCAAGTCCATGTAAAACCTGATTTTGATACTTCTTTGAAGTAGGTTTTAGGCTTTGCCTGTGGACGTTACTGTTTTATCCTTCTCCCTTTGTTTCAAGGTTTTGGGGTCCCTTCAAAACCTGTTTTTACCTTAATCTAAAACATTGTACACCATTATTGGATTTTTTGAAATTCATTAGAGATGACCCTACTAGTTGGTTCTATAAGGAGGATCAATATTTTTCTCTTCCACAAACTCCCACAGATAGAAAATTTACAATAGCTTTGTTCAACTTGGAAAATGCAGTTATTCAATGGTACTAGGGTTCAAAAAGACATGTAACTCTCATATGGGATGAGTTCATAAAACACCTCAATACATATGAGGACTTCACTAGAGAACAAACTAAATTACAACACACTCGCTATGTCTATGATTACCAAACCCAGTTTGAAAAACTAACCAATCAAACAAAGGGCCTAAATGAGGAGTTTTCAAAAGTTTCTTCGTTAGTAGATTGAAAGAAAACATTCATGCAGATGTCAAGATGTTCAAACCTATTACTTTGATGGAAGCAACTAGTTTATCTAAACTAGTTGAGGACAAACATGTATCATAACACTATCCCTATAAGCCACGAGCAACAAGAAACCCTTAAGTTTAAACTTAACATGTTTGATCTAAGGTTATCTTATTGTTAACCTTAGATTTTGCATTAAAGGGGTATATATAAATGAAATGGCAAAAGGGTGATAATCAAATCTATAGTAGGCCAATTAGATGTTAAACTTAGATATAAGAATACATTGAATTTATTATGCTAAGATAATCTAAATATCGAAAGTATAACTATGCTAGATATAAAAATGATAAATAAGTAATGTACTTAGCTTGTTATAATATTACATGCAATTCTAAATCTAGAATACGTAAAAAAAAATGCTGGAAGGAGATTATGGAACAGTCATAAAATTCTGGATCAGACACTTATGATGCACTGGATAGTAATCTCAGCCTAGGATAGTTGCATTGATGTTATTGTCTAGGCTTGATGTTAGTGTCCTATATGAAATACCTGTTGAAATAAGATGCGACCACCTAGATACTTTTAGGTTTTGATTTGATTTCACTCTAGTGCATTTAGATCTAGGTCATGGACAGGCACTCCTTATGGAATGGCAAACCCTTAGTTCTCCATCTTCATAGTGACCTTGGGTAAAATGGGTTAGTGGGCACATAGTGTCAAGCTAACCCCAAACACCACGTTGTCATAGGGTATTGCATACATAACCAATACTCCAGAAGAGGGTCTTATACTCATGTAGTTTTCCCCTATATGTTGGCTTGTGTGTGAATCATACAATATGTGCAAAGCAAGTATAATAATGACCTATCTTGTAACTTAGAAAATTGGGTTTTTGGGCTACTCCTTTAATAATTTAGACCTGTAGATGTGTTTTCCTTATCAGTGGTATGGAAATAGGAATAAATAGGGAATCTTTGTTCAATTGAATGCTCTTGGTAAGAATACGTAGTATTGTTCCCATGTTATTAGGTGAGTAATGAATGAGAATTGATCTTGTATTTATATCAATCCCATTTGATTTTTAACTTGCATTAAATCTATTAAATTTCCCATTAATATATGCATCTTTTAAAATTTGGATGACTTTGCATCGGGGCCATATAATAGTGTTGATGCTACTATATATCCCAGATGTTCGTGTTCAAGGAGTAGGAAAGTTAATGTAGGGGCATCTTCACATGGTTTCCATTTTGAGTTGTTTTAGTGAGTAGAAGTCATTTAGAGTGTGGTGGTCTAGGATTTAAGTTCTATGAGTTTTTAGAATTTAAATTTGGACTCATATGGCATTTTCTTGTCATTTCTACAAGTTTGCAAATATGAATTGTAAGAAGCAATTTTGGATCAACAATCCTTTGTAAAAGAGCTCCAAAGTATAATCTAGTTGATTTGGGATCTTTATGGGGGTTAATGTCACCTTAGTACGTGTTTAATTCACTTAATAATTCATTTTGACAAGTGTGTTAGGAATTGGTAGTTTAGCCTTGTCAATGATTCTTGAGTGGGAACAAGAATCTGTTGGGAAATGTAGTTGTAGGTTTTCAAATGCTTGTAAATGTCAATGTTTTTTGGTGTGAGTCCTTTGGTGGAGAGAGAGGTATGAGGAGGTGTGGATGTAATTGAAATAATAACCAAGATTACACCTCCATTTTGATATAGAAGTTGTAGATTTTGTTACTTCTTTATGTTTTTCCAGTGTAAAGATTTCTAAACACTGTGCTATGTAAAGAGATAAGAAAGAAACTTCATAAACTTGTTTTAAATGCATTGTGTGAAGTGAGTTCTACCAATTTTAGTATTATAATGAAATGTAAATTAGAATAGAATCAAAGAAAGCATTCTTATTATTGAACCCTGATTGTAAATACCCTATTTCCTGTGTTGAGGAGATAGTTTATGCTTTGTGTGTTAAGAAAATTGAATGAAAGATAAATGTGGATGGAAATATTTTATTTGAATGAATTTAAGTATCTTACAAGGTTATATCTTATTTTAACATTTATTTCTTGAGTTAAGTGATCTAACCCTGTGAACCTTGTAGTAGATTGTATTTAAACACGCACTTGTTATAAAGAACTTGAGATCAAATGTGGAATAGAGGAGTTTTGGATGGTAAGTGTTGATTTTATGAGGTATGTCAAATGTGAATATATTAAACCTTCATTATGTTTTTAAACCTCTCATAAATATAAAAACCTTCAAATAACCCTTCTCAAGTCAATACAATTTTGTATCTATATACACAGTCATGTTTAAACTCATTCAAATGGAAAATATAGGCGTTGTGGAGGAGATCCAGTGTATGGAAAAGGTGTAAGTAGTTTAAAATAATCTTGAACAAGTATTACATTAGTTTTAAATGCTTTTTAACATTGTAAAAGGCAATATTACCCTTATCGGGTTACACTATCTACAGAAAACCCTGTGTTAGGGTTTGCACACAAAAATGAGGATTATGAGAGATTTAGTTGATAATAAATTCCCAAAATTTGAGGCTTGTTGAATAATAAATTTAGCTCAAGTATTTTTTGGGTTTCATGTTTATCCCATATGGATAAGTACAGTTTAGATTGATTGTGTGTGAATTAGGGTAGAAGGAGGCCTAATAGGCCTAAACAGAGGCTAAAAGGTGACTAGAAAAGTGCTCAAAGGAGTGAGTTAGGTAACCAAAGTTCATAAAGAGATAAAATACCATAGAGGTTATCTAAAAATGGGTTTGGTTTATTTATTTGAATCTGTACATGTTCATATAAAGAGAAAGAGCCTAAAAAAGGCTAGTAGGAGACCTAGTCAAAGAGGAGTAGTGTGTATGATGTATAGTTGTGTTGAAGTGTTTTGGAGAATGGTTAGGTGGAAAATATTACTTGTTTGAGAATAATATGGATGTGAAGAAACTTCATAAGTCTATAGGAATCCTGTATTTTGTTTTGAGTCATGTTGTAATGTGGCATCAATGCTAGTGTGAGAAATAACATAAAAGGAAGATAGAGAACAAATGAAATGAATGATATGAAAAAATGTGAATGTAAGATGTATGCAGGGTCTAGAGGAAAATATCAAGGGATTAAAATATGTATAGTGTGTAGGATCAAGCAAGACAAGATAAAGTCAGAGCTAGGTGAAATTGAAGAGGTAAGAGTGTATATGTTCCTTGTTTCCATTCATGAAAGATAAATGTAATGATGACATGTGCATCAAAAGTAGGTACAGGTTCAATACTTGCAAAGATGGAAGATAAGGATATTTTAAGCATTCTAGGAAAGATATAATATCTATGTCATCAACATAAGACTAGTCGAACTAAGAGATATAAGCCAAGGGGAACAAAGATAGAGCATACACGACACTTGCGAAAGTGGGAAAGGTAAAGAATTAAGAGGAACAACCAAGGTCTAAGTTTTCCAAGTGTACAAGACTCAAGTGATATATAATCAAAAAATGTCATCTACACCTTAGTTATTTCAACCCATACCCAATGAGGGAAATCGAGCACCTCAAATCAAGTCCCTAACGCATGAGGAGATGACCATTTGATGAGAAAAAGGACTATGTTATAACTATGATGAAAAATATGGCCTAAGCTATAAATTGGTTGAACAAAAAATATATCTCCTATATTGGGAGACACCTCCATGCCTAACATACTCGATGATTATGATGACAAATTAGATAATGAAAAAATAAAAGATAACTATCCAAGTGAAGACCCTTCCCCAAAATTTCAATGCAATCCTCTTTGACTCTGGACGCACTCATAACTTCATTGACCCTCGTGTGGCATGCAGGTGGATTATTATGTGTATCCATGCAATAGTTATGAGGATTTAGTTACTAATGGAGGAACATTGGCTTGAAAATAAGAATGTCATAATGTTAAAGTTTTCATTTGTGATTACAATCTCAAATATGAATTGTTTATCTTGTCATTAGGTAGTTGTGACATCATCTTGGGAGCTTTGTGGCTTTGCTCATTCAGACCCATCCTAAGGGACTTATTTAAATTATGGATGCAATTCACAATACACTCTCCAAGGCATGACAAGCAGACCCAATCAACTTATTAGTTTTCACCACATGCCTAAGCTAGAAAAATGAGGTTATTCAAGGGTGGTGGCTCAAATTTATGTTGTCCACATGACAAAGATAGGGACATAAAGAGAATTAGTAGACTTGTAGTTGATTAATCAAAATCAATCTCAGGTGTTTTTAGAACCTCAAGGATTACATCCACAATGATCACATGATCAAACAACACCACTCATACTGGGTAGTCAGCCACCAAATTGGTACCCATGCATACAAAAAATATAAATTGAGAATATGGTCCAAGAATTACTTTAAGTGGTGTTTATTTAGCCAAGTGTCAGCCCATAATCCTCACTAGTGATCCTTTTGAGGAAGAAAGATGGGTCTTGGAGGTTGTGTGCAGATTCTAGGGAGCTAAAGAAACTCGCATTCAAGGACAAATTTCCCACTCCCATGATTAACGAACTACTATTTGAATTGCATGGGGCCTATTTTTTCTCCAAAATAGCTTTATGGTCAGGCTAGCATCAAATTTAATTACGGGAAGAATATATCCCTAAGATAATTTTTCAAACTCATGATAGCCACTATGAGTTCTTGGTGATGCCATTTGGCCTTGCAAATGCTCCATCAACATTCCAAAGCTTGATGAATAAGATTTTTCAGTCTTGGCTTTGCAAATTCATTTTGGTGTTCTTTTATGACATAATGGTATATAAAAAAATGGGAAGACCATCTACTACACTTGGACCAGACCCTATAACTCATGGCCAACAATCTATTTTATTGAAAACACTCTAATTGCTCTTTTGGATCTATAGAGGTGGAATACCTCAGACATATTATATTAGTGGATGGGGTTAAAGTGGATCCCAATAAAATTAAGGATATGAAAAATTGGCCAAAACCTAAAACTCTTAAAAGTATTTGTGGAGTTTTAAGTCTCATTGGATATTATTACAAATTCATCAAAGACTATGGTAAAATTGTGGTTCTTATTATTGTCATGTTATAGATGAATGTTTTGGCATGGTCTAACCCAACATAACGTGGCTTTGCATGCCTCAAACAGACCATGTTTACCATACATGTTAGCTATGGCCAATTTGTACAAACCATTCATCATTGAAAGCGATGCTTCAAGGATCAGAATTGGTGTAGTATTGATGCAAGAAGGATAGAATTTTCCCTTTACTCGTAGAGTCTTGGTAGGAAAAAATCTAGCCAAATCCACATATGAAAAGGAAATTTAGCCTTTCTCCATGTTGCAACTCACTAGCCATCATATCTTTGGGGCTGAGATTTTAACATTAAGATAGATCACTGCAACCTAAATTAACTCCTGAGACAATGTGTAACATTTCAAGAGCAACACAAATGGGTTACTAAATTGTTGGGATATTATTATGAGATTCTATACAAGAAGGGAAAGAAGAATGTCATGGTCGATGCCCTCCTACAAATTTGAAGACCAAGAGACCTTATGTGCCATGTTCTTACCTACCCCAAATTAGTTGCAAGAAGTCCAAAAATATGTGTAGGTTTAAAATCTCATCAATCAACTCAAAATGGACCCCACAACTAAACCAGGCTATTCTTGTGATGGTTATTCCTTGTTTTATAAGAGGCAGATTTTGCTTGCTATAAAGTCAAATCTTTGGGATAAGTTATTTTAGGAACTACATGCTTCACCATCGGCGAGACATTTTGGCTTCTTAAATACATATGCAAGAGTCGAAAGAGCCTTCTTTTGGGGTGGTATGAAATAATATATCCACAAATATGTTGTAAAATGTGAGTTGTGTCAGCATCACAAAAGAGAGACTACATGTACCCTAGGCATGTTACAATCGTTACCAATCCCTACTGCAATATGGATTGATATCTTCATGGATATGATTGACAGGTTGCCCAAGTCAAGGGAAAAATCATTGATCTTTGTGGTGGTTGATTGTCTCTCCAAATATGTCCATTTTTATTCAATGCCCTACCCCTACAAAGCATCAACTATGGCACAAGTCTACATGGACCAATTTTTTTTCCTCCATGGTATGCCCATAACTATTGTCTTTGATCGTGATCCCACCTTCACCAGTAACATTTGGAAAGAACTATTTAAACTACAAGATGACAAGTAAAAATGAGCTCATCATATCATTCACAACTTGATTGTTAGACAAAGATTATCAACAAGAGTGTAGAAACTTACCTATGTTATTTTGAATTGGAATAGAAAACTCACTAGAATAAATGGCTATATTTTTTGAGTGGTGGTATAATACTTATTACCCAAAATTACACCAATATGACACCATATGAATCCATACACATCGAGCGACCACCATCTCTCACATCATACCTTTCAATAAGTTCCAAAGTTCATGTAGTCAGCTCAACTCTAAGCCAACGAGAGACTCTACTTTAGACCCTAAAAGACAACTTCGTACAAACTCAGAACCATATGATATAGCAAGCTGATCAACAATGATCAAAGCATCCTTTCACTATAGGTGACATTTTTAATACACATTTAGTGTTGGTGAATTATTAGTCCCTGCCAAGGCAGGAAACTATAGATTTCATTGAAAGTAATAATTTCTTCCTTCCAACCAATTAAATTGCATAATTTAACATATCATTCAAACAATTCTAAAGTTTAGCATCAATTTTTTTAGAATATTCCATAGGGTGATATTGTAGAATATTCCATATACTTATAAATGATTGGCTCAAATTTTTATTAATTTTTATATTTTTTACATCAAATATTTTCAAAATAGAATGTGACCTCAGATTTCTCTAGATAATAGTAGTCATCTTTAGAGGACTTCAAATTATATATTATAATTTATTAATTAAAATTAATATAACTTAATAAAATATTATATTTCTATTTTAACTAATACGTTTCAATGGAGTAAAACAGAGGTCCTGTGTTCGAGTCTCCCTTGCCATTAGTAGTTGACTCTTCATGTTGCACTGCTTCCCACGGGTCTAAAACGTTCTCCCAAGTCAAAAAAAACCAATTACCAATTTTAAATATATATATATATATATATAACTTTTAAAACTTACTATTTTAAAATTTATTTTAATTTTTTAAAATTATTAGCAATTGTTTTATTTTTCCAATTTTTAGAACTATTCTATCATTTATTTTAATTATTGGTAAGTTACTATTATGTCATTTTATTGATTACAGTCATCCACATTAACATCCTCATCTTAATCTACTGATTTTTCCTGTTATTTCATGTACATTCCAAACTCCAGTTAACCCCTCAAATCCAAATCTAATGGTTATTTAACATTTTAGTAACACGTATTGTTTAGGTAGCAATCATAACGTCTTCTCAAAACTGTACTCGCCAGTATGTAGAACCATCTATTGATTTCCAATATGTTTCTATTTCATAAATTACAATTAGAAAACTCCTTCCATGACCCGTTTTAATGGCAAGTGTAGTGGGAGTGTATCTGAGCATGGCGCAAACATATGGTGGAGTGATTCGAGAGCTTATAAAATAGCTTGAACAGATTATGTGTCAACAGCTACCAGAGCTTTGCCATATTAAGAAGATGAGGATGGTTATGGCATGCGATCTGAATATTATGAGGGAGCCTTTGATTATTTGTGATTCTTATTAAAAACATACCCAGTTGCACCTGTCTAAGTTATTTATCTATTTTTAATAAGTTTTTTAATTATTTAATGTCAACAAGATATTTTTATGTAAGTTATTTAATTATTCGATGTCTAGTTAGTTTTCTAATTATTTAATGTCAATAAATACTTTTTGGTTAAGTTTTTTGATTATTCAAGAGTTAAGTAATTATTGTAATTTGTTTTACAAATTCAATAGTTATTTATAATTTGAAATATTATTTGTTTTTATATCTATTATAAAAAGCGGCAACTTTTGGGGGAGAAAAATATTCTGATTTTTTATCTTGGTGGAAGGACTAGCACATTACTTCATGCATTATATCATTTTGATATTAACAACTTTTATATTGTTATTAAGGATGTTATCATTATGATCTATTATCAATCAAATTCGATATAGTTGTAACAATCCATCGCCATATCCACCACCAACGACTATGCCTTCCTAATATGCAACCTTTTTATTACAAATCTACAACTTTGTCTCCTAACTGCCTCAAGTTAGCTCAACACTAATGCAGTTGGCACATTAAAGGCAGGACTACTCTAAATTAACTAGTATAAATTCAACTTTCTAAAATAAACTAGTTCATAAAAGTATCAAAATGATTTATTTTTAATTATTATTATATAATATATTTTTTATTTTTTAATTATTATTTTAGTTCAACTTTCACATTATACAATCTAATTATTTATATTCATTTAATAATCTTTAAAAAGGCAATATTACTCTAATTAATATTAAAACTCTTGTTTTATTGATTTTAAAAAATTTCTTCCAAAATATTCTTGGCTTTCGCATATTTATTATACTATAAAAATTGTCTTAGGTTTGAGGTTAGCAATGTAAGTAATATTAAAATTTCCAATGCAATCAACAGACTAAAAGCAGAAATGTAGGGACTAGCCACTTCGTTAGACTAAACGCAACAACTAGCTACATCAGCAGACTAAAAATAAGGACTAGCCATTACAACTGAAACAGGGACTCCCTAAATAAACTAAATACCATTGGCATTACAATTTCTATTACAATGGACACAACTAAGGCAGGTATTAGCTATTACATGGCCCTTATTTTATATGCACTTCATGTACTGTATTACGATTCCAATTCCATCCCCTGTGCGTGGTGACAATCATGTCATATGCATATGTGGATTTTTTTATGTTGTTTGTACCTTCCACTATCATGAGGATGGTTGGTATTAGTTCTTGCGCTCCATACTAAATATCTGTCCTACTATTCTCTGGTCCCAACTGTACTCAGTCCTCAGCGTGACGAAGGTTGCAACTTTGGACCATGGTCGTATGTTGTTGATCACCATGTGACCTTGCGTTGACCCACTATGCTTAGATTAACTGCCAGCAGACCATCAATAGCTAAACCATTCAAGCCTTGACCTTCATCAATCAACTCTAGTGCCTTGATGGCTATGTGACCAACCGCTTAGCAGTTTAGACTGTAAGTGTGGTCATATAGCCCTTCCAGGGCAATTTGGACTTATGTCCACTCCAAGAGACCTGGGAGGCTCTAGTTTTGTTTTTGGATTTGTGTTTCTACTATGGGCACTATGGATCTAATTTAGGCATCGTCAACACCCCCAGTACTAAAATTGGGGTGGGACCCAATGGCACCACATAAACAACCTAGAAGTCAATAGTCATCATCATCACATCTAGATTCATAAGCGATATGCCATTTTGAATCAGGGTCAATGTGGCACTTCCCCCGCATAAAAAACAACACAACTACTAAAACTTTGATAAAATAGATTCATAAAACATAATACAATGATTATGACTAAACTACAAGTATATATTCTACATAAAAATAGACAAACAATCAAAATAACATATATTTTTTCTGGTATCCATTGATTACCATTTCCTTCTACAAAGATGTATATCCATAACTATGCATGTACACTTATGTCAAGGTTAAAGCTTTTCCTCGATCATTCTCCTATTATGCAATACACTTTAATAATTAATAATATTATTATGAAAAAAAAAATTAAATTAGATCATGGCTAGTGAAAAATAATTCAAAATAACAATATTTAATTCAAATTGGGTGCATGCTCCTTCAAATATCATGGGTCCACAAGGTTTGTGATCTTCTTCTCTTTCTCAATTCAGGGGAAGAAAGCTTGTTTTTCCTAGTTGTAGGTGCCAATAAATTTTCTCTTCATGATGTTGTTCCAATAATTAATGAGCCTCCTCCAAAAATCAAGTTTATAATAAGACAACCTATAAAAAATAATTTAAATTTTAAAAATCCATTACCACAATATTTTTGAATAATATATAACTAAAATGACTAATTCTAAATATTTTAAATATCTCACAAATTTATAAATTTAAAAAAAAAAAAAAAAATTACATTCTAAAAGTTCATTCTGGTAAATATAGGAATGAGCTTATTCTTTAGATTTGCCCTCTCCCTTCATAAGACATCCATTCCCCATTTTTCTAAAAAAAAAATAAATTAGAATAAAATACATAATTATGTCAAAAACGTAATCACTCAATTAATTTTTTAAATAAACCAATAATTTACCCTGATTGACTAGGTCACCAAAAAGTGATATAATTTCCTTTAAGACCCAAACCTTTATCTTTCTTAGGAAGTTGACGTAAAATATACTAATATAATCTTTGGTGTCCTTAACGAAAGTGTTGCACTTAGAACTATTGAGTTTGCATTTAAAATGTGTTAATACTTTATTTTATATGCATGTAAACATATTAAAAGATCAATATTTATCACACCTTTAACTTTAAAAGTATTTAATAAACTTACCATTTCAATCTTAGAATCAATGTGGATGATGTGGTTTTGGGTGCTAGAACACAACCTCTCTATTTTAGTATCCAATTCACCTATGAAATATTTGTTTATCTTGATCTTTGTCTAGTATTGGCTCTCAAATCTGGCATGTAGGTGGAAAGGTGTTGAGACAATCTGCATCTCGTAGGATTAAAAGAAATGTCTAAGGAGTGTGTATTTTATTGTGATGGTTGGCTAGAGAGTGTGGGACGAGATGAAGGAGATCATTTATATAAAGGTGAGTGATGGGAATACTTATGAAAAATATTCCCAAAATGCAAAACAAATCAAATCATATTTCATTATTTTTTATATTTTTTTTTATGTTTTTATTATTTTTTCATTATTTTTCTAATTTCTTTCAAATTTCTAATATTTTCCATTTTACTAATTTTGTATTTAACCTAATTTTCTTATTCTCTATTTTAAATTTTCATTGTTTTTTTAAATTTCCTCATTATTTTCTATTTCTTTACTTTTTTTTCCTTTTCCTATTTCCCACATACATAAAAAAAAATTGCTCTTTTTTAATTTTCTCTAATTTTTATTTTTTTTATTTTTCCCTATTTTTTAATTTCTCCAATTTTCCAATTATTTAATTTTATCTATTTTTTTAATTCTCTATTTTCTCTAATTTTCCTATTTTCATTAATTCTCTATTTTCCTATGATTTAATATTTCTCTAATTTTCTATTTTCTTCAAATTTTCTCAAAATTTTCTAATTTTCCCTCATTTTCATGATGATGGTAATAAGAATTTTAAAATTCAATTAAAATACATAATTTATATATTTTTAATTTCTTGCTTTTACGACTAAAAATTCAAAACTAAGGTTTTACAAATTTACTTAAAGGGTAAACATAGTTTAAATGGTGTCTACTCTTCCCTTCCTCCATCATTACAGAGCTTTAAATTTTCAAGCCTCTTTATCCACTCAAAATCTCATCCTTTTAATCATCCATTTAGTGTGTTATCAATTAAATCCCCAATTCATTATTATTTTCCCTCGTCACAATTCTTTCTTCTATTTGTTGGAAGCAAAATGACTGAAAAGGGGGGGTGGGTGAATCAGTCTTCAAAAATTTACTTATCAACTCCACTTAATCAATCATGAACTTAATTGAATAAGTATATAGATCTAGCAAGCATCAACACCAATCCACATGAGTATGAAACACAAGAATACATCACATATATGGAAAATCCTGAAAGGGAAGAAACCCATTGATATCTGCAAATGGACTATAGTCCTATAAGATAAACACCAATTTTAGTGAAGCACCAACTTCACATGGAGCACCAACTCACATGAAGTACCAACTCAACTAGGCTTTAGCAAGCACCCACTTGCGAGGAGGCACCAATCTCTATTAGAAAACTTAATTGTTTTCATTGATTAAGAAAATGGGCTTGTATATATATATATACAGCCAATCAAGGGTCTGGAAAACTCTATGACCAACAATATGGAAGGTTTGATGTTCAACTATATTTCCACGTAGTATCTAAAGAAATCTAAAAATAATGTAACAGATATTCTAGATACCTATCTATAAAGCTGAGTTGGCATGAGCTGTCATTCACCCCTTATTACATTATTTTTACAAATGTACCCCCTGAACATTTAAAATTTCACCTTTCCAAGGGATTTGGTGAGTATATCTTCTATTTGTGCGTCTGTAGGGTAGTACTAGAGCTGAATATGGTGGTTTAAAACTTGATCTTGAATGTAGTGACATTCAACCTCTATGTGTTTTGTTCATTCATGATGAACAGGATTCTTTACAATCTTTAACACACTTTGATTGTCACAATAAATGATCAGTGGCTCCTTTTCCATATATCTCATATCTACTAGTATGCAACGTAACCATATCACTTCTCACACAGTTCCACGTGCAATATGATATTCTGCCTTAGTGGATGAGAGAGAAACAACAATTTGCTTCATATTGATCCGTGATATTGGTCCAAATCCAAGATGGAATATGTATCCTGACATTGACTTTCGATCATCAATAGATCCGACGTAGTCTGAGTCAGTATATCCCTGCAAGAAGAACTAACTATTCTTCTTGTATTCCAGACCATAATCAAGTGTACCTCAGGCATATCTCAAAACATGCTTTGTTGCAACCTAGTGACATTTATTTGGTTCCTACATAAATCTAGAGAGATAGCTCATAGTAAAACATATATCTGGTTTAGTGTAGGTCAAGTAGATGAGACTCCCAACGAGCTATCTGTAGAGAGTTGCATCCACTTGAGGTGAATCTTGGAATTGAGAGAGTTTAAACCTTTTTCCATCAATGCTAAAAGTGGCTTACAATCTGACATTTTGTACTTTTCTAGGAGTGTCTTAGCATATTTGATCTGGGAGATAAAAATGTGATTTGGTTTCTACAATATCTCCAAGCCAATGCAGTAGCCCCAAATTGGTCATGTCGAAGGAGCTTTTAAGGTCATTCTTCACAATATCAACTTGATCTTCTAAACTTCTAGTGATCACAAGATCATTAACATAAGAACTAGAATGACAATATATGTTCCTACCTTCTTTATGTATAAGTTAGAATCTGAGGGGCTACGAGTAAAATCATGTTGCAAAAGACGATCATCTATTTTGATGTACCATGCCCTAGGAGCTTATTTCAGTCCATAAAGTGATTTGATGAGACGGCATACCTTTTTAGGATGATTTTCATCAACAAATCCTTTTGGTTGGGTCATGTATACTTCTTCCTTTAGATCACCATTAAGAAAAGCACTTTTGATGTCCATCTACTAAAGTCACCATCTATTATGTGCTACCAGTGCATAAACAACTCTGATGGTCTTGATCTTTGCAGTGGGTGCAAAGGTCTCTTTGTAGTCAATGCCTTCTTTTTTAGCATATCCCTTTACTACAAGTTATGCTTTGTGTTTATCAATAGATTTGTCTGAGTTGAATTTTGTTTTGAAAACCCATTTGCAACCTATGGGTTTCTTTCTTATAGGTAGATCAACCAGTTCTCATGAGTGAGTCATACTCAACATCCATTGCTTTCTTCCATTGTGGTTGATTTAAAGCTTCATGAACATTATCAGGTTCTGAGCTATCAATAATTGTACTCATGAGGGCAAAATTTACCTCATGTCTTATCTAACTCTGGATGAAGTATGGGAGTCTCTATTGGTGCCTAGTACCCACTTCAGATGAGAACTTTACTGTTGTTGTGAAGAACTGCTTGGTGGATATGAAGAACTACCTGGTGGATGTTTTAATTCTCTAAGATCAACATATAGTTCTCCTTTCAGCTCTTCTTCCTGATGAGAAGTCTCCTCATCATTTGACTTAGGAATTAATCGGTGAGAGGTGTCAATTTTGATTCGTCATTCTGCATCTCAAAGGATGATTCATCAAATACCACATCTCTACTTTCATATATTTTCCTTGACTCATGATCCTTGAGATGATATGCCTTTGAGGTTGTGTTATAGCCAAATAAGATGCACGGGAGTGTTTTGGACTCAAGTTTCTTTCTCTTCTAAGTTGGTACATGCATTTATATTATGCAGCCAAATACTCGTAAATGAGAAATAGAAGGATTTTTACCACTCCATTCCTTTTAGGGATTTTATCCTTCAAAAATTTTGTTGGTGCCTATTAAGAAGATATACAGCTATTTGAACTGCTTCTACCCAATAACATTTCTCTAGCTTTATTATTGATAGCATTCAGCAAGTCATTTCCATCACAGTGTGATTACATCGCTCAACAATGCCATTCTACTAGGGTGTGCAGGGAGCAGTCAGATTTTGTTTAATTCCTTATTGGTTCAGGAATGCCAATAATTTCTTTGACATGAATTCCCCCCTCAATATGAGTAGAGGTGAAGTAGAGGTTGTCTGGTTTCCTTCACAACCTGTTGATAGAAGACCTGTAAATAATGGAGGGCCTCACTCTTCTTTTTCAAGAAGAATTACCACATCTTTTGGGAGTAGTCATGACTGTGGAAATATAGAATAGGTCATATGCGTCTGTGAAAAATCCCATGCATGTAATAACAATGGTGGTGAAGTGATACCATTACATTTTTGCTATGTCCAACGAGTTGAGTACTTTAAGTGCCATTATCCAAACCCTGTGCCTTCCTTTTTTCTCAATTTCTTTTAGAGAATTTACTTCAGTGACTTATCTCCCTCGTGACCAGCCAAAGTTGAATGTGTCTCAGGACTACTGTGTCCTTCTTCTTAATAGGAATCATTGATTTTTCCACCACGATCATGTTCGACTTTGACACGTCAATGATCAAGCACATCACAGACTCTTAGTATGTCAAGTTGATTACCTTGCTGGCACTTGAGCACTATCATTTCATAGTTTCAATGCCAATGGATTTACCAAATATGATAAATACATCCTATCCTTTGGGACTTGCATCCTTTTCTCAAATTTGGGAATCTATGATATACACAGTCATGTCTTCACCACAACTTCCACTGCGACATATTCCTTATTGTCAGCAATCCTAACCCGATCTCTAATGGGTTGTTCTGTCAGTGAATCAAACAACTTCTTGTCACCTATTTGAGAGTTTTGATATTCTTTGAAGGTCCATAACACATGACTTGGTTGTTGTTCAACGTCGTGTATTACAACCAAAACCTATTTCAAAAGGACATCTTTACGACCATCGGATGGCTCCCTATGGGTAAGAAAATGAATGTAATCGAATAAGTTTATCACATTGTAAGAGCATAGTGCATATTTTCCATGTGTTCTACAGTCTCAAGTTATTTTTTCATAATCACGTTAGTAGATCGCATCGATAGGGTTATTATTCAGCTTATGGGATTCTTCTTCATGATAGTTTTCATGTTAGTGTTGGCCATCCCGTACTACCACTGGTGTGGATCAAAATGTGACGATGGTTTTTATGGTGGTAATTATACAACCTTTTTCACCCTCTACATGCTCACCTTCTTCTTCTTGAATTTTAGCCCCAACACCATAACTTTTATTATCCTGGTGGAGCTTTTCCCGACAAGGGTTCGTTTGACATGCCACGGCATAACAACTGTGGCAGGGAAATTAGGTGCCATTGTTGGAACCTTCAGCTTTTTGTACATGTCTCAAAGTACTCATGCTAAAGATGTCGACCAGGTGTACCACAAGGGTATTGGTGTGAATAATTCCCTTATACTTTTGGCAATAACGAACACTCGACTACAAAAAATTATTAGAAAACTTAATTATTTTCATTGATTAAGAAAATAGGGTTGTGCAGATATATATACATCCAATCAAGGGTCTAGAAAACTCTATGACTGATAATATATAAGGTTTGACATTCGACTATATTTCCACGTAGTATCTAGAGAAATCTAAAAATAATGTAATAGATATTCTAGATACCTATCTATAAAGTTGCACTGGCATGAGCTGTCAATCTCATAGATGACTCAGCACCAACTCATCTACTAGAAACCTTTGATCACCTTCATAACATGTTAGTTCTCATACAATGGATGATGATCTCTTTCTTCAATTATTCTCTCCCTTCTCTCCCTCTCAAACTGCGTTCTAGGCTTCTTCGTTCAACTAGTCCTCTTATTGACTTGATTAGGTCATATGACCTTGATTTTCATACATATTACCTCTATCAAACCTTCATCATAGATCTTATACACTCCTATTATGGTCTACAAGACCTTCTTATGCTTTCCAATACATTATATTATTCACTTACACACTACTAACACTTATAGGCCTAAAATTGCCTAGTATTTAAACAAGTCTCTTGTTCACATCCTTCTTAGTCAGCCAAACACCCTTACACTCTTATATCAGCCATGAAATGGATCTAAGTACATCTCATATACATGGATAAAATTTGATTTTATTCCCTTTAGGTCTGACCTACCTCAATTAGGCCTTATCTCACCTTTAGGTCTATTTAAGACACGTTACACGTTGCCTTTCTTGGATCACTTTAAAATACTTCACATGATATTAAAATATCATATGTCACTCAAATATACCCCTTATAATCTTATCTAGGCTTAAAAACACTTTTTAGCTCCAACCACCACTTGAAACATGCCATTAGTATTGTTCAAATTAGGTCTGTGCATATTCAAAAAGTTTGTCTTGAATAACTGAAGCATAAATAATTTTTTATAAAAAAATGGAAAAAAATCACATATACAAAATATACATGACCTCATCATCATCATTATATGCTTTAGACTTCACAACTCAGATCAAAATTACTCAAACCCTTCTCTGCAAATAGCTCACTCAAGACTGCGAACTAGCCTCAAAATATAATCATAGAAAATTGATCTTCAACACTTGAAAGAATACTTCCTATGACCTATGACACCTTCAAGATATTATTTTACATCTCTAGATCATTTCAAGTACAAATATCATAAGATCTAATGCCAAATATTGGTCTTGCAAACTAATTTTTTGTCTTCAATACACACAGTCAAACCTGAACTAGTCAACCCATTTTGGCTTTACCATTTCAATCACTTTCACTAACTCTCAAAACTTATTAAAAACATGGATATCACATACATGTCCCATAAAACAACATCATGTACATTGGATACTTCAGCTTAGGACATAGAGCCTTAAACTCATCATTGCAACTTGCTTACCCAGAACTGTCAGCTTGCCTTGAAGATCAATCATGGTGATTTTAACCTTCAACACCTGTGTAGACACTTTCAGAGACTTTAAATACATTTATATGTTCTTATAATATCATTAGATAAATATCAGATAGAAAGATAACATGGTCATATGGTAATATTGGTCTTGCAGACCAATCTCACAAACTTGTATCACATTGTCTCATTTGAACTATACAGGTCAACTTATAAGCAACATTTTCATCATATCCACTAACCTCCAAAACATTTATCCAAAATTAATGTCTTAAAAGTATTTTTTTAAAATTCCATGCACTTGGATTCATCCCTAATCCATGATAGCATATCCCTAATCACCTTCTCACTTTTGTTTGGGTTCTTCACTGTTTTCATTATTAGACATGTTAGCGATTGGTCAACCTGTATGGTCGATTTAACACACCTAGAGGATAGAACATGCTCAAAAACCACCATGGACATAAAATACAAGTCTCAAGTTTCAACCTTCATCCATTTAGTAACTTTGACTGCTACAACAAATCTTAGAGAAACAAGGCCTTTCCTATAGGGTCCACTCACTCACTTGACAAACCAATCACACTTGAAGGTGCCTGAAAGAGTTGGATACATAATCCAATAGTTTATCTAGTCATTTGAGACCATTATAGGCTATTTTGAAGAATATCTTTGACATCGGATTAGTGTTAGGGTTCTTTGAGGGTTTAAACCATCTTCTAGTCTTAACAATCACTCATAAAGCTTAGCCCCTCATTCTAGAAACCAATGATTGGAAATTTGAGTTATGACCCTTCCCCATATATGATAAATATATTAGTTTCCCATGTAGAGGTTACATGTGCCAATGAACACTTGAAAGTTTTTCTCAGGTTGAGGACCCTTCATTCTGCGCACATGAGAGACATTAAAACATTGTTTTTTGCCTTAACCTTCAAATTTTGATGTGAAACTTGTTCAAAATATTTGAAAAACATGTCACACTTATGTCAATGCTCACATGTCCATAATATCCTTGTAAACAGAACCTCATACCCTATTAGGCCATGCTCTCTCTCTTTGCTCTCTAGGCCTTAACCTAATTATCACATTAGGTCTCGAAACCAACCATCTAACCATTGTCCAAGCTCTCAATACCTCATATAAAAACTCAAACAACCTTTATCATGATCAAAAAATGTTTTACATCCTTCATAGGCCGTGACAACTCTTCATGATACTTCATTAGGTCAGGCAAGGTCTAGAGGTGGTCTAGTTGCGTACTAGGTCTATATATCCTACCCCTGTAGGCTCACTTTGAGACTCTCATGAATGATTCAATGCTCATATGCATGCTTAAACAATTTCATACAACCTATTATGCCTCTATGCATTCATATCACCAGATCACCATGCTCATACATTTTCACAAGGTTCTTTTATGTTATGACTAGTGTCATGACTAGGCTTCTCAAACTCTTGAGACTTGATAACTGACCTTGAAATACTTCTTGATTCTCTTATGCCTTGATCACATGCCTCACATGCTTCTCAAACAATGTCATACTTTTTTGTACATACCTCTTTATGTTCATCATGCACATGCTCATGATATGACTATGTTTGTTATGACTAGACTTCTCAAGACACCTTGTATTCAAAGACTAGTACTCAAACATGCTTTACTTGTCATGAACCTTGACATAAACCTCAGAAGAATAATTAGTTTGCCTTCAAATTATCTCTCAATAGAGACACATTAGGTTGCCTTCAAATTATCTCTTGTCACATGGATCATATCTCACAGACCACTCACCATGCATCTTCACTAGATGTACCTTGACATCAATGACATCAACCTTGACATCAATAAAAACATTTATCAAAAAATTATCCCTTTGTCATTGATGGCAAAAAAAATTTCAAACTCTCTCAATTTGGTCAATCTTCCTTCTTGACCTTTCTCCCACTTTGACATTAGTGACAAAGAGTCCCATCTGAAATCACATCTTCTTGCAATAGAAATTCAACACAGAATATGAAGCATTATTGGACCATGTTCCCCCTTAATTAATACATATTACCTTATAATTAACTTAGACCTCAAGATCATTCACCTTGTCCTTGACGTAATTGATATGACACAAATCTTTGAACATACATTAAGCCACCATATTTTTGTCATCAACTGCACTTGGAGCTTATGAACAATCTGAATATCTCCCCCTCAATTCAAGCACTCATCATGCTTATACTAATATAATAGTGTCTACATGATGCCTAATGGAGTCAACTCTTTCTATAGAGTACTTAAAACATCACAAGTTCAAGAGATTCCCAAATCTCCATGCTCTCACAAAATTGAATATCTTTCAGGATTCCGTTAGGCTTGATTTGCAACTTAGACTTGACCTTTTCATCATCCGTGACATCAACAATATGAGTTGATAATGAACATTCCTAAATTGATTTTTCATATGAATTATGTACTACCACATCAAATAATCTATTTGAGTTTATAGACTAATCATGACTCACCTTTGTTATCTTTGGTTTCCACACATTCATTTTCCTTCTCTCTTGCACTCTAAGAGCTTCAAGCCTCATGTTTTGACTTGATGACCTTCTAACTCTGCTAGGACATAATTTTGCAATGTATCCTACATTATGACAATTGTATCAAACCACCTTATACATGTCATTTGACTGATGTGAACTATGATTTCTTTCATAGTTCCATGAGTACTCATTATTGGAGGGTCATTTACACTCTCTTGCTTTATGACCAAACTGACTGCATAGAAAACAGTAACCATTGAATGAACTAGCATACCTTATAGCATTTGGTTGTTTGATATGTCTTTTCATGTTGACCTTGTCTTCAATAGCTTTCTCTTTAACTTGAGCTACCTCTTTTTGGTCTTCTTTGAAATCAAGACCTATCTTGTCACTTGCAGACTTTTGACTACTCAAGATGTCATCTAGAGCCTCAGTGCTCTTTTCAAACTTCATAAAGGTCTTCACCTTGATTGATGTTTGATCCAACTCAACTTTCAAGGATTTCACTTCAGTTTCATACCTGATGTGTTCTTCCTCTTTAGCCTTTAAGTTTGTATTGATTATCTCCATCTATGCTTCAATTTGATTGATGATCTCATCACACTCCTTGAAAGTGTTACTCAGCGTTTTCTCAAACAAGTCAATCTGCTCCCCATAGTCCTTAACTAATGATCTTAGTTTATGATTCTTTCTTCTTTGAAACTTTAACTATTTTAGTGCATTCACCAATTTTGTCTTAAGATTCACTTCAACTTCTTCTTAATCTGATTCTACATCAACCATAAGGTATTTTTCATTTGAGCAACCCTCATTGTTTGATTTTATGGCCATGAATAAGGTTTAATTATTATCATGTTCAGGTTTATTAATACCATCATCACTATCAGATGCACTTGAGTCACTTACATCAGTAGAGTTATCTTCTTTAGTATAGAATCTTCTCTTGTTCTTGAAAGTCCTTTCCTACCTCCATACTTCCTGAATTCCTTCTTGTTTTTGTCAAGTTTATAGGCCTTCTTGTCATCTCCATGATGTTCATCATGTTCTTCATTGTGATTAGATTTATCCTTGTTAGGACACTTGGATGCAAAGTGACCAATCTTGCCATAGTCAAAACATTTGGAGTGCAACTTACTCTGGTACTTACCTGAGCTAAACCTTAATTTTCTTTCAAACACAACTATTAGTTGATCATCATCAACATCTGAACACTCCTCATCCTTGACATTCTTGGCTTGACTTCTTTTCAACTTTAAAAGTTGATTCCTTCTTGGGAGGTCTTCTTTCATTTACTCTCATCTCATAGACAGTCAAAATGCCATGAAGCTCATTCGTCTCTAGCTTTGTCCAAATCTTACATCTCTTATACTACAGACACCTTAAAATCAAACTTAGGAATTAGTGATCTCAATAAATTTTGAATAATTGTAGACTCTTTCACTTCTCCCAATCCTCTAATGACATTGACAACTTCATCAACCTTCAACAGATAGGATGCAATGGTTTCATCTTCATTCATCATCAAACTTTCAAATTGTCTTATGTGGGTTTACAACTTGGCCATCTTTACTGTGTTGTTTCCTTCATAGATAGTCTTTAATTTGTTCTATATCTCTTTGGTTGATACATAATGCATCACTTTTATGAGTTATGCTTCTGATAGACCACAAATAATGGCATTCATTATCTTGGATTTGTTTTCACTAACCTTCTTACCTATTGCATTAGTTGGTGGAATAGGAGGAGCATTATAGCCATCCACAACTGACTGCCAAATATCATTACCTTAAGACATCAAATATATCTCCATCCTGATGTTTCAAAAGGCATAATTAGATCCATTAAATAATGGAGCTTTACTAATAGATAAACCACCTTGAACTTGCTAATTAGCCATCCTTGCTTCTAGGATCTCCTTTAGGCTTTTAGACCTGCTTCAAGGGACCAAGCTCTGATACCAAATGTTGGAAGAAAAATGATTGAGAGGGGGGCGGGGGGCGAATCAGTCTTCAAAAAATTACTTATCAAATTTATTTAAGCAATCATTAACTTAATCAAACAAGCATATAGATCTAGCAAGCATAAACATCAATCCACAAGAGCATGAAACACAAGAACACATCACATATGTGAGAAACCTTCAAAGAGAAAAAAACCCACTGATATCTACAAATAGACAACAGTCTTATAAGACAAACACTAATTTTAATGAAGCACCAACTTCACATGGAGCACCAATCCCAACTAGCTAAGCACCAACTCAGCTAGGCTTTAACAAGTACCTACTTATAAGGAGGTACCAACCCCCTAGATGACTTAGCACCAATTCAACCACCTGAAACCTTTGATCACCTTCAGAATACTTTGTTGCTCATAAAATGGATGATGATGTCTTTCTTCAACTCTTCTCTCCCTTTTATCCCTCTCAAACTGCCTTCTAAGCTTCTTCGCTCAACTAGTCCTCTTCTTGACTTGATTAGGCCATATGACCTTGATTATCATGCACAATACCTTTGTCAAACTTTCATCATAGATCCCCTACACTCCTTTGATGGTCTATAAGACATTTTACTCTACAATATATTATATTATTCACTTACACACTACTCACACTTATAGGCTTAAAATTGCCTATTATTTATACAAGTCTCTTGTTCATATCCTTCTTAGTTGGCCAAACACCCTTACACTCTTAGGCTGGCCATGAAATGGATCTTAGGACATCTCATAGACATGGTTCAAATGTGTTTTGAGTCCCTTTAGGTATGACCTACCTCAATTAGGCCTTATCTCACCTTTAGGTCTCATGGAGACCTAATCCCATTAGGTATATTTAGGACATGTTACACATTGTCTTTCGTGAAGCACTTTCAAATACTTCACATGGCAGGTACATATCATATGCCACTCAAATACACCCCTTCTAAGCTTATATGGGCTCCAAAATACTTTTTAGCTCCAACCACCACTTGAAGCATGTCATTAGTACTGTTCACAATTAGGTCTGTGGATACTCAAAAAGTTTGTCTTAAACAACTAAAGCATAAACACACTTTTACCAAACAATAATGGAAACAAATCACATATACAAAAGCTAAATGACTTCAGGGTCATCACCATATGCTTTACACTTTACAACTTAGGGCAAAAGTACTCAAACCTTTCTCTACAAGTAGCCCGATCAAGACTGCCAACTAGCCTCAAAATACAGTCATGGAAACTTGATCTTCAACACCTAAAAGAATACTTCCTATGACTTCTGACACCTTCAAGAGATTCTTTGACATCTCTAGATCATTTTCAAGTACAAATATCATAAAGTCTAATGTCAAATATCGGTCTTGTAGACCAATCTTTTGTTTTCAGTACACACAGTCAAACCTAAACTAGTCAACCTATTTTGACTTTACCATTTCAATCACTTTCACTAACTCTCAAACCTTACTCAAAAAATGGATAGGACATACATGTCCCAAACATTATGTGCATTGGATACTTCAGCTCAGGGCATAGAGCCTTAAAATCATCATTGTACCTTACTTACCTAGAACTGCCAGCTTACTTTGAAGACCAGACATGGTGATTTTAACCTTCAACACCTGTGTAGACACTTTTAGAGACTTTAAATACATTTGGATGTTCTTATAAAATCACTAGACAAATCTCAGATAGAAAGATAACATAGTCAATTGGCAATATTGGTCTTGCAGATCAATCTCACAACCTTGTATCATATTGTTTCATCTGAACTAGACAGGTCAACTTATAAGCAACATATTCATCATATCCCCTGACCTCCAAGACATCTATTCAACATGAACATGTCTTACAAGTCTTGAACAACTTCTCCATGCACTTGGATTTATCCCTAATCTATGATAGCACATCCCTAATCACTTTCTCACTTCTACCTGGGTTTCTCACTGTTTTCATTATTAGGCTTGTTAGCGACTAATCAACTTATATGACCGATCTAGCACACTTGAAGGATAGAATCTGCTTAGAAACCACCATGGACATAAAATACAAGTCTCAAGCTTCAACCCTCATTCATTTAGCAACTTTGACTTGGTCAACTCTACCTGCTACAACAAATCTTTGAGAAATAAAGCCTTTCTTGTAGGGTCCACTCACTCACCTGACAAACCAATCACATTTGAAGATACCTGAGAGAGTTGGCTACATGCTCCAATAGTTTATGTAGTCATTTGAGTCCATTTTGGGATGTTTTGAATAAGATCTTTGACATCAGATCAATGTTAGGGTTCTTTGAGGGTTTAAACCATCTTCCAGTCTTAACAATCATTCATAAAGCTTAGCCCCTCATTCCAAAAACCAATGCTTGAAACTTTGAGCTATGACCCTTCCCCATCTACCATGAATAGCTTAGATTTCCATGCCGAGGTTACACGTGCTAATGAACACTTGAAAGTTCTTCTCATGTTAAAAACCCTTCATTTTGTGCACACAAGAGACCTTAAAACATTTTTTCTTACCTTAACCTTCAAATTTTGCCCTGAAACTTGTTCAACATATTTGAAATATGTCACACTTCTGTCAATGCCCATATGTCCATAATAGCCTTGGAAACAAAACCTCATACCCTATTAGGCCATTGTTCTTTCTCTTTGCTCTCTAGGCCTTGACCTGCTAGTCACATTAGGTCTTGAAATTGACCTTCTAACCACTGTCCAAGCTCTCAATACCTCATATACAAACTCAAACAACCTCCCTCCTACTCAAACATTGTTTTACATCTTTCATAGGCCTTGACAACTCTTCACGATACTTCATTAGGTCAGGGAGGGTCTAGAGGTGGTCTAGTTGCATACTAAGTTTGTAGGTCCTACCCCTGTAGGCTCGCTTTGAGACTCTCATGAGTGCTCCAGTGCCTCATGTGCATGCTAAAACAACCTCATACAATGTCTTATGCGTCTATGCATTCACCTCCCCAGATCACCATACTCATACCTTCTCATAAGGTGCTTTTATGCTATGCCCAGTGTCATGAGTAGGCTTCTCAAGCTTTGGCAACTGACTTTGAAATATTTTTTAATGCTCTTGTGCCTTGCTCACATGCTTCTCAAACACTGTCATACTTCTTTGTACATACCTCTTCATGCTCATCATGCACATGCACATGCTCATGATATGACTAAACTTCTCAAGTCACCTTGTATTCAAAGACTAGTACTCAAACATGTTTAACTTGTCCAAAACCTTGACATCAACCTCAAAAGAATCAGTAGGTTGTCTTCAAATTCTCTCTAAATAGATAGACATTAGGTTGCCTTCAAATTCTCTCGTCATATGGATCATATCTCACGGACCACTCATCATGTATTTTCACCAAATGTACCTTAACATCAATGACATCAATGACAACATTTCTCAACACTATTTCCCAAATTCATTGTTATTGTTGGTGAATGGTAGAAAAATGCTCTTCATCCGTGCAAAATCTCATTCTTTAGGTCTTCCACTAAGTGTGCTATCAATTAAATCCCAAATTCCTTATTATTGTCCCTCCTCATCATAATCGTGGTTTTTACTTCTATTATTAATTTTCCAAAATTCATTGTTATTGTTGGTGAATGATAAAAAAAGGAAATGGCACATTCAATATCTTGGGAATCATCTTAAATTAGCTATTATTTTAAATAGAATACGGTACATACATTGTTATTGTTGGTGAATGATAGAAAAGGAAATGGAACATTCAATGTCTTAAATCCATCTTAAATTAGCTATTCTTTTGAATAGAATAAGGTACATGTAACCACCATAATAAGATAATCCCCTGTTTTTATAGATACAAAAAGAGAGATGTAAACATTCCTACAAATTGCCCCTATATTTGCTAAAAAACAGACACACAAATGACACAATAGTTTACTTGTTTTGGCCTATCATTATAGTAATGTCTATAAGAATACTATTTAAAAATATATACACATTTTTTAAAATAAATAATAATTTAAATTTATTTATGTTATAAATGGGATGATCTCAAATTATGAAATTGTCAAGGTCTTTATGATAGAATAATGTTACATGATAAAATGTACAAATGTTAAATGTTGAAATTAAATAAACTACCACATCCAATTATATAACTATGGCATAAGTTAGTGGACAAGACCACAAGCAATCTTAAGTTTATTTGATGAAAGAGATACCTCTCAATCATGACATCTAAATGGAAGGACATCATGTAAAGCAAATTCACCAATTAAAATATAAATTTTAATTTAAATGTTAATTTAAAAATATTATTACTTTCTGAATATGAGACCCAAATGGAACCAAATTCTTTGTAAAGAAAAAATACCAAAATTACAATGAAATCAAACATTTGTGATTTTTCATTCTAATAACTTATAATCTCATATAATGTTTTATGTGACAAATTTACGTTGGTGTAACATTGTATTTGAATTCCTTAACCCATTTGCTCGTCATAACACTTCCATTTCAAATTCATCATCTACATCATATTTAAGAATTACATCCACATCTTTGAAAGCATCTTCAAATTCTTCTACTACTACTATGTTCCAGCCAAATCCTTTTGGAAGATGCGTCTTGACCTTGACTTAAAATGTGTACTACAAATTCTCACTCATGTATATCTCAATATTGAGATAGAATAAAACTTGCACCGAGTATAACAATGTGAAAAGTGTTATTTATACAAATAAAAAATCACATAATATACTCGGTCATGATATTGTGGTGGCACATGAGGCTCATCACACTCACGTAACTCATTTTCCAAGTTTATTGCACAAGGACCGATGAACATATTGGGCCTACTAAATCTATTGGCAATGGATTAGTACCATATGCATTTGAAAATTGTCACCTCAAAAGTTCCAATCAACACCTAATTATTTCCCATGTCTTGACATAATCCAGTTTCCTAGATTCAAGTTCGTCACTTGTGCTTGCCCAATTTTCCTGTTCAAATGGAATATTTGCACTGCAATTGTAAATCTTACTTTTGTTTCATTTCTCTCAATTTGAAAAGATTTATCTTCCACCCACATCGCATCCTAATCTGTCTCGTGAACTGACATGTTCACTATAAATAAAACTTAAAAAAGAGAGAATGTGTTTACATGGTAGTCATTTATGGTAGCGTAATTACTCAATGTTCATATCCTCACAATAATGCCAACATCCTGATGTAGGAGAGTGTAAATAATCCTCCAATGTCTCTGTAAAGTTTTTGCTGAATGTACGCACAATGGGTGCAAAGGCATACAAGCGCAGAATAGGACACATTGATGTAAAGAAGCAACAAGTGCACAAATAATAAGGGGCACAAGGAAGGCTTGTGGATTTGATTTGCCCATAATTGTGCAAGAGATACTGTCAGCAATTGTGCAAGGCAACACTATGCAAACATAATCGATATAACAAGCTCACTCAACGAGAAGGGTCTCACTCAAGCAAACATAAACCGGATAACAATAATAACATTGAAAATTTATACACACAGGAATCATCAAATTATTTTCTAACTGCAACATCTCTTTTAGACTTTCCTTTTTTTCAAATGTTAGTGCTTGTTATGCAATTAATGGAACATAAAATGCTTACCTTTCAATGCATCATAAACTTGAAATGCATTTTTCAAATTTATCATATAAGAACGGATTGATGGTAACAAATCTAACAATAAAATACAGAGATAGATTTATAATGAGACATACGTATCATCAACTATAACAATCACACCCCTTGGTAATCGCCTACAGCCACAAGAACTTGTCACCTCCAGTTTAATAATGCTAGCATGTTCTTGAATGGCTCAATCACATAAGATGCGCATCTGGAGAATTGCTTAAAGACATTTCCTACACATTTTGAAGGCACAGACAAACATCCATCTTTTTACTTGGTATTATATCCCAAAAAACCTACGCTTTTCTGTCCCTTGACCTTGCTAAAAATCATTCAGAAAAGGCAAGGAACCATCCACTTTCAAACAATAACCATCCAGTTAACAAAAGAAATTGTACCCAGGCACACAACTTAAAAACATTACATGTTCTATTCTTCCCTACACTCAGCAATATTTGGATGTGACAAAGTACATCACTTAGCACAAGGATGATTTGCAATAAAAACAATTGGTGAATTTGGCAATACTTCAAAAAATATCTCTGCAAAAAAATTATCTATGCAAATGCCTTCCTAAGTGCTAATAAACAAAATCATGTAAGTACGCCCTAATTTTATGCGGGTATCATCATATTGCTGTGAAGCCTTTTTTAGCTGAACCACTGCTGGAACCTGCTGGTATCACCTTCAAGACATTGAATCTCACAGTCTTGGACAAGGGTCTGAAATAAAACAGGAAACAATTAAATCACTAACTCGCAAAATAAAACGAGATGCAGTGCATAATATTTTTAAAAAAAATTTAAGCAGGTTTAAGTACAGCTCAGCATGTGTATGTGTGGGTGTGTGGGTGTGTGTGTGTGAGAGAGAGAGAGAGATTTCATACCTGCACTGCCCAATTATAACATGATCGCCTTCCTTCACACGGAAACAAGGTGAAATATGTGCAGGTATGTTTGAATGCCTCTTTTCATACCTGTGCCAACAAAGCTTAATCCTTTCGCTCTGTGTATGAACTGGACTATCAATATAAACTGTTGAAATCTAGAGAAAAAGCTATTTCTTACCTTTGATACTTCTTAACAAAATGGAGGTAATTGCGGCGGACAATGATTGTACGGTTCATTTTTGCACTGTGGCATGTTCCTGTCAGTATACGACCTCTAATTGACACATTTCCAGTGAATGGACATTTCTTGTCAATGTAGGTACCTGACATTCAGAACACAAGCATGGGACCAAAAAAAGGTAAAGTCATATAGCTTAAATCGCATACAACATATGCAAAAGTTATAACATCCTTAAAACTTCATAGTTTTGCTAATTAGAAACAAAAAGTGAAGGGATTTCCCAAACTTCTGCAGAAAGACATTAATGGTCCTCAGACAGACAAATTTTATATTCACAGACAACTTCCACAGGTACACATTACGTTCTAGCAATGGTCAAATCACTAAATAATTCAGGAAATTTCGAATAATGGAGTTTACAAGTTGATGCAACAAAATGATATCTAAACCATAACAATCTGTCCATGATATAAATGTCTGAAATAGTTAGGAAATCACAACTGGATTTTCAATGAATTTTTGTTGACATTACCGGTCTAATAAATTACTCTGGCGGCAGACATTAAAAATTTGGTCAGAGAAGAAAGCTCAAAAGTGATGTTTCAGAATCTTACAGATATTTTGTCATCCGCCATTCCAATTTGAAGGCATGGAAATTGGAGATGAGCTGGGAATACATCAAGTTGTAACAAACCTCACTTAAGCTAATAAATGAACAGTTATAATGAAAAAGATTCCTTTCTCACTCAAATAATTTATAAATAACATCAGATGTCACAGAAAAACATACATCGTTTCCAGGTTTGCTACCTTAAGGGCATTCCAAATGCTTTCCTCATTTCCTACTCTTGATTTCTTGGATTCTGACATCTTCCCTAACGCCAGGTATTGGAGGTGGTCCTGTTAATAGTCAGTGGTCATGAATTGTCCATCCTCTCTGCCATCTTGGGATACCAACTGCCACTTAGTGTTTCTTTCTTTGCTACCTTTACTGTCATAAGTTTGTGAGATTCAACGTTGCTATCATTACGCTGCCACAGGTGTTTCTTCACGGTTTTCAGCCCCTTCAATTATTTCTCTTGAAACAGGGATTGTCAGTTTCTCTGATTATCTGAGCTCTGGCATCATGCTTTCTGCTCTCTACCTTCCAAACAGCCAAATTTTGGTCCAAAGCAGCTGTTATATACTCCTATTACTTGGGAGCATGGTTCACAGAATTAAATTTAATATTATTTCTCAGGGGTCTATCAATCTGTGAAATGCTTCATGAGACCACTACGTGAATTACTTCATACAACACCACTAGGTTGACTACTTCTCCATACAACACAATCTCCAGACTGCTAATGGATTTTTTTTGTGCTATATCTGTGTCTCTCTTTTACTTTTAATTTGGGAAACCTTTCATGCAGGGGAAGTGTTGTTTCTCATCTTCTGGATTTTAATAGTTTTTCCTTCTTTATCACAAAGCTGTCGTTTCCTGGTCTTTATTTTACCCTTTTAATGGTATTAATCAAGCAGGGGGAAGAGATTTGAAAGTTTTTAAATTATCATAATGGTAGTTTTAGATCATCCAATGAACACAAGGGACTTGCAACAGAGTACCTTTCAGCCATCGGATATACTTCTGAAAAAATAGGCACATTGCTAAGAGACAATCTTATGGCCCTTTAATCATTTCAAATAAAAGCAAAGTTTACCATAGTTATGGTTATAAACCAAAACCATGAATGACAAACAGTCTATGGCCTGGTCGCAACATAAATGTAGGCTTGAAGCAAAAGTCTACGGATCAAATCCCCGGGAAATGCACCCTAGCATAGACAGGATAGATAGAAGTATAAACCTGTGATGTGGAAGAAAGTCATCTGCAGCTTAAAAATAGGGCCCTTTTACCCTAAGAAAAAATTTAATCTGCCAAATGCTTGGGTTTTTAATGCCAAATAACTTTCAAGGAAAAAGTGTAATTACATATGGTTCATAAATCTTTTAACAGGTTAAAAGAGGACACCCATAACGGTGTGTGAGATCCATGTTTAAACCCGCCCCCCGCCCCACCACCACCACAATAAGCCGGCCAATAACCACATCAATTGAAGCGTACATTCAAAGTATGACCCAAGTTTTCTAATCTTACAATTGTACAGGCACAACGAAAACCCATTAAGAACGGCCAAAAATTACAAGGATAGAAAAAAAATATTTTGACAAGATATTTGAACATCAGAATCCAAAACAGCTTACTCATCGTACAGAAACGTAAAACTACGTTATTGATAATGTACAAAATAGAGAACAAAAAAAAGGGGAAAAATTATATTTTGCTTAAAGAAGGATCCTTATAATACCTTGAACTGCTTCTTTAGGTGTCTTGAAACCCAGGCCTACATTTTTCCAAAACCTGTTTCCTCCCTTTCCTGTCCTTTTCCCCTTCCCAGACTTTTTCGAGCTGCAATTACAAGATTCAAAACATAAACATCACACTAAATAAACAATGTGTAGATCCTAAAAAGACATCAAGGAGTAAAGAATAAAAGCGGCTATCAGTTATTACCAGAGGAACACCTTCGGCTGCTTCAGAAAAGCTTTCTCCGTCTACAAATACAAGATGTAAAATGCTTATTAGGGGTCGTTTGATCTGAACAAATCTACGGCAGCTTCTTCTGAAACAACATCATTTAAAAAACCTTCTGCAGCAACAATAAAATTGCGAAGATAGAGAAGGCTTTTGCATACCTGTTCTGCCATGGCTGCGAGAAATGGAGGAAACCCTAACCCTAACCTGCTTCAAACCTGAACAAAAGAAATGAGCTCGTAAAACCCTATCTACGCCTGACCCTAAAATAAAAGAAATGAGCTTACAAAACCCTAATTGGCATTGATTTGTTTCAAGGCTTTTTTTAATTTTTTATAATAATGGTAAATAGCTATAAATTAGAAATTTTCGTATGGTTCCATGGAAGGGGCTCGAGCATCTATTTTTCATGTGAGATTAGCTTTTGAGTTAGGAAAAATATAGATATTATAAGAATAAAATTATTATAGATACTTTAAATATATTTATTTAAAAAATGTTGATAGATATTAATTTAATTTTAATGCAAGAATGAAAGATTTTAATGTTGTCTTCTAGATTAAGTAATTTATGGGATCAAATGTTCTAATAAAGTTATTTCGTGATAATATTTTTTGATATAAATATTGCCTTATTAATATTGTAAAATTTATAGTTCTTTTTCGATATTGACTTTTTTATTATGGATTTTGATTAGAAAAGTTATTGTTATGTTTAACATTTCCTCTTCAAAGAAATCAGTGAAGTGGTCAATCTTCAAACTATCTTTATACTTGATACAATATTATTGTAGGTTGCATATTCCATAATGAAGTATCATTTTGTCTCCACGACTCTCTTGCTATAAAATAAACATGTTCTCGTTTCTCATTCTTCCTTGAGTACTATCTACTTATCAATTTCACGCCTAAGATGATGTGAGTTAGTCTTCAATTGTGCAATCAACATCTTTGCTTTCCATTTGATTTCTACCCTTATGTATCAAGTGGGATTAAACTTAACGACGCAGTGTGCTTTCTTCCTTCTCGAGTGCTTTGTCCACATGATTGTCTTAAATTTCTCTCACATACTTTTTTATTTTTCCGTTGGTGTTTGGGCATTCTCACATATTGATATACCATATACTTATATATTTATTGTTTTATTTCATCTACATGTTTTTTCTTTTGCTTAGTTCTGCTTCTATTACTATTTTAGGCCATCAATGATTCTCAATACTTTGAGTATTTTTTAAATAACTTAGTATATGAGTCATTGTCGATACTTCATTGCCTTCTTTAATATTTTTTTTGATATGTGATAAATAACTTCAATTTAATTATATTATTATGTTAGATTTCAAATAAAGATAGAAAATTTTTTATTCTAAATTTTATTATATATTTAATATATGACAATTTTAAAAACACTACTTTATATAATAAAATACATGTCAAATTTAAAGTCATCCATTAGTTATTAGAAAATCATAAATATTAATATCCATCACCTCAAAAACAATTGTGATGTTTATTGTAATAAAATATTTATCAATATAATTTTTTAAAAAAAGTATAAAATAAGAACTTATATTTTTAATGAATAAACTTTTTTTTGATGAAATATATCTATATATTAACACAATATATAATATACGAATAATTCACAAAAAAAATAGGTGGTATGGAAGTATAACACTTTAATATATTTTTTGAGATTCTAAATTTTAATTAAAATGTGAACAACTTGTTTGTATGAGTTCCCATAAATTCTCACACAAAAGCTCCTAATTTGTTTTCACTAACACTTGTTCAAAAAAGTAATTAACCCCTACACCCCACTCGATGGGACCATAGTTTTATAGGTGAAAAGGAAAAAGTGGACATGAACTATGATTTTTTGGGTTTTATTATGAGGCACTCTTGTATTTTTTTAATGATATTTGTTTTTAACATAATTGTTGTATAAGGTGCAAGGGAGTGTTGATAAGCGAGAATAGTAATAAATTGGTAGTTGTCTCAATGGTGTAAGGAATGTTGGAAGGGATGTATTTTTTTGTCAATATATTGGCAACATAGATGAATGGAAACAACAAAATAGAGTGTGGGACCTCAATGTCTTATCCCCACATTAACAATATTATATCATTGATTCAAGTCGCACATCAAAGGTGGAGTGTTGTTTCAATCAAATCAACTCTCGTGACATCCTCATCCACCCTTTATAATAAAAAACAATAAATCAAAGATGTCACCACCGTGCAAGCTACAAACCCCTTTGCATGGGTGATGCAGGTCATCTAAATCCAACCACTACTTTGAATCCAAGTTTGATGTACAATATGGCCCCCCTGGCATATGGTATCACCTGAAATAACCTGTCATAGCCACTCACCATCATCGCCCAATGCACGTTGAAATATTTCAGCACTTGCATGTTCTTTATTGCCTTGCCCTTTATTCTAGGGGTCTGAGTTTGGTGTTTCTATATGTTGTTAACCCTGATTTAATTACTTTAGAGGTTAATATAATCACAACATTGGCGAACATGAGGTACAAAATAAACTCTGGTACCTCAATATTTTATTCTTACATAAACAAAATTATAATACAAATTCGAGCCACTCATCGAATGTGGAGCCCTGTCACAATCAAATCAGCACTCATGATGTCCTTATCGACCCTTAACAATATAAAACAACCAATCAAATATGTTACCATCTTACAAGCTACATGCCCCTTTGCAATATGTCCAGGTCATGTAAATCCAATAATTTCCTGAAATTCAGGTTTGGTGTATGATATGGGCTATGTGGTGTCCGATATCACATGAAATATCATGTCATTGTCTCTCATCATCACCACCCAACTTACCTTGAAATCTTGCAATACTTGCATGTTTTGTATCACCTTGCCCTTCCCCAACACTTCACCATTGTTCAAGCTCTTCAGGAAATAAAATGTTGCCTCCTTGCATAGTTCGTTGTCATGTTGTAGGAAGGAACACACAATCTCATTTTGTACCATCCCCTGCATCATAACTATATGAACATTGTTGTTTACCGTTGTGTGCACAAAGGGTGAGACAAGGTCAGTGTTAGGGTGTGGAGCTAAAAGCTTCACCAAGGAGCATACTTTAACAGGTTCGGGTCTACACAGACACCGACGTCGGTCAGGAGCGATCGACGTCGACAAGGTGCAGTTACAGAGGCACCGACGTCGACAGAAGATCGGCCGACGGAGGTCACAGGCAAGCAGCAGGAACCGACGTCGATTACCTGTGCGTCCAGAAAGCTATTTTCGAGGACAGAAGCGAGTGTTTGCATGATGAGTTTGAGTTGTAGTCTTAAGCTCGCGTTTCTATTATTAGCAATACTATTTTTAGAGCCCTTGTTCAAATGGCTTAACTGTTTGTTGGAAGTGCATGCTCAAGTCTCCTAATTCTATATGTAGAATTAGATCTTCTTAGCTTTGGAGTGAATTATTGTAGAATTGGTATGTTGAAGAACAGTACAGAATTGAATCAATCCAGGTTTGTTGGAGTTGATTGTTCTTGAGAGAGAGAGCTCTTGAGGAATAGAGATCTAGTGAGAGATCTATACATCTAGGAAAGGTGTGGAAGAAAAAAGTTTCTTCAATTGTATTCTTTTTGTAAAGAGTTTGTTAATACAAGTTTTCAGGGTGGTTTCTTGTATCTCTTGTTATTGGTATTTCTCATTCAGTTACTTGTCTATTTGATTTATTTCCGCGTTTATTGCTTTCACAAGTGTAATCTATTGTTGGTTGATTCCCAACAAGTGGTATCAGAGCCAGGTTACAGGTTCAAGAGCTGATACCAACAGAGTGGTATCAGAGCTCAGGTGCACTAACAGGTGGTTCAGATCTGTGTAGTGTGTATTGATTACAGGTTCTCACAGGGGTTTCTGCAGGGATTTTTGTTTGAGTGGGAGAAGCAATGGCAGATAAAAGTAAACTAAGAATGGAAAAGTTCAATGGCAAAAATTACCAACATTGGAGAATGCAGATAGAGGATTATCTGTATCAGAAAGATCTCTACTTACCGTTAGGTGGGGTTGCAAAGAAGCCCAAAGACATGGAGGATGAAGAATGGGAAGTTCTTGACAGAAAGGCTCTGGGGTCTATAAGACTGAGTCTAGCATCCACTGTGATATCTAATTTATCACAGGCAAAGTCTACGGTAGAGTTGATGACTACGTTAGCAAATTTGTATGAAAAACCCTTAGCTTCTAATAAGGTATATCTTATGAAGTAGTTATTTAATTTGCATATGAATGAAGGTGGATCTGTTTCTACTCATTTGAATGATTTCAATGGAATTGTGAATCAATTAAGTTCAGTAAATATAGTGTTTGATGATGAAATAAAAGCTCTTTTAATATTATGTTCTTTGCCTGAAAGCTGGCATGGCTTAGTAATGGCAGTAAGTAATACTGCATCTGCATCAAATATTTTGAAAGTAGAGGATGTTGTTAGTGTTATCTTGAATGAGGAAATACACAGGAAAAGCACAGAAGAGACATCTGGGAACGCTTTAAGTTTTGAGAGCAGGGGAAGGCAGAAAGAGAAGAGCAAGAAAGGCAGATCAAGATCCAAATCTAAGGGGAAAGGCAGATCAAGATCCAAATCTAAGGGGAAACGCAGATCTAAATCTAGAAATGGCAGAAGGCCACAATGCTGGAATTGTGGAAAGATGGGGCACATAAGCAGAGATTATTGGTCAAAGCCTAAGGAGGACAATCAGCACGAAGGAAAGGAAGAAGCCAAGGTTGCAGGTATTGCACAAGATGCTTTAGTTTTCTCTCTGCATAATAATATAGAATCTTGGGTGTTAGATTCTGATGCATCTTTTCATGCTACCCCTAACAGGGAATATTTTAGTGACTATATCCATGGAGATTTTGGAATAGTGTATCTAGGTGATGATGAGCCCTGTAAAATAATTGGCAAAGGTAAAGTGCAACTGAAGATGCAGAATAGCAACACATGGGTGTTGAGAGATGTGATGCATGTTCCTAGCTTGAAGAGAAATTTGATTTCTACAGGAAAGTTAGGGGATGAGGGTTGTACAGTAACTCTCACAGCAGAATCTTGGAAAGTGACCAAGGGTGCACTTGTTATGGCCAGAGATAAGAGAGAAGGTACTCTCTATTTGTGTAATTGTGTTACTAACAAATCTCCTTCTGTATTATCTACTTCAGATGTGGATGCTAAATTGTGGCACTCAAGGCTTGGCCACATGAGTGAGAAGGGGATGTCAATTCTTAAGTCCAAAGGTATGCTTTCAGATTTAAAAGGCATAGATCTAGAGTTTTGTGAGCACTGTGTATTTGGAAAATAGAAAAGGGTTAGTTTTCTCAAGACTGGGTCTACTAAGAAGAGGCATAAGTTGGAGCTTGTTCACACAGACGTGTGGGAACCGGCTCAAGTTGCTTCCATTGGAGGATCATAGTACTATGTATCTTTCATAGATGATGCTACAAGGAAGGTATGGATCTATTGTATTAGAAGAAAATCTGATGTATTTGAGACTTTTAAGATTTGGAAAGCTATGGTTGAGAATGAAACAGGTAAAAGATTAAAGTGCCTGAGATCTGACAATGGCGGTGAGTTTTGCAGTCATAAGTTCAGAGATTATTGTTACATGCATGGAATTCGCAGACAAAGGACGGTTCCAAGAACACCTCAACAGAATGGAATTGCTGAAAAGATGAACAGGACAATAATGGAGCGTGCAAGATGTATGAGATTGCATGCTGGTTTGCCCTTACAGTTTTGGGCACAAGCTGTTGACACTACAGTGTACCTGATTAACAGAGGACCCTCTATAGCTCTAGATGGTGGTATTCCAGAAGAGGCATGGACAGGTAAAAAGATAGATCTCTCATATCTCAAAGTTTTTGGTTGTGAAGCCTTTGTGCACATATATAAAGAAAATAGAAAGAAGCTTGATGCTAAGTCTATGAGGTGCACGTTTATTGGCTATGGCTCAGATGATTTTGGTTACAAATTGTGGAATCTAGAAACTAACAAGGTAATCAGGAGCCGTGATGTTGTTTTCAATGAAAGAGTGATGTATTGTGATCAGCTAAGGAAGCTGAATCAATCTAAGTAGAGCAATGGTGAATTGGACGAGGTGAAAGTCCAAGATGAGCTCGCGGGAAAAAGAAATAATCACTTGCAGGAAAACACAAAGACCGATGTCGGTAGGGTAGGAACCGGCATCGGCAGTACAGAAACCGGCATCGGCCGTACAGAGACCGACGTCGACAGGACAGGCACCGAGGTCGGTCAGGCAGAACTGACGTCGGCTAGCAACAGGTCTGAAAGTGACCGAGGTCGGTCACTGTCAGAGAATTTGGGTGGACAGCGTGTTGTAAACGAGTCTCAGACACCCATCAGGAGGTTAGAAAGGGTGAGTAAGCCTCCAATTAGATATTCTCCTTCTTTATTTTATTTATTGCTAACTGATGGTGGAGAACCAGAGAGTTTTGAAGAAGCAATACAGGTGGAGTCCAAGAGTCAGTGGGAGCGTGGCATGGTTGAGGAGTTGGAGTCCTTAAGAGAGAACCAAACATGGGATTTGGTTGAATTGCCAGCAGGTAAGAGAACACTCAAGAACAGATGGACCTACAGGTTGAAAGAAGGTGAGAACGGACAGATGAGATATAAGGCCAGATTGGTAGTGAAAGGATTTGCACAAAAGCCAGGTATTGACTTTGGTGAGATTTTTTCTCTTGTTGTTAAAATGACTTCAATAAGGGTTGTATTGTCTTTGGTTGCTTTTGAGGATTTGCATCTTGAGCAGCTAGATGTTAAGACAACGTTTCTTCATGGAGATTTGGATGAGGAAATTTATATGGAACAGCTAGAAGGATTCGAGGTCAAGGGTAAGGAGAAGTTTGTGTGCAGATTGAAGAAAAACTTGTATGGCCTCAAGCAAGCTCCTAGGCAATGGTACTTAAAATTTGACAGGTTCATGACTGAGCATGGCTACAGTAGGTGTCAATCTGACCATTGCATGTATTTCAAGAGATTTGATAACGATAGATATATTATTCTATTGTTGTATGTAGATGATATGCTGGTTGTAGGATCTCACATGCAAGATATCTCTGAGCTTAAGGTGAAATTAGCTCAAACGTTTGCTATGAAGGATTTGGGAGCAGCAAAAAAAATCCTTGGCATGAGCATTAAGAGAGACAGGAAAAATCACAGGTTGATATTGTCTCAAGAAGATTATGTGGACAAGGTGTTGAAACGGTTCAATATGCAGGATGCTAAGCCGGTAAGCACACCTTTGGCTGGACATTTTAAGTTGTGTAAAGAACAATGTCCTAATTCATATGATGAGGTAGAGTACATGAGTAAGGTTCCATATTCTTTCGCAGTAGGGAGTTTGATGTATGCAATGGTGTGTACTAGACCGAATATTGCCCAAGTAGTGGGAGTGGTAAGTATATGGCCAATCTAGGTAAGGAACATTGGAAAGCAATTCAATGGATCCTTAGATATCTGAGAGGAACCAGCAGTAGGCACTTGTGCTATGGAGGTTCAGATACTTCTCTACATGGCTATGTAGATTCAGATATGGCAGGTGATTTGGATGGCAGGAGGAGCACTACAGGTTATGTTTTCACTGTAGGTGGAACGACGGTTAGCTGGATATCTAAGTTGCAGAAGGTTGTTGCCTTGTCAACTACAGAAGCAGAGTATATTGCAGCCACTGAGGCTAGCAAAGAGATGATATGGATGACACGGTTCATGGATGAGCTTGGTAGGGAGCATGAGAGTTGCAGATTGTATAGTGACAGTTAGAGTGCAATCCATTTGGCTAAGAATTCAGCCTTTCATTCAAGAACAAAGCACATACAGCGAAGGTATCACTTCATACGACAGGTATTGGAAGATGGTGAGTTGAAGCTGGAGAAGATCCATACAGATAGGAATCCTACTGATATGTTAACCAAGCCGGTTACAAAGGAGAAGTTGAGTCTTCATTCAACTTCTGTTGGTCTTCATGATTGAGTTGAAGATGGAGGAGCTAGAAGATGTTGTTGTATAGGTACTGGTGCAGCTGTTTATCTCCAAGTGGGAGATTGTTAGGGTGTGGAGCTAAAAGCTTCACCAAGGAGCATACTTTAACAGGTTTGGGTCTACACAGACACCGGCGTTGGTCAGGAGCGATCGACGTCGGCAGAAGATCGGCCGACGGCGGTCACAGGCAAGCAGCAGGAACCGACGTCAGTTACCTGTGCATCCAGAAAGCTATTTTCGAGGACAAAAGCGAGTGTTTGCATGATGAGTTTGAGTTGTAGTCTTAAGCTCGCGTCTCTATTATTAGCAATACTATTTTTAGAGCCCTTGTTCAAGTGGCTTAACTGTTTGTTGGAAGTGCATGCTCAAGTCTCCTAATTCTATATGTAGAATTAGATCTTCTTAGCTTTGGAGTGAATTATTGTAGAATTGGTATGTTGAAGAACAATACAGAATTGAATCAATCCAGGTTTGTTGGAGTTGATTGTTCTTGAGAGAGAGAGCTCTTGAGGAATAGAGATCTAGTGAGAGATATATACATCTAGGAAAGGTGTGGAAGAAAGAAGTTTCTTCAATTGTATTCCTTTTGTAAAGAGTTTGTTAATACAAGTTTTCAGGTTGGTTTCTTGTATCTCTTGTTCTTGGTATTTTTCATTCAGTTACTTGTCTATCTGATTTATTTCCGCGTTTATTGCTTTCACAAGTGTAATCTATTGTTGGTTGATCCCCAACAGTCAGCAGTCATGGGTTTCAAGCAAGGTGTGACTACGGGCCCTCTGGGGTATGATACCACCTCTAATACACTAACATTGCCCCTCACCATCACCACTCAGCTGACCTTAAAATATCTCACCACTTGTATGTTTTATATGGCCTTGCCCTTTCTTTTAAGGGTCTGAGTTTGGTATTTATGTATGTTGTTAATCTTGATTTAATCGCTCCAGATGTTAATATAGTTGCAGCATGGACAAACATAAGTTACAAGATAGCCTCTAGTAACTTGATGTTATATTTGCATATAAACAACATTGTAATGCAGATTTGAGCCACTCATCAGACGTGGAGACCTATCACAATGAAATTAGCACTCATGACATCGTCATCCACTCTTAACAATAAAAAATAGCCAATCAAAGATGTTGTCACGACATAAGGGATGAATTTTTTTATTTTCATAAATTGGGGTTTTGTAAAACAAAGGCATATAATAAATTATTTTGATTGTGTACTTTGATTTTATACAATGTTAAATCTCATGAGTGAGACATACTATTTTAAATTTCGTAGGTAACAAATAATGTCATATTTATACAAGCTAAATTTAATGTTTTCCATAGTGAGGCCATATTTTGCCCAAAGCCTAAAACATTTGACAAATATGCACTTTTTTGGGTGGTGTGTTCACTCATTCGTATGGTGAACAAATTTAATCTTCCACCTATCAATGGTTTCATTCTCCCTATCAATAGTCATTGTCATATTCTTTGTTGCAATATAAATGCATCATTACCATTAAGTGGGAAATTCTAATGTTAATCAAAATAATCTGTAAATGCATCTTTGTCAAGAGTCTCATAGGGAAGACCATCACCATGACATTAATCCTCTAGAGTATGGGGTTGTCTTCATGCAATAAAACTTGCATGTTTCTCCACATCAAAAGCTCATGAGTGAGAGGTATTGTTTTAAAGTTACATCGGTAGCAAACAATGTCGCATCTGGATAAGTTGAATTTTATATTTTTCATTATCTTATTATGCTTGGAACCTAAAACGTCAGCCTTTAAATTACATACATAGTGTAATCTAGATGACTTACAACATGATTCATTACCAATAAGCTACTCTTTAATCACGTATAAATCATTCCATATGTCCTCCATGAGACTAATTAATGACATATTGGTAGACTTAGGACTTAGAAACCTTTTTGCAATCTTCCATGTTCTTAAACATGATTTGCCTATCATTATCTATGAGAAAATTACTTAGATGTTAGCACAAAATAATTATATATTGTATAAAATAATCAAAGGTAAGAGATCACACGGTAATAATTGACAACAGAGCAAAATACTGGATAATATAGTAGAGCCACTTTGAGGGGGAAACCTCCACAACATTGCAATAAGAGTAGAATACTTAATATGATGATCAAAGACTAACCACTACATCTTATATATAGTCTATTCAGCCATGGTTACTCCATAGGCCAACCTACCTAAAAACATAGAAAAATGTAACAAGAATATAAAAGAGGTATTTAAGCCACAAGTCAACCACACATATCCCTAGATACGTCAAAGGTTAAGGGTGTAGCATGCCCCTCCCCTTCAAAATAATGCCATCTTCAACATTGAATCAACTCTGGATGTTGATGCACAAAGGATTCATCCTCTCATGTGGCATATTCACATGGTAGATTCTTCCATTTGATCAAGTACTCCTCAATCGCTTCAAACGATAGCTGCTTTGTGCATATTTGAAGGATTACCTTAGGATCAAGAATAACCCTCCCTTCCTCATCCAATTTTGGTCACTCATTTTGACTAGCAACTCTCTGTCTAATGACTTTCTTCTAGCATTATACGTGAAATATTGGATGTATGCAATTGGATGAAGGAAACTCTAACTTGTAGGCCACACTACTAATTTTTTTCAAGATCTGATAAGGCCCATAATACTTAGGGGACAACTTGTTATCTTTTTTATATTGATATAAAGACATCTGCTTATATTACTAGAAATGAACAAATACCCAATCACCAATGTCAAAATGCCTCCCACTCCTGCACTAATTTATTGGCTACTTCATGCAATTCTAGGCCATGGCTAAAATTTCATGCAAACTTTCAAGGACCTCCTGTTAATGGTGAATATGTTATGGTTCAACTTCATGAACCTTAGGATGAACCTTCAAGGTTGAAGTGATGGATGAAGGGTGGTATCCATACAAGGCCACAAAGAGAGACATTTTGGAATAACTATGAACATAAGTATTATACCACCATTCAGCAAGTGGCAACCAATGCACCCATTTATTATGTTTATCAAAAACAAAACAACAAAGATATCCTTCCAGACATTTGTTGACTACCTCAGTTTGTCCATCTGATTGAGGTTAATAGGATGAGCTATAAGCCAACTCGGTGCCCAAACATGCAAATAATTTAGTCCAAAAATTACTAGTGAAAATGGGATCTCTATCACTGACAATGATCTTAAGAGTACCATGCAATTTTTGAAATACATTGAGAAAAGCAAAAGCTATTTTACTAGTAACAAAGGGTTGTGATAAAGAACAAAAATGAGCATACTTACTGAGACAATCCACAACAACCATGATAACATTTTGACCATCAGATCTTGGTAACCCTATAATGAAATCCTTAAACACCTCTTCCTAATGTTAGCTATGGATGGGTAAAGGCTGCAAAAGACCTAGGGTTTTGATGGTTTCACATTTATTTTGTTGATAGATCATACATTCAGCCACATATTTCTGGACATCCCCGTTGATTCCTTCCCAAAAAAAATCCTACTTGATTCTATGATAAGTTTTTAAAAATCTTGAATGACCCCCAAGTGGAGTTGCATGAAGTTCCTAAAGGATATTTTGTTGGAGAAGAGAATTCTTACACAGGTATTATTTATATTTATACCATAATGCATTACCCTTCCATGTGAATTTTTTGAATCCACCCAAACCCTACCAAAGATTATGAATCAAATCATGGGTAGTACTATCATTTTCCCATTATGATCTTGCTTTCTCTAGCCAATCTACCTGCCAAATGATCATAGCACATAGCAATGCCTCAACTGATTCATCCTTCTTGGATAGTGCATCTGTCACCACAATTTCCTTGCCTTTATTATAAACTATTTTAAAATCATAGTCTAACATCTTAGTTACCCATTTTTGTTGCTCTTTTGATGACAACCGTTGTTCCAAAAAATATTTGAGACTATCATGATTGGTCTTTACCTGAAAGTGACGACCCATCAAAAAAACTCTCCATGTTTGACTGCATGCAGAATGGCCATCATTTCCTTCTCATAGATGGGCTTGAGCCCATTTTTACCTTTCATTTGGTGAATTTCAAATGCAAGTGGTATGCCTTATTGCATGAGCATATCACCCATACCATATCTGGATGCATCACATTCAACCACAAAAGTCTTGGAAAAATCAGGAGTGGCCAACACTAGGTGGTGCACAGCCAATTTCAATTTTTCAAATGCCTTGATAGTTGTATCAATCCACTGGAAGGAGTTTTTATTCAACAAACAGGTGAGTGCGGCTGCAATGCTACCATAATTTTTGACAAACCTATGATAGTAACTAGTTAACCCTATAAATTCCCTTAGTTGTTTGAGTGTCTTAGGAATCGGCTAGTCCATCATTACTTGGATTTTTTTAGGATCCACTTACACTCCATATGAAACCATATGACCTAGATACTCAACCTAATGAGCTCCAAAAGTACATTTAGAAGGTTTGGCATACAACTGATGTTGTTCCAAAATTGAGAGTACTTATTTCATAATGTACAAATGGTATTCCCAATTTTTAATGTAAATGAGAATATCATCAAAAAACACCAAAATAAATTTCCTTAAAAATGGCCTAAAAATAATATTCTTCAAACTTTGAAATGTGGATTGTATATTTATTAGACCAAAAGGCATAACCATTAACTCATAATCGCCCTCATGAGTTCTGAAAGTTGTTTTGGGTAAGTCTTCATCATGAAATTGGATTAAATAATACCTAGAATGTAGATATAACTTGGTAAAATAAAGAGCACCATTCAATTCATCTAACAAATCATCAATGATAGGAATAGAAAACTTATCTTTGATAGTGTACTTGTTGAACTCTCTATAGTTGAGGCATATCCTCCAAATGCCATCTTTCTTTCTCACCATGACAACTGGGGAAGAATATTCACTTTGGCTGTGGCAAATGATTCTTGCTTCTAACATCTCTTGTACCATATTTTCAATTTCACTTTAATAGGCATAGGTATACCTATATGGCCTGATGTTGGGTGGTGTACTATTAGGAATAAGTTTGATGGCATGATTATACGTACATTTGGGTGGAAGTCCTTTTGACACGTCACCAAAAACAACATAATGGGTGTCAATCACTTGTTATAGATCAGGAGGTGTAGCAGGGCTTCACCATACTTAGTTGGAGCATACCATTAGATCAATAAAGACATTCATAGTGTGTTACTTGAATGATGGATCTTACTTAGTGATTATTATGTTTTCCTTAGCATTATTGTCTCATTCTTTAACTTATTTGTAGCTTCTTCTTACAGGTCATGTGAAGTGTTTGAGGAAGTGTCAGGGTTGAGTGAGTTAGTCTATTCAATAGTGTCATTCTAGACCTCTTGTCTAGTCCTCCTAGCCTAAACATTTACCATAACCTCATAATGAAATATTGATGTGAGAAGATTCAAATTAGAGAAGTGTATGTTTAGTTAGTCCCTTGTTCTCATGTGTAACATGCAGCTGGTTGAAAGTCATCAAGTAATTTGGTGTATCACCTCCTTTAAGATAGTTTACTTTCAGTTTTCTCTCCCTTTTCCCTCACAATCTTAGGTTTAGTAGTGATCTACAAGTGATACATCAAGGGAGATAACCCTATCTAGAGATTCACCTCATTCTTAGGTTACCTACAACCTAGAGGTGTTTCAATTGTGTCACTTAGATGAGGAGAGCTGAGACATCTCCTCAAAGGGTACAAATCTAAGTGACAACAATTTTTAGCATGCTTGGTGGAACTCTTAGTTCAAGAAGTTGAAAGATTTTTGGTGTTGTCTTTCAACACATTAGCCTTTAGAAGCATCTATCCAAGCATCGATGGTGAATCCAAAGTTACATCAGCTAGTCAAGCAGCCCAGGTTTTCCTTTTAAAGATTATTGGTAATATTTTCTTTGTGTTCTTGCTTTCAAATGTATTTTCATGGATAATTTTGGTGTTGAGTATTGTTTTATACAAGTTGGTGAGGTATTTCAAGCTTATGACATTCCTAATTAACCTTTGCATGATTCCAATCAGCCTTTGTATGATCCTTATCAACCTTGTCATGATCCATACCAACTCTAATATGACCCTTATCAACCTTGTTAGGAATTGTATCCGTCCTATAACCAGCCTCCTCAATATCTTACTCCTCTTAGTCAACCTAGTCACTTATCAAACCAATCCATTTCAACTTTCAAGCAAACTCTCTTGGGTTATGAGAAGTACATGATAGATATTGATATACTAAGGGGATATGGTCAAGATTTTCCTAGTCATTTCATTCATAATGTGAGATGCATTAGAGTTAGTTAAAAGAGAGTGGGCACCTATTGAGAGAGTAGATTGGCAAAAGCTCCCAAGTGAGATGCTAGATGTGGGTGGCTTGATTGTATCTTTAGAAGATAGGCTAAAAATTCATGAAGATCATCCTCACCAAGTCTATCAACACTCATATCCACCTCCCCAAGATTAATATTATTCCTACTTGACCCTTACTCATTAACCCAATCAAGATTATCAAAGTCATCTTTTTCCCAATCAGTTGGAAGAGAGAGTTGGAAATACAAACCTTATTTTTGAGGCAAATCTTGGTAGGCAGATTAAGTTAGAAAATAAGTAGATGCATTAATCTATATCATCAGCAAAGGAAGTGGAATATAAGCCCTCATTTCCCTCTTCCATTACATCCCCACCTCAAGAAGAGACCTCTAGATATGAGATTCCAAGTTGGAGACAAGGTGGAGAATCCATGCCTAAGGAGATCCCAAGCTTCTTGAACACTTCATCCACTCCTCATATTGCACCACTACCTCAAGAAAAGACTCCTTATCTTAACATCTTGAGCTGGAATAAGATAGTGGAAACATGGGGAAAGAAAGTGGATAAAAGCATTGATAAAGAGTGTGAAGTTCAAAAAGAGCTTGATCCTATGCAAGTCCCTCTCACCCTTCTTCAATAGACATCTTGTCTTCCATATCAGCCCTCTTGTACTCATTATCCTCATGATGATGCCTATCAACTTCAAGAAAGACTTTTCCAAGAGAACCTATCCAAGCAAATTGAAGAGTTGGAGTTGAGAATGAAATTGTTAAGTCAAGGTGTGATGGAAGGTTTAGAGCCAAAAGAAGATAATATGCCTAAACACACCTTATATAACCTTCCTCAAGATAGTGATCAAGCTAAACCAGATGTAAATAAAGTGATTTTCAAATTGAAGGCAGAAAACTAAGCTATTTTAGCCCAAGTTCTACCTTCCCTTCTCAAAAACTCCCAAAAGAATCCCCTACAATTCATTCTCAATCTGATTTTGAGTTCTATGTTCTACCTCCACCAACTAGTTCATCTTGTCCTCACCCCATCACCCTTTGCCTTGATGGACCTGTGGTATAGGAATCTAAAGAGGAGTATTTGGTTGATAAAAATTCAAAACTCTTGCTTGAAGAAAACATAGCTCCTTGGCAGCCTCATTGGACTAAGTCACATGATTACAAGATGCTTGGTCTTGACATCACCAAGAAGAAGGAAATTGAGGGCCTTGTAGTCCTTGGGAACCAAAGTCATGTTATGGAAGTTGAGATACAAATTGATATCCCTCAAGAGGTCCTAAATTCTAAAGAAGAGGTGATTTCTTGTGTTGAAACTTCTGATTGGGTTGATATGGAAGAATGTTTTCCTTTTGCCAAAGAAGAAGAAATCATCATTGGTTCTTCCATCACTATCCAAGACATCATATATGGGAAAGAACAAGTCTCTAATCAGCCTTTGGATGATTTTTTTTCAATCATTGGATCAGGTTATACTCATCTTTGATGAGGCTATGATCTAATAAAAAATGGAGAAGGCAACCTTGACACTCAAGTGAGTATGTAAAGAAAAAGCAATTGTTCAAATTTGTCCTTTCAAGACGCATATGCATCCCATGATGATATGTTTAAAATCATCAAAATGGGTTATCATCTTCTCAACCAGTTGGGAGAAACACATCAAATCTTGAAGGATGGAACAAACTTCTATAGGCCTCAATCTTCTAAGGAACAAAAAACTACTCCTCTTGAAGCCATGCCTACCAAGAAGATACAAGTTGATCATGAGGTGAAGAGTGGGCAGAAATGTGAGGCATGTGTACAAATTCAAGAGGAATAAATTTGCATTGGAAACCTATTTGAGGATGATCTACTTGAGAGCAGATCAAGTGAAGTGTCAAGGAATAGGTCTGATCTACCAAACATCCAATTCAAGGAGCAACATGCTTGGCACTATGACTTGTTTCATAAAGAAAAATATTTAAAGAACTTTCCTTTTGATCCTAGAAAGGAGGTATGCTTAGTTTCTAGTTGTGCATAGTTTTTTGTTTTGCATTATTCCCTAAGTGCTTTAAGCACATGTGCGTGTGTGTCTTATTGGTATGTTTTCTTTGCTTTGTGTGTGTCCTTTGTTTTGTGTGGTTGAGGTAGTCAACTAGTTTTGTCTTGATCAAAGCTTATTGTTAATATTCAAAGTCCTCTTGTTGTGTCTCATACTTCAAATAATTGCCTAATCCCAATAGACTGATAAGGCTACTGATCTTTAGTATAGTAGGCATACTACCCTTATGAGTCACCAATTTGTTGACCAAATTTGACCCTACAAGTTAAATTGGGACCCCTGTAGGTCAAAACTTGAATTTTTAGATGTTTTAGTGGTCTAGTATTATGTCACATGGTGTATTATAGGTCTTTAGATGTAATTTAATGTCGTTTAGCCTTGATCATGGTCTAATAAATCTATGTCATTATGAGTCATTTAGAAGCCATTTAGGGGTCATAAATGCAAGTGGCATGGTTTACAAGGTGTCAAAGTGTCTTTGTCTCTTTTAAAACATACAATAATTCATATTCCCTATTAGGAATGTCATTTCATTTGAAACTTCCAGGTTATCTAATTGAAAATCAAGAAATCAATTGAAAAAGGAAGAGTTTAGCACTTGTATGACCCATGAGAGAGAATAACATATGGGATAAGTTCATGTAATGTCTCTTTAGCTTCCTCATACTAATTTCCATGCTAAACATGATTTATAAGTGCTAAAAAGGGGCTAAAACCATTTTTCTCCTTATTTGCCCTTCTACACACACATAAGTGATCAGCGGGTTTATGCTTGGTACAGACAGCTGGAGAAGTTTCAGACCAAACACCTTTGGGAGGTAAAATTAAACTCAGATATATTAATTTCAATAATAATAGTTTGAATATTGGTCAACTGTGCTTTATGAACCATCTCTAACAAGTTGATTGTGTTTTTTTGCTCACTATTTCCTACACCCTATCAGTTTTGCTTTGGTTTGGATGATTCTATATAATCTAGCTATTGTAATTGACTCTAGAGGACATGGAAATATTCACATCATTATCCCATTTCTTGGTTTAATGTTTCAAGGTGTTTGGATAAGCCAAGTAACTCAGGTTACAAGTGAATGCACCATTCTATGTTGTAGGTAGTTTTTCACCATTTCTAGGATTTTCATACTTTGACCATGGTTCCAGAGGGTTATGATAGGTTCATTTCAATGTTATAAATTCCCTCTTATTCCCCTCACCTTTTAATCTCCTTCCCCAAAATCAATCTCTACAAGGATGCGATCAACACAGTCACTCACATAGTCATATGATAGAGAAAATGCACCTACAGGTGATCTCATGGAGGAAGTCACATTGAAAAGGAAGTGTGAGAGATTATCTTGAGATTTGAAACATCTTTATGTTTCATTTAAACATCATGAGAGGAGTTAAAGTGACTATAAAATCATATTCCTTTAATACATGGACTATTTCACATATATTGCATGCATACTAGTCAAGGTGCACATACATGTATCTCATGATGACAACATGAAAGCCTTAATAGTGGTTTCAATCCATTTGAAATGTGAGGAGTTCATTTAAAATTATTGAGATAGGCATATAACCCATTAAATTCAAATGATAATTCACACTATCCACCCATGACCACTACCTAAACTCAGTCTGCGTACACTGTAGAATAACCACCTACAGGTGGTACCACAGAGAGCTAGGGAGCCTTTTTGAAGTATTGAAATAAAGGATGAAACTATCCTTAAGGTCTTATTATGGTTAAAATATCATGATATACCTACTTGAAATGCTAGGATGGTAAATGGTGGTGTTGATCACTTTCTAGCATTCAAAGACTGTGTTTAGGGATCAAATCCCCAAAAGCACAAAATAGAGGTTTGAGGCATTTTGTCAAGGTCATATTACAAGTTTGATAAGATATTTGGGGTATTTAAATGACTAAACATTATAAATTTCATGCATGAATAAAACCATGAAAATTTTGGATGGTAGATGACTAAGGAAAGATGGTTGTTAGAAGGCCTAAAGTCACACTTTTATGCATTGTTTCCAGGGAATAACATCTACAGGGTTTTGATCCAAAAGAGACCTTTTTCACCCAATGTTGCAAGCAGAATATGCCACCATATTTGAATGTTTCCAAATATTTTAAAGGAGTATTTATGATCTAAAATCCACTTGAGGAGATAGCATACTATGTTTTAAGTCCAACTCACACCTACAGGTGTCCCCTTTTTCTGGAGCATGTACACCTACAAGCTGGTTGTAAAGTATCTTAAAGATTGGGATAGATAAATTGGATGATGGACCTCACTCCAAGAATATAATGAACAAGTATATTTATGCTATGGTGTATAAAAATTCAAGTAGGACATCAAACATGCAAACAAGGCCCAACTTATACATTTTCACCTATAGGACTCCTTACATAGTCAACTACAATTGACTGTGACATAGCAGTAAGATAAGTGATTGTGTTTTTTGAGGATGACATGACTTAAATGATCTATATGGATGAAGGTGGATGCCATAAATATCTAAGGAGGTTTTAGGAATTATGTCTAAATCCTAAACTATATAGGACTATCTACAGGTGGGCCCCTATTCTGGAACAAAACATAGTCACACTCATACGACACTCAGTCTTGACCAACAAGGTGTATGGGGAAGTACATGGGAGTTGAAGTGATGAATATATATGGAGTACCCTCATCATGACCATGATTTTCTCCATAAGCTATTGATATGGAAAACAAATAGAGAGAAGATTATAACTAGGTAACTTATGGTCTACTTTCCAAAATCTTGCACATAGTCTTTTTGTCTGGCAGTCTGTCTTGGGTTTTAGTGCATTTGAGGGGCATAATGACCTATTAAAAGGCCCATATTTTACGTATAGGGTCTCCATAACTTTTATAAATCCCTTCACTATTTTATCAGTTTGAGTAAATAGGGGAAGTATCCTTTATTTTATCTCAAATAGAGGGTACTTCCCTAAGAACACAAACCCTGCATTTTTTAGAAAGGATGATAAATGATGGTCCAGGAGTTGTATGGACATGGAAAGGAAGTGTGGAAAGTTGTATAAAACCTAGAAAAACATAATATACCAAGAAATAAAGTGTGAAACTCAACAAGTGGTTCAAACCCATAAGAGTTGTAGTCAGGCCTAATAGGTAGGGTTTAGGCCTAGAAGCAAAATGGAGAGTCACTTCCAATTGTAACACGAGATCAGAATTTAAATGGATTGTGTCAAGTTTTTGAGGTCATTTTAGATATTTTAAAGCTTTCAAATTATAGAGAAACCACAAGGATGGCCACTTTTGGATCAAAGACAGTCTAAGTCTGCAAGAAATGGAGAAAGAACTTGACAAGGTAACTTTGAGTGCTCATATTTACCTTGACACATTGCATAGAGACTCAGGGAGTTTGGAGAAGTTGACAAGGGTCCTAAACATATATATTGTGAATTTTTTTTGAAACTTCAATGTCCCATCTTTATGAACGATCTCAAGAGGGTAAAATAGGCCTTGACTCACCAAAACCCTTACTAGTGACCAATTTAAGAAAATAGAGTAGTTAGTGCACCCAAATGGCATAGTTTGCATAGAATAATTATTGGATGTGGTAGGAGAGTCTCTTAGGATATTCCCCATACTTTTGAAATATACGCAATTGTATAGGTGGAGTATAAAATAAGGTTTTCTTAATTGTTTTATGCATTGTGTAAGTTCTATGAGGTTTCAAGGGATCAAATCAACTTTGGAAGGAATATTGAGACTTAAGATAACTCCCCATGTCCATTTAATGCCTTGAAAAAACTCCTAAGTGTTCCTAAAATATGTCTCATCTTAGCCAGTCAAAATTGGCATAATGAACATGCTGGTGAGAAGTGTGAAAACTTTAGGTGGATGCATTTTTAAGGTGAACCTAAGAAGTCTAAGGCCATGGATAGTCTTGACACATGTCATTAACCCCACTTATATGGATTTTCATGAGAAACTGGAGCCATTTTGAAGGACAAGTGTGCAAGGTGTGTGAAATAGGAGTTTTCTTTAACTACATGCAATGATGGCTCACTTCTGGAAGATTCCACATGACTAAGAATGCAACTAATGCATGGAGAACCATGTATAAAAGCCTTCCCTCTTAGTTCAATCATTAGACCTATCCCTAGTTAGTTTTGGGATATTCAAACATGGCTAAATCATTAAGGTAGTTTCCTTGTGTAGAATGAGAACTCCTACGCCACATTTCAAGAGTTTCATGACTTGGGGTGACACTTGTGCTTCTTGACTTTGCATGATCAGTTTCACATTCCCTCCTCATGCACATGTAACTCATTTGATTAGCTTGATAAGTATCCTTATGACCTTTGGACTTCTCTTTTCTCACTGCTCTCTTGAGTTCAATAAGAATTAGCCATTTTGGCCTTTGTAAACTATGTTCCACCTGAGTATGATGAAGCCCTGATTATTTGCATATGATTAGATCAGTAAAGACTACTATTTTTACCTCTTTTATGATTATTCATAGTGTGTTAATTGAATGATGGATCTTTCTTAGTGATGACTATGGTTTCCTTAGCATTGTTGTCTCATTCTCTCACCTATTTGCAACTTCTTCTTGTAAGTCATGTGAAGTGTTCTAGGAAGTGTTAAGGTTAAGTGAATTAGTCTATTTAATAGTGTCATTATAGACCTCTTATCTAGTCCTCCTAACATAAAAATTTACCATAACCTCATAATGAAATATTGATGTGAGAAGATTCAAATTAGAGAAGTGTATGTTTAGTTAGTCCCTTGTTCTCATGTGTAACATGCAGCTAGTTGGAAGTCATCAACTAATTTGGCGTATCACCTCATTTAGGATAGTTTAGTTTTCTCTCCCTTTTTCCTCACAAGTATAGGTGTAGTAGTGATCTACAAGTGGTACATCAAGGGAGCTAGCCCTATCTAGAGATTCACCTCATTCTTAGGCTACCCCTAACCTAGAGGTGTTTCAATTGTGCCACTTGGATGAGGAGAGCTGAGACATCTCCTCAAAAGGTGCAAATCCAAGTGAAAACAATAGTGAGATCCCACACCATTGTATTGCTAATGAAGCTTCCTATACAAAATATGTTTTAAAATGCAATGGACTTGGGGTGCCCAAGCTTTTCCATGACCCATTTTTACTTTCTCCACGAGCCTTTATCTAAATTGGTGTGTTTGCTAAGGACTATTCTAATGACAACTCTCAAAAAATTATGTATGCATATAATATTTCCCCATCTTATGATTCCAATTATATATTTTCCCAAGCTCGAATCATGAAACTTGGATGTACTTCATTATCAAAAGTATCTTGATAGAATACATCCTTTTAACCAAGATTTTCATTTAGTACGCCTTTTTTCTTGATTCAATTCAAGTGATGAAGAGAATGAAGAAGACCATGGAGGCTAGGTCTTTTTTACTAATATACCTTTGTAAAAATCTCATTGGGTTCATTAATATATATTTGACTTTGTCCATAAATCTATGCTAAGAACTCTTTTGAAGATCAATTATACACTTTCTAATCTTTTTAACTATATCGACCCTGTTGATATAGTTCATAGTCATTGTAATTTTGGGGACTATGTTGCCCTGCCAATATAGTTTAGAGTCACCTAGACTTGCCCAACTATATTGGTTAGGTTGATATAGTTTAGGCAAATAATCTAACCTATATTTTCCCATTTATATAATTAGGCTAATATAAATTAGAGTCACCTAAATTATCTCAACATATGGATCAAGAAAAATAGTTATATCATAGTAACCCAACTATATTGACCATAACTAAGAAAGTGTAAATATAGTGTTAATAGCACCTATAGACACTTAAAATTATATTCAAAAACACCTTGATAGTGTTGATGTATTATTAACATCACTACTTCCTAAAAATTCCAACTAGATCAACCAAAACCAAGAAAGTGTCAATATAGTGTTAAATTATTCTTATAATTAGAACTGTATCGATCATTCTAACTATGTTTCAGCCAATTATATCAATTATTTTTATATAGTTGAAGTCATTTTATAAAAACCTGATTGTATCAACTAGCCTAATACATTTCATTACAATTTTATTTCACCAAACAATATCGACACGACTGATACTACACAACAAAATTTTGAAACACTTCCCACACATCCAAAAATTAACTTAGATGCTAGAGATACTATTGTGAGACATATTCACTTGGAATTTAAAATAAAAAGTAAAAAGATAATTGATCTTTAGATATACATTGAGTATTATGTCCTATTACCTATATTTCCCAGTGATGACTCCATCCTAGAACACCTTCATGCAAGGGAGACTTAACTTCCCCACCAATAACATAAGCTTGACCACTTTGAGAATATCTTTCCTTTTTTTTAAACTTTATTTCTAGTGTTGATCCTAAAGTGGCTCTCCCATGCCATATCATTTATAAGATGGAAATGCAATGCTTATTGAAGCAACTAGCAAAGTAAACTTAGGGACACCTACACATCTTTGACATGTTGTCATCTCTATAAAACCCTACCCCAAATAGACAAAAAAAATTAGATTGATCCTTGAAATATTCATGGAATATTTTGCATAGTCATATGAGGACATGACAAACATTGACCCTAACATAGTTTTCCATAGCATCATTACCTATCTTAATGCGAATATTGTTTGCCAAAAGCAACAAAAATTCCATCCTAAGGTTTTTAAGATCTGTCATGAGGAAACCATTAAGCTCCTAGATGTTAAGTTTAAAAAATTCATAGATTAATTAGAATGAGTCTCTAACATGGTTCATATTCACAAGAAAGTCACTATGGTCATTTGCATTCATATTAATTTTTGTAATCTCAATTTAGCATGCACTAAGAACAATTTTCCACTACCTTCCACACATGCCATTGTCAATTCTACAATCAACTATGAGATGCTTTATCTCATGGATGGTTTTTTTAGGTATAATTAGATTCATATATCCCTTGAAGATCAGCATAAAACTACATCTACCACTAAGTGGGGCATATATTACTAAGTTAAGATGCATTTTAGCCTTAAAACACCGAGGTAACTTACCAACATGTTATGTCTCAAAAATTTCATGACCTTATCCATAAAATAATTGAAACCAACATGGATGATCTCATAGCCAAACCCAAGTGTCATGAATATCATCCGCATGACCTTGTTATCATTCCTAAGCATCTTATTAGATACAAAGTCAACCTTAATCATAAAAAAGTGGGTGTTTGGTGTCACCTCCAATTTTTTTGGGGGATTATTGGTCTCATAATGAGGGATTCATGTGGATCCTTCTAAGGCTGAAGCTATTATTGACATTCCTCCTCAGTACATACCTCATATTTGCATTTGTCTTGAGAAGCTTGGGGTAATTTGTAGATTTGTTCCCGAGTTGGCTTACCATACGTATTTGATGAACTCCCTTTTCAATAAAGGTGTTAATATTGAGTGGGCCAATCCTTGTCAAAATTTCATTAAAAACATGATGAAATCCCTAATTCAACCTCCTATCTTATGACCACCTTTAAACACTCACCATCTCATCTTATACATGTCTTCTAGCCCCATCTTAATTGGAACAATGTTTGCACAATAAGATGAGTCTAAAAAATAGTATATCATCTATTACATTAGCTTGATTTGGTTGAATATAAAACCTAATACACTAATGTTGAGTGTGAATATTTTCCATTTATTTTTATACCAAAATGTTTTAGCACTATATGTTTTATCACACTACCTATGTTATAGACAATTTAGACCATATATTCCATTTATTTTATAAGGCTTTCTTGCATGAGGATCACATTGGGAAATGGACAACCCTCTCGATATAGGTTGACCTTAAAATCATTACCCAAAAAATGATCAAATTACAAGTGATCATTGATCAACTTACTATCGCACCTATACCAACTCAACAACACTTCTAGGATACTCTTCCTGATAAATGCGTCCTTTTGATTGAAGGCATCGATTAAGACATTACCCTTAAAGGCTACTTCTATAATTTAATGGTTGATCTCAAGGCTTAGGCCCTCGAAACACCTAAAATTTAATTATTTATGCCTAAAACCTCCAAGAAATTCATCCTAGAATAATTACCCAAGGTTTGCACCAATTTACATGAAGACACTTAGACACTCCATTTTGATACAACCAAGTGCCTTCAAAGAGCCAACGTATGGTGTGTCATGTCTAATCCATTTGGAAAGATTATCCCTCTATATTTTTAATTTCAATTATATGTTACTAATATCATGGATGAATATGAAGCCCTCATCCTTGGGATGAAAGTAGCCATTGATTTAGACATATCTTACTTACATGCTTTAGTTGACTCATAACTTATATTATGCAAGGTTAGTGGTGCCTATCAAGGAAAAATAAAAAAAATTATAGCATATCATGAGATTGATACTACTCTTGCTAAATTGTTCTCACATTTCACTATTGAGGCCATCCCATGAGAGAAAATTGTTATCACAAACTCTCTTGCTTCCTCAACTTCCCTTTTTCACCCTTAAGAATTGCATGATACATAGTTCCTCATCCACATGAGGAAATCTTCATATACATTAGAGCTTGAGGATGATTATCTTATTTTCCACATATAATCTATCACCACTCAAAAAAATATCATGGTATAAAGACATCATTTAATTCATTAAAAACCAAACATACCCTCCCAAAGCTGACTCTCATGAAAAGACTAGACTGCATAAGAGAGCCTTCAAAATTTCCTTTAAACATAGCATCATTTACTATCATAATGATAAAGTCACTTGAATCCATTGGTTTTTTGAAGAATAACTTCCCATTTTTCTTGAGAAAATGCATGGCAGAATTTGTAGAGATGATTATAATTAACACAATATAACCCACAAATGCCTATGTATAGGTTACTATTGGCATGCCCTTGAGAAGGATGCTATCATTTTAGATAAGTGTAATCCTAACATACTCCATGATGATCTTATTCATTCTCCCCTAGCTGAGCTTCAAACCCTTGAATCTCCTTGACCATTTTCTATGTGGGGATTAAATCTCATTGACAAGTTGCCTTGATCACAAGATGGCCATGTGTTCATTATTACTAGCACATAGTACTTTACCAAGTGAGAAGAAGCAATTTACCCTTCTAATGTTATAGTGTCACTATAGCCAAATTTATCCTTAACCATATCATCTACCATTTTGGAATTCCTCACACCATTATATCTAAAAATAGTGGAAATTTCAAAAACAAGGACATGAAGCAATTTTATGCTAAATTCAAAATTATGCACAAAGTTTCCACACCCTATCACCTTCAGTGCGATATCCAAGCTAGATCCATAAAAAAAATCCTTAGTAATATCTTTTAAAATTCTATTATGGATTCTTTTTCAGATTGGCATCTCAAGCTTTATCTTGCACTTTGAACTTCTCACACTAGCATTTGCACTGCCACAGAAGCAACGCCATTTTTTTTAGTCTACAGATCTAAAGTTGTCCTACCACTAGAAGTGGATTTAAATTATTTGCATACATTACTTCATGGCATCATTTATGATGAATAAATTTTTGAATCTTGTCTTCATGCCTTAGACATACTTTAAAAGTGATACATGAATGTTTTATAACACAATCGTCAATATAAAAATCACATTGCTTAACAACACAATAATAAATTAATAGTTTGTACATAAAAGTCAAAAATTTAGTATTGAAATTAGATTACAACCATGTCAAGGAGGTTAAATATTCCAAAAAGTGGTTGGGTTACCTTATCAAAGATATCCTTGGACTCAACACTTATGGATTGTAAATTAATGAAGGACATACCTTGAAAGAACCAACCAGTGTTAAGTTATTAAAGAAGTATTTTGACTGACCTATGTTCCTATTAGCTTCCTTTTATTTACACATTTCCATTTCTTGTATATGTCACTTAATTATAATTAGTTTTTCTTCTTTTGAGAAACATTTCTTACAAGTTCTTTCATGGCTCTCTTGTGTTTTAGCTTATCTCTACTTTATCCACACCTCTGGGTATTTTAGCATTAGAATTATAACCTATCCTTGGTCCTTGGGTATCTTTTCATTTTACACCTCTTATTTTTTCAGTTTGTGAATTGCATGGTAAGACATTGGGAAATCAATCAGGCCCTCCTAAAAAACACCCATACTCTTTATTTTCACTATTTTTAACTTTATATTTAATTCATTTAGGCCATTTTTTTCTTTTTGGTTGTTTGGTATCTTTTATCATCATTAAAATATTAAGGGTTTTGATATATTTTATGTGCTTTAAGGTTTTACATTATTTATAATTGTGCCTCTTGGATTTTTAGTTTATGAGTTGCATGGTAAGACCCTGGGGAATGCAACCATACCCTCCTCATAAATTCCCAATCTCATATTGTTATATTTCCCTTTTCTCTTGCTTTCACTCCTAGAATTAGTTAGGTATCTTATTATAAATATAAGGGAATGGTTGAGAGAGTTGTTTTGTCATTTAGAGCTAGTGTACTCTCTTGTGGCAAACACATTATAATCTATCTACATGTTCTCATCCACATTTTACCATCTTTTATGATGTACTCTCAACCTATATGTAATTATATCATCCTCATTTATACATTTTTTAATAATTGGGGCAACATAATATTTATATGCTCATTTCCATGATCTTATTATTTTCACTTCCTGTTGGGCTCACCAAGGTTTTTCTAAGGTGCATGTTTAGCGGTGTCTAGGCATTTCTATTTTTGCATTCACCTCTTTAAAAATTAAGTGTAAGCTCATTTATGTTAGTCATATTTAACACCAATGGTTAGTTTTTTGAATCTATATGGAGGAGGAAAATAGATAAATCTAAAAGAGTCAAAGGCCATGACATCATAATCAAAAGTAAAATATATTTTTTAAAATTTAGATCACACCAAAAGACATGATCTTATCTTTGACACACCCCATGTCCTAGTCAAAAATCAAAGTCCACAGTTGGCCTCATGATAGATCCAATTTCCTCTAGTGTGTGATAGCCCAATAGACTGGGGTAGGAAGTCTTCTATATATACATTATGTTACCACCTAGATTTTCATAGAAGTACCCAATCCTCAAAGTAGACCAACAAATCTATAATGGGTCTTGAGAAGTGGGGAACATGTTTTGAGAAAGTAGAATCCTTTTATTTTTATGCATCCACCTTCATGGGATGATATTTAAACTTCTATAGTTAGCCCAAGCTTATGCTTGCTAGGTAGGGTTTCTAGGGTCCGTTGATTTTGAAAATTCTTAGTCTTACCAAACTGATTTGATTGTCTTGATTTTGGTAAAGACCATGTTTTCAACTTTGTGATGTTCCCTTTTACCTCCCTCTATTATTTCCCCTTGATAGGTAGGTTTGTTTCTAAATCTCTCCCATCTTTTTTATTCTCTCTTCTTCATTTCTCTCATACATGTTAGCCTTATGATGCTTTCAAAATTTTCCATTTTTTTAATAAAAGCTACATCTTTGAGTTGTTGTGAGATGCTCTCTCAGTCATTGCCTTATCTTTCTAGGATTTATCTTGGTTATGTTTGGGATCTTGAGCCTTCTATTTTCTTTTTTTAGGCCATCTGGCCATATTTCTCCCTTTTGTGCTTTCATGTTTCAAATAAGTCTTCAAATGAATGATATAGGGAGATAAAATTATGTCTCTAAATTTTTATTGAGACCTTGAAGAAGAAGATACAGTGGCTTGGCCATTATGAAATCTCTATGGAAATCAAGTAACCAATGTTTTAAAAATTTCACTCATTCTATCCCCTCAAATTTCAAAACATTATTTAGATTTATCTCAATATTAAATATGTGGATTATTAGGAATGGGGCCACTCATGATTTATATTAATTTCTAATTATCACCATTTCATAATTTAATTCTTATTTCTAATTTGAAAATCCACCATACGTCACATCTAATTCAATCCTCAGTTCTTTGAATTAATGATAGGCGATGTCCAAACATGTTTATCAACTACTATTTGAAATTTGAATAATAATAATAGCTTTAACTATATTTTAACTCATGGCCTTAGTCACATCTAGGACTATTGACTATTTGTGTGTCTTAATCACATAGACTTGAGGTCACCGGGTCATGGAGTTATAATGTTCATCTTTAATGTTTAACTTTTTGGTCATGGGATTTATGGATGCATTAGATATTCCATTTTCCTTTATATGTGTTCAGATCCAAATGTTATTCATCTTTACATAGGTTACGATAAATTGATGAAATCTTATAAAATGTGTCCTTAATAGGCTCTAAGTCTTTTGTTCATTTTTATTTTATCTTTTCATGTGTCTTAATCACATAGACTTGAGGTCACCGGGTCACGGAGTTATAAAGTTCATCTTTAATATTTAACTTTTTGGTCATGGGATTTATGGATGCATTAGATATTCCATTTTCTTTTATATATGTTCAGATTCAAATGTTAATCATCTTTACATAGGTTACGATAAATTGATGAAATCTTATAAAATGTGTCCTTAATAAGCTCTAAGTCTTTTGTTCATTTTTATTTTATCTTTTTTGCTTAAAGTGATGCACATGAAAATCTCTCATTGTCTCGAAGTCACATAGTCATAGTGTGTCCCTAAAATTTTAATGGATTTCTTGAAAGTTTGTGGATCCATTGATTCTTTTTTTTGCTTTATATTTATTTACATCCATGCCTTTTCCTGCACACAATATATCAACATACAATGATCATATCCCAAAAATTAAAAAAATACACATAATGTTTTAATAAACTTGCCATATTAAAATAGAACATGCATGGCAGTAAAAATGGAATAATAGGGTCATGGAGCCTCTCAAAACATTATTTTTTCCTTAAAATGAAAAATAAGCCTTTGTAAATGTGTTAATGAATGAATCTCATCTTAAATTGTGGTTGGGTTTGTTTTACAAAATGAAATAAAGAACAAAGTGTGATTTTTTTGACTTTAGATAAGTACATGTGGTTTCTAATTAGTTTTATAAGGGCACATATGAGATTACTACGACCATGTGATCTAACCAAAACCTGAACTAGGTTATAATGTTAATTAATTTTTCAGTGCACCGTGAAGATCCTCATAAATTTGGTTTAACAAAAGAGGAGTTTTAATTTTTCCTCTTTTGTCTTCTAATATACTTTAAAAACTTAACCTTCAAAATTCAAATAAAAGATGGATCATTACAAATGGAATTTATATCTCAGTTTGGGATGAAAATTTAGGTTCCCTACTTCTTTTCAAAATTTTAGGTGCATTGGTCACAATAAACACAAACTTTGTGGGAAAACCACCATTTAGCGATAAAAACTCAAAACTTTCTGGTTTTGTTTTGTATGGAAACAAGTTAGTCATGTAAGACAAATTTATATTTTCAATAAATATTTGAACAATATTTTCAGTGCCATACTAGGTATTTACATATATAAAGGGTCAAATATGTGTAAAGTGATTCATTAAAGTGATTATGATTCTTAGCATAGAGTTTTATAAACTAATATTTCTATCACTTCTGCACTACATCTTTTATGATGTTTCTATACCTTCAATATTTTACCTATGCTTCACTATTTTGTCTACAAAAGTGTAGAATTTATGTTGTTCCATTTTGACCTAGCTTGAAACTCCAAGACAAAAAAATATTATCGAATCAAAAAATCATCAAAATGACATTGTAAACTATGTATCCTACATGCTCAAAATTAGACCTCCATGTAGTTTTGTGTGGGTGTGGATGGAAATAAATTAAGTGATATTTCAGCCTCCTCTTACCTATAATTGATAAACACAACCATAGACAAACTAATACCCTTAATTGGCACAAGGATAATGATGAGAGATCAAGAAGAAAAAATGCATCACAAGTGTGTAGGACGAGACTCAATGAAGCTCAACTTGAAGTAGGAGGAAATATATTTGACATGGCCTAGTATATATAGGATGATCTAGGAGGAGTTATGTATGTTAGTTGAATTTATAATTTAAAAGAGGCAAGGTTAAATTTTTACAATCAACAACAATAGGAAGTAGGGCTCACAAAGGTGAAAGAGATATACATGCATTAGGCATGTGTCTAACCCAAATGAAACTCTCAATTTGTGTGAATATAACCTATAGATGACATAGGCTCCATTTTTTAGGCAAAGTATGATAACAAGTGATAAATAATCCAATGATGTTAACAAATAATTTATGATAAGTGCTAGATAGGTTTTTTAGGCTTAAGGGCTAAACAGGGACCTTAGTGAGACTAGGGTAGACCAAGAAACAAATCCATATATAAAATTCTATAAAATATGATAAACAGGGAACAAGATAATGGGAATTAGGGTCTTGTGCTAAATTTGGTTGTTAATAGTTGCATTTAATAAATTTTATTTTTGTATAAATCACATAAATTATGCTTTGGAAGTAGTGCTTGCAGGGTAGCCAAAACATGATAGATGTGAAATTCATAACTAAAAACAACATGTAAAAAGGATTTATGTCTATTAGAAACATATATCATAGTTGGTAGTGTCAATAGATTACACAAGGCACACAAAAAATTAAAAATGTGATATAAACTAAAGCGCTATTAGAAGTTCTATAACTTTGAAGCATGGTGAGATAAGCACGATGAAACTGCAAGTCATGAAAATCATAACCCAAAATTTAAATAATTCGTACAACCCTCAATCAATGTGCCATGTCGTTAATAACATGAACATATGATCTATTAATACTACACATATTTATATCCTTTATCTCATTGTAGTTTTTCTTTATTCTATCCCTCCACTCTCTACTACGTTTAAAATCCTTCTATCACCCATTAACAATCTTGATTGTAGGAAAAATCATCATTGTTAAAGGTATTTAAAAAAAATATATATATGATTGAAGTTTAAGTTTGGAATCACTATTTTTTTAATTGAAGAGCGTATCTAAATTAATATAAACAAGTATAAAGTATAATGTTAATCATATAAAAAAATGGGTTTTAGAGTACAAGGTTCATAAGTAGAGAGATCTTCAACACTTATTTCACAAGTTGCAAGTTATAATTTAGTGCATGGTTTCTAGTTTCATCTTTAGATGACTGTTTATTTGTCCTAGGGTTTGAAATTATGTTTGCAAGGTTTGTTATTATATGCCATCCTCAAGGTTTTATTTTTTTACTTGTAAATAAAACATAGTTGGATAAAGTGCATTGAGGATATAATTTTATTGAAGCCTTATGTTTCAACCACTCAAACAAAAGGGTTTCCAGTCACATAGGTTCTATCAATAACTCTTTCAGCTATAATAGTTGTCTCTCCCAACATTTTCCAAAGGGTTTGATAGAATTATAGTTTCCTAAAACCATAATGAAAGTTTTGCCTATTGCAAGCACCCAAAAATTTAATTGGCCACAGTAAGCTTGTTAGGAGTTGGTAAATCTCCATAGTTTTGTGACCATTATAGCCTTCCCTTCATAGTTATCCAATTATTTTCAACCTCTATATTTCTCATATCAAAAATTACATATTCTAGTAAAAGTCTCCTTTCATTTATCTTAACAAGCAAAAATGAAATTCAAGTATATGACAATTGAGCACTTTTCCACCCTTGAGATTGACATTATGGAATTGATAATTACAACATGGGTCACATTGATGTGGAAGACTTCTAAAGTAGGGTCAATATGGAAAATAGTTCAAGCATAACTCAATATATTTATGATTTCATACTTCCCCATCCATTGGTTTCCCTACATCTGCACAATACATTGATCTCATGTTTTCCTATGTAAAATATTAAAATCTATAGAAATGAGAAGTATGTATTGTTAATGATGTATTGATTGCTAGTCTAGATGATGATTCCTTAGATGCGATCTTTATGATTCTACTTTAAGAATCCTATGTGCATATGAATGAAGAGACGGTATAGATTACTGGAAAAGGAACACTAACTTGTGCCTCACAACTATCAACAATGGGTGGCTAAAACAAAAAATAAAAATATTATCTAAACTTCCAAAGACCTTACACAGGTCAGACTTTAAGGAAGAGTTTTTTAACATGATCATTTTGCTTAATAGAGTGGTAGGTAATCAAGTGACTAAAAAATTTCACCCATAGATGTTTTTAATGATGAACATCATTTTTACCTATAATGAATTCATTGACTAAGTAAACATCATCAGTGATGCTATTCATAAATAATTATTATAATTCAGTATTACTGGGAGGTTTTATATGACCCCATATTTAGGCTCTATTCCATTGTAAGTTTAAGATGATTAATCTATTTTCACTAAGAAGGGAAAATTTATGTATTGAATAAGATTTATAAAAGATATCATCAACAAATTCTTGATGAGATTCTCAAACATTTTAGTAAAATCAATGATGCATTTGTTATGTTCATCATAAGAGCACTAGAAGGAGACACCACCATGATAACTTTTGATGAAGAAGCGTTATTAGTTGCTCAATATGGAATCTATTTTGTTTAGCTTCGTAAGTTCACTTACATTTGAGTCAAGGGATTTGAAGGAAGACATTAATGACTACCCCGATATATAAATGACAAAATTATTCTCATATAATTGTGTAAGTAGTTATTAGGTGTGTATCAAAAGTGCAAAGATAAACACAAGGCCATAGTCCACTTTCCACTTTCCCTAGGCCATTGTAATTTTATAAATGTGGTGGATGCCAAAGATATTGATGCAACCATTTAAAATTTCATAATTCACTACCATGATTAATGGAATCCATTTGATTGTAATGGTTTTATGGAAATCAACTTCGGTTCTAATTATTCACATGCGCTATCTATCAAAGATTTTTGGGTGGATTGTGTTGATGATCTTATGCTGCAATAAACATATTATGTAAGGATGAGTTTGAAACAAATTTCAAAATTTAAACTTTCAAGGGTTATTTAGGGCATGATAAATGATGGTAGTAAAATTATGAAACCCATTTATACAAATAAAGTGATGTTAGAACCAATGCCTCAAATGATTTGGTCTCACTAATCTAGACATTCACACAAGGGAAGTGTTCAATAGAACCATGGCTTGGTTCGACAATAATTTGAAGGAATTCACTACATTTGGTGGATTGATAGGATCATACCTTCAAATCCTCACAAGCCATCAATTAAATTTTTCTCATGACCATTAGCTTCCAATGCTCTTGGTCCCACCTCTCGCACAACCACTACTCTAGAAAGTGGAGGAGGGAGAGAAATGCCCAACAAATATAATATGCTAGAGAAGACCTATAGAGGAGGTTCATCCATGAGAGTTAAGTTGATTATTAAGAATCCTCCAACCCATTAGCAGGTTGTTTCCCAAGGTGATGCAATTATCCCAGTAGCCCCTATAATAGCTGACACATTTATTTTGATCAATAACTCTAGATAATAATTTATTGTCTTTAATCAAGGACAAACCCATACTTCATATGCTTTGACATTTCAACCCATTTCTCAAAAGAATATAGTCTTCCTTATCCTTTTTCACCTTATATTCATCCTTATCATCCCACATCTCTAAGACAACCAACTACTATGAGAACTTCTTTAGGGTCAAAAACCCAAATGGTGAGTCTTACTAGTGACAAACATTTCAAGTGGGTTTAGCCATTGATAAACAAGAAAAATAGGGTGGTCAAGGCTTCAATTCCAAATATTTACGATGGCAAATATAATTCAAGATAATCCTTATAATAATACAAAAACCAATTGTATGTTGGGTTTTTGCTTATAAAATACACAATTCCTTGAGATTATTACACATGTCAGGGATAATAATGAAGAATAAATGACATTTTTTAATTATGACCTACAAAGGATACCTATGGAAATGTTGACTCGACAAATTTATACTCATAATTTCAAAGAGTCTTTAGGCATGATGTTAAAAAGAATTGAGGGAGATGAACAAGTATGAGAACAACTTCAAGAGAAGGTTGAGAGACTCATTGCGTATATTAAGTAACTTTTCAGTCCAATTGAAAAAATATAGACATCACTTCATGCTTCAAATCAAGTTCTAAACATTGATAAGGAAGCTATTATAGATATAATTGAACTTAATAGTTTCTATAAAACTACAAAGGCTTAGGTTGAACAATTGTTGATGAATGGATTGATATACAATGATGAAGTCATCATGGCTCATCAGAAAATCTCAAATTATTACAATAATGTGGATGATGAAGTCTAGTGACACGAAGAAAAGATGGATATGAGATAGTATGAAAAGTGATGTGTATGAAATGTCTCTCATAGATGTATTTTTTCTTGTCACTAGAGGTGTATTTGAGAACATGGAAAATGATTATTCTTGTGAATAGTTTGAAAGTGTCAAATATATAGTCAATGTTTTGAGAGATGCTTTGAAATACTTTTTATGAATAAAACAATATAAATGATGGGAGTTATTTTGATATTTGCTCTAATGTTTAGTCTCATACGTTGTGAGATGTTCAAATGCAATTGTACTAGATTGTGTTCAATCATTGACCTTAAGGAACAATTTCAAAATTTGGTGAAAAAAGAAATTTTCAAACCTATTGTATTCAATGTCACAAAAATAAGCAAATTGAGTGAAATTCATAATTATCTTAAAGTCGTCAATACAACTTTGTTCAAAATGCACCAACTTCTAGGAACCATGATAAAGGTTATTTAAATGTGGATGGTTTGTTGCAAAAATACAAATCCAAATGACAAAATCATAGTAGATGTTATAAACAAGTTTAAAACATACACGTTGAAGAAGCTACAAGAGAAGAAAAAAATTATGGACATGCAAGATGATAGTGGGGCCCACTAGGTGGTGAGTCATCTATGGTAAAATATTCTTAAGTGAACTTTGTACACTTTTTTTTTTTGTATTTTTTATTTCACTATTGTAATACCTCTAGATTATATATATATATATATATATATATATATATATATATATATATATATATATATATATATATATAATTTAAATCAATTCTAAAAAAATAAAAAAATAAGAGAGATAATAGGATGTTGGTTATAAATTAATTGCATCCTCTTATGGATTATAAATCCATAGGAGTTATTATTATTATTATTATTATTATTATTATAATACTTTATATATATATTAATTATTTAAATCAATTCTAAAAAAAGTAAAAATATAAGAGATAATAGGATGTTGGATATAAATTAATTGCATCCTCTTATGGATTATAAATAGGAGTGATTATTATTATTATTATTATTATTATTATTTAATCAGTTTTAGGGTTACACAGGTCCCTTTCCCATAAGCATAGAGATAATAAAAAACCAAATGGACTAGATTAACAATATAATTGTTAAGGCATATGACTAGAAAAAAACCAAACTTTTTATAACCAAACTTTTTAACAACATAATCTACTGATATAGAGTTAACCAACTACCTACCGGAGAGAACAAAACAGGAAAAACCAACCAAAAAGAACCTACTTTTTCACATGCCTACTTCTAGTCAAGAATTATTAACTCAATTTCTTTCCCCACTTTATCAACCTTTAGACCTGATATCAAGACCCTTACTTTCTTCTACGACATAGGATATTGGACCATGTGAACTTGAGCACCCTCCCCCAAAACTGGATGACCCAATTTCAAAACTGTATCATACCTCAGAGTCACAGTTTCTACTGTCTTTGAAAAATTTAGTCTTTTTTGTAGCTTCCCTATAATTTCTTCTCGTTCCTCTACTCCCACCACCATGGGGGATCCTAAAACAAGACTCTCATAACACCACATGCTAACCAATTTATCGCCTTTAGTCTGATCGGAGACCTTCGCTGAGCTTGCCACACTTCTAACTACGGAATGGGGATCAACAAATCTTGCACATAGGGCATAGTTATTCCTCTAGAATCCTCCTTCCCATTCTCCTCTAAACAAGATTCTTCAACCTCTTGAGAAAAATTGATTAAAGAAACAAACCTTTCTTCCAGAATGTGAAACATTGATAAAGGAATAAAACCCAAACCATCCTTATCAAAAAATTATAATTCTAGAAATGGGCCTAAAGGTAGTGAATTTAAAGCTAACAACAAGCCTACTTTGTGCTCAAGCCAAATAAAAAACTCCACCATTTACTTAATCTGCTCCCACTCGGAAACAATTAGACACAAGTTGCTTATGAAAGGAGATGTCAAGTTAGAATTAACTCTAACTCTTTTACTCTCAGACAACACTTCCAAACCTAGAATAACCTCCAAAGCATCTACCACTTCTATAATAGGAACCTAAAAAATGTTCATCAGCCTTGTTTTAGAAATATTTCCTATGAATCCCATCTCCCTAGCTTTAGCCCCTTCAAATCTCAATGGCCAACCCAATGCTTCCACAAACTCAGACTCCATATTGTGGAACCAAATTAGACCAACTTCTAAGAACCATAATTTGAATGCAGTGTCCAACGTAAAGATAATCATCCTCTTAAGCTCTTTTCATGAAACATCATTAAGACCCCATCAAATCTGCCTACTTGCCATAATTACCTTCATTATTATCATTATTTCACCCAAAATCAAACACAAAGCTCGCTAGAAAAACCACTTTGTCACCCCTTATTATTATTATTATACTTCTTCTTCTTCTTCTTCTTCCTCTTCTTTTATTAAAATTTAATAAAATTAAAAAATTAGAGGTCTACCAATTCCACCCCAAGCAATCACTCCAGCATTCCTTGATATTGTCTACCATGGATACTTCAACTCGATTAATTCCCACATTGGCTAGGAAATCTGCTACTCGATTGCTTTCTCAAAATTAATGAGAACATTTTTAATTTTGAAATTGATTTAGTTTAGGCCAATAATAGATAGAATAATCTCCAATTTATAGGATTTGGCCTTTTGACCAGACAAGGCCTGAATAACAACCTGAGAGTCCCCTTCGGTTTTTAAAAATGAAATACCACAATCTAGAGCCAACCCAATTTTTGCTATAAGAGCCTGAGCTTCCACTTTTTTATTAGTTCCATCTAGTAGTTACAAAGAGATAAGTCTTATTAAGGAGCCACTACAATATTTGATAACACTTCTTACCCCTAAGGCTCTTGGATTCCCTCTACAAGCCTCATCAAAATTTAGTTTAAACCAACCTGGTTATGGAGGAGTCCAAACTACTTCATTTCTTTTCCTCTTTTTCTTCTTATCAACTATTAACCCTTTAATGGGGAGGAGTGATGATTATTATAACAAGGACTTTTTTGATATTTCAAGAACTTTTTGGTAGAAATGAAGATACGAAGAAGAATTTGTGTTTATTTTTGAAGAAATATAAAGATATTTTAAATGGCTTTGTGTATAATTGTTTCTTTTTGTAGACGTGCCTTATTCTTTTGTTTAATGTGTGTTCTTTCTTATCTTTCTTAATGTTACAAAATGTCATGATAAATTGTCAAAATTCCTACAAGTTTCTCTCTTGCATGTTAAATTAAAATCTAATTTTGCTTATTTATGCATGCCCCTGTCTTTTCCTTCCTTTCACAATATTTTCCTTTCACATTTATTTTTTAAGTTTAAATGTAAAATCCCCATAATATAATTTCTCCTCTACATATTGTGAATATTCCAATTTCAAACATTTTCTCGAGGAATTTTGTCCCTTGCTATTGTAAAATTTTCCAACATGATGGAAGGAGCTCAGTTGTTAAGACTCAAGAGTAGCAGAAAAAGTGAGAAATAACATTCAATATGGACTAAAATAGTAACACTAAACTAGTTTTGTTTTTCTTAATTGGCAAGTAGGAAAATGCAAATACATATCATAATTTATAAGTAAAAAACCCAATCATGAGAATGAAGATTTCAAAGAGAAATATTATAATATCAAGGTGTTAACCTATCTTTTGTTTTGACAGAGAAGGAGGTAGTAAGATCAGACTTGTTACTATAAAATGAATGCATTGCATTGTGATAAAATGTAAACAGTAAATAATAACTTCAACAATGATAAATGCTGATGATTTCTTAATGTTTCTAAAATTATTGTGAGTTATTGATATATCCTCTATGAAATTCTCAATGTGCTTCTTACACTAGAAGTATGTTAAGTTATTTAAGTCTTCATGAATGTTTGAAATCAATATCTATGTTAACAAGCGCTACAGAGTAACTATAGTACATGCTTTTTGTAGGGCCCCTATTTTTACCTCTTGTAGTTTTTTCCCTTTTAACCGTAGTCAACAATCAATTGAAGTTGGTAAAATGCAAAATTATTATCTAGTGTTTGTAAATGTTTTATTAGTTTTCTTAGTTGTTGTTAATAGACAATTACTTGCATGCCCCATATCCAATTAAATGCCTCACCTAGCAGCTAGGATGACATGTGACAGTTTTGGATGACACGATGGTGGACCCACCTCTGCTCACTTCAATATGTTTATATTAGGATTGTGTCATCATCTTGTATAGTCACCACAAGTTTCCTTGTACCCAAGAAGAATTAAATATGTGCCACATGAGAAATAGTCCAAAATAAAGCCTAAAACTTTTATGACATGGCAAAATTATTGTTTTCATGCTACTTTTAATAGAGAATCTTATAAGTTATGCTGACAAGTATGCTGACCAGGAGGTCTGACATCCTAATCATCGCTTAAGTATAGGTCAAAAGTATGGGGTGAAATGGGATCCATTCCTACATGTAATAAATTAGTGGTAGAGAATAAAGATGATGTGATGAAGGTAGGTAAGGAGGGCCACCCACTTTTAAAGGTCGATGATAAATTGTTTTTACTTACTTGAGCACATGAGAGAGAAAATCTCTTTTGGCCTATTATTGTTAGTATTTTCAGTATAAATTACTATAGCTGAGATTTTTTTTAAAGAAAAAATAAGTCTAAGTATTTTAGACTTACAATAGCATATGTGTTTTCTTAAAATTATTAGAGTATTGATATTCACACTTAAAATTTCAATGTATACAAACTTTTGATTGCACTGTTAAAATTTGAATGCCATGTAATGAGAGTGGTATTCTTTTACTAATGGAAAACATTTACCAATGTTTTGGAATTAATTAGATTTAATTATCATTTTACCCATTCGTTACTAAATGCCGATTAATTATTTACTAGCAGACTAATGAACATATTATTTATAATTTATGATCAATATTCACTTGCTTCTTTAAGGAAAGACCCAAAAAAACTGGCTAAGTTCTAAGATTTTTAAAAGGTAAAGAATGAAGTTTGTCACTGAAAATAGAATTCAAGGCCTCCATTTGAGAAACTTCACACTGTGTTGTATGTGATAAATAAATGCATGTGCCCTGCAGTGAATATCACCCTGATATGTGGGCATGAGTGGACGTAGGATTTGATTAATTTCACCTACATGAAAAAATATCTAGTTACTAATGTATGCCATTTAGTTCCTTGATATACCCTTCAATCAAGTCTCTTTACTACTGGATTTACCATGACCATACGAAGGCTTTAATTCTATCTTTTATTTCTTTTATTAGATGTAATGATTGAAAAAGGCCTCTTCATAAATCTTCCTTCTAATGAAAATATCTACCTAATAGATGATGGAAAACCTCCCTGTTAGCTTTTGAGATGTTTTCCAGGATCTATGTATGTTAAAATAAAAATAATGAAAATTTCACTATTACAGATGTAAATTCCTACAAGAGATATTGAAAACACAACAATGAATTAAATGGGCATCATCAAATCCCTATAAAAATCAAACGAGCAACCTTAAATCCCTACCATTGATTTAAATTTCATAGATATTTCATCAAATAATGAGATTAATGGAAAACAAAGTTGAGGATAATCTTAAATAATTTAAGAGAAAACACAAATATATTCAACATCATTACGGTAGAGTTGATTGATGAGAACATCTTCAAAAAGATTCAAAAATAGATTGTAGATGTAGCCATCGGCATTTTAGCTCTCTCTCTCTCTATATATTTAAAGGCTATTCTTATGAAAATATATGCATATATGTCTATACCTTATTAAAAAATACTAAATAAAACATAAGAGCTACATCTGTCTTCCAAGGGCCACATCGCTGGTTGCAAAGGCACACTTGCATGTTGTTGGGAGTCACCACATGTACCAAAATAAGGCACTGCATGTAATAAAATAGTGAACTAGAACTAATTCACATCTTCTCTCATATTTGGCCTTTGATTGGCTACGGCTCTAAAAATTAATCACTTCTTAATGGACAACTAGCAAAAATAATATTTTACTATCAACACTCCCTAAACATAGGAAAATGATGTGAGTTTATAACAATCCATAGCTTTTGATTCTTGGTCAACAAAAGTCAAGCAAAAATAATAGGCCAAGCCCTTCACTAAAGTACCAGGCATGTACTAGTAAATGGAAACTTGAAATACACATTTTTACAGCATAAGGTGATAAATGTTGTATAATATTTGATCAAAAAACAACCTACCTCTACATGTTTATTAAGTGTCCAAAGGTTACATAGATAAGCACACAAGACAAACAACTTAATCGATTCGATATTTGAATATTTTCCTTAATATACTTTAAATGGTGTTTTATGCAGTGATAGAATGTTGTAAGACCAATCTCCTTACTACAAAATAAATATAACATGTTTTTATAAAATTGATCTCAAAAGAATCTATTTTAAAGTAACAAATAAAATTATAATTTTGTATTATTTGAATACCGAGAAGCTTAATTATAAGATTAGAGAATTTTAACAAAAATATCTTTTAACTTGGAAAAATGTCAAGGCATGATGGGTGTTAGATATTAATTGTAGATTTGCATACAACATAATCAATTTATTTTTCAAACAAATTATTTTAAAATATAACTAAAGTGGCTAATGTAGTAAGAAGTCGAAAAGGGAAATTGAAAGAAATGAAGTTAGTGGTAAAATATGTCAAATAAAAACTAATTATTGAAAGAATACTTAAGTGAAATATTGGGTACATAGATTTCAAAAAGAAGGAGCTATATGATTCAATATAGTATTCAAATAGTTTATTTCTTCTAAACAAACAGGTGCTAGTATTTTTGTAAGTTTTAAATGTTTATTATATAAAAATATTTACATGTGGTTTTTAATGCATTAGACTTCTTATTTTACTGACATTAATAAATGTTATTTTTACAACTATTAGAATTGATTATTGTTAATATCACTTCTAGGATTTTTAAAATAGTAAATTTAAACTATGAAAAATCATTTGCATATGATTTTTAATGCATTAGACCCCTTATTTTGTAGCCAAAAAAATTTCTATTTATACAACTATTGAAATTGATGGATTTTAATGATGTTTTATGCGAATGTTTCTGTGTAGGTATAGGGATTTTTTTGGCAAACCATGGGGAAACTTCTAAATTTAGCGACTCGAAGCTAAACATAAGATTTGATTTTTTCTAAATATAAAATCACATGAATGCATTGGTTTTTATACATCTAAATTATTGTTCTTCTGCACAAGGCATATTATTCAAGCACTTTGTTATGTATGGATCCTTTCCATGTCTCTTCCCTCTATCCACTGCAACAAGTTGAAAATGCAATTCTTATCATTTTTTTTCCGATTACATGTAAGAGTTTTAAATTGGAAAATTTTCACATGAGATGCATTTATCCTGAAAAAATTCCCAAAGATGATGGGAGTTTTCACATTCTAATTATAGATTTTCAAATGACATAATCAATTTCTTTTTAAAATTAATACCACATTCTAATTATAGATTTTCAAATGACATAATCAATTTCTTTTTAAAAGTAATACATTTTTTAATATAACCAAAGTGGTTAAATACATGAGTAAGAATTAAAAAATGAAAATTGAAAGAAACAAAGCAAGACACAAAATATGCCAAATATAAATTGATTTTTGAAAAAATACTCAAGTTTCATATTGGAAGCACGTATTTCAAAAAAGTAAGAACTATAGGATTCAATAGATTCAAATAATTTATTTTTTATAATCAATTAAGTGTTATTATTTTCAAAATACCTCAAATTTTATCATGAAATTTTTTCATGTATAGTTTTTAATGCATTAGATTGTTTATTCTATTACTATTTATAAATGTTATTTTTAAAGTTGTTGAAATTGATGGATGTTAATGTCATTTGATAGAATGCATTATCTTCTATTTATTTGGAACATGATTGTGATTGCTTTATTTTGCATTTTCCATCTCCATTTTTAAAAGGTGAAGGCATTTTATATTAGTTTTTTTCAAACTTGTATTTAAATTATAGCGATTTATATAATGAAAAATTAGAACTTTGTATGAATTTATTAAGCACCATATTGTTGGATGTTTGGTTTTCCATTTATAAATCTCTATGAGTACATGGTTTCTTGACTTTAAAATTTTATTTACAAGTATAATCCTCACCTACCTAGTTTAGTGGCATTTTTTTTGGTTTTTTTTTAATCTTTTTTCTAATTAAAAAAAATTCTTACTATGTGGTTCATACTTTCAAGATCCATTTTTCCAAAATGCGTTACATTTGTTTTATATAGAGAATCCTTCTCTTATCACCTTATTCTATATGTAAAAAATTAGGAAAAAATTCTTAATATGTGGTTCATACTTTCAAGGTCCATTTCCCCAAAATGTGTTACATTTGTTTTGCATAGAGAATCATGATCTTATCACCTTATTCTATATGTAAAAAATAAATTAACAACTTGATATTACATTATTTTAATTTGAGATCTTCATTTCAATGGTTGGGGTTTCTAAGTTTAAATTATTATAATTAGTTTTATTTTCTTACTTGGTGATTAAAAAAACACTAGATTTTGATGTGCAAGTCATGAATGAATGTTTATTATATGAAACCATGAACTAAAGTGTCTTTGGAAATCTTGTTGTCATTTTATTTCCAACACCAAATTCGTCAGGTAGATTTACTTATTCTTGATTCTTGTGAAAAGTAACATGCATGTATCGATTCAAAGATGTGTTCATGAGCATTTGAAGGGACATTGAATATTTATCTTTTCAATCCCAACTAAGTTTTTTTTGTAACCAACTTGTTTGATTAGTGCAAGTGCTATTTATAGTGCAACCAATGATCACATTTGATTGTTTACTAGCTCATTCAGATTGCATGCATAAGAACATGTATCCATACATAATGTTGCAAGAAGCCTCATTGTGTAAAAAATGTCTTGTATAGAGAAGCCTAATTATTTTTTTAGAGAGAATCATGCTCTTAGAATCTTCTTCTCTAGGGAAAAAATAAATTAGAAACTTAATAGTACACTATTATATTTGAAATATTCATTTTGGTTGGGGTTTCTAGTTTTAAATTGTTATATTTGGCGTTATTTTCTTGGTTGGTGATTTAAAAAATGCTATATTTTGCCCTGCAATACATGAATCCAATTTGATTCCATGCAATAATGAACTAAAATGCAACAAGGAATCTTATTATCAACTTTATTGCTAGTGCCAAATGTTTCAAGTAGATTTATTTGGTCTTGATTCTTGTGAACAATACCATGCATGCATATCAGTTCCAATATATGCTTATTTTCACATGAACGTGGCAGTGCTATTTGTATTAAATGAAATTTGAAGGGACACTAAATATTTTATTTTCAATCTTAGCTGAGATTTTTTTATTTGACATGTCTGATCAGTGCAAGTGCTATTTACAACATAATTAGATGACTACATTGGACTATTTTCTAGTATTTTCATTTAAATTACATGCACGAGGACATGTATTCATACACAATGTTGTAGTAAGCCTCATTGTATAAAAAAAATTTAAGTGTCATGAATTTAATGCATTGTATATATTAGACCAGGATATAGCTATAGGTGATATGATGTCATTGTAGTTTGATCATCTTTATGCAAGAATTTCTAAAAATATTCAATTACACTGATTCAAAGTTTCACAAAAATATATAGATAATACAACATGATATACAAGCATAAAACAAGCTAACTTTGGCATTATATAACTAAATGCATGGTCTATTACAAGGTGTTTTTTGGGCCAATACTAATTCAATGTTTTGTTGCACATGTTTATTATTTAAAAGTAGAAAACCTAATGAAGAAATGAAAATCTGAAAGGGAAATAGTATAATATCAAGGCACTAACTAATTTTTTATGTAGAATAAGGCAAGAAGATGAGGCTCCTTGATATAAAATGAAAGCAATGTATTATGAGAAAATATAAATAATAAAAAATATGGAAAACAAAATAACACATAATTGAAAAAAAATCAATAACATACAAAATTTAGGTGGTGAAGAAAAACGCTTTACATAAAATACTAGCTTCAACAATGATAAGCTTATTTTTTTTTCTAAATGGACATGCATGAGAAAATGTAATCTAACATAGATTAAAATAACCAATATATTGAGAAAATGAAATCTGAACCACAAGGAATTCTATATCATAAATTAATAGTCAATAGATGAATCTTGCAAATAATGATTATTCTAAAATCAAATTTGAAATTGTAATGTCCCTTTTCATTAATTTTAAATTGGTTAGCTTTATAGTCCATTCCAATACTTTATGTGGGCTATGGTAAGAAATAAGGGAAGTGATTTATTTAATATTTATATTTGGTCCTTAAATGATTTTATTTTCAAGGTATATTTATTGAGCCAGTTAAATATTAAATATTTAAGATAATATTAGGCTCCACCATTTAAGGAGTTGCGTTTCTCAAGAGGCATTAGTAACTCATAATTTTAATTTAAAAATATTTATGACATGTAATGTTAGGTTGTCATTTTGGAGTGACAGATATGTCAGATTCTATGACAGGTTGTCATTGACTATCTTTAATCGGCAAGTTATGGGAATGATCTAGACTTATTTTTATTTTATTTTATTCATTTCTCACAAAAGAGGCACATGGATTTCTAAGTGAAGTGAATCATGAGTTTCTAAGGAAACTTACCAAATGGGGTGTGGATTTATAAGAGAGAATATTGATGCAGTTCCAAGGAAATTTGTTATTTTAAAAGTGGTCAAATTTGGGAAAGCTGGAAATGGAAATAAAGGAGAAAAAAGTAGGATCTAAATGTCTTATGGGAAAGAGGATAAAGATAGAACTAGTTGCCTTTTATAACTCATGTCATCTCCTCAAAGCAGGGAGACTGGGATTTTGGCTCCAACCTTGGGGCCTCTAGTCTATTAATATGTCAGGATTTCCTTTTGGGCTATCTTTTGGCCATTTCAACAAATTATTGGACTTTTTAGTTTAATTCTAGATCTGAGGACGAGAATCTTCAGGTGAGAAGATTGGTGGATGAAACCCCATTAATTTCAACAGTCAAAGAATGTATCCCCTTTGATTTGGGAAGGTGATCTCTTCTAGAGATTGTATTAGAGCTTATTGGTATTGTGTATGCAAATCTTGGTGAGTTGTTTGCATATTTTCAAGTGTCTTTTGTGGTGTTTGATTTTCATGTTTTTGTTATAGTGTTGGTTGCATTTATAAGTGCTATAGATCATTATTTTCATGCTTTAAAATGTTTTCAGATGCCACATTTTAGATATGTGAGAAGTTTGAATTAATTTGGTGCTAAAATTATCAAATCGGGGGCATTGGGAGCAACATGTTTGTTGTAGTTGTGTAGAGATTTGAATTTCATATTAATAGAGGTGTGTGGCTGGATGTTTTTATATTATAATATAATATGACACATTTATAAATCATATTTTAATAATAGGAAAAGATTCAAAAGTTACTATGTAAAAATTATCAAATTTGGGTTCTAGTTTGTGAAGGGAATTGTTAATTTTATATGAGTACCTTGTTGACCAAATTTGACCCTGCAAGTCAAATTGGAACACCTATAGGCAAAAACTTGATCTTTAGGTATTTTTATGGGTCTAATATTTTGTCATAAGGTGTATTATAATTCTTTTGATGTCATTTCATGTCATTTTTGCCTTGGTCATGGTCTAATTAGTCAATATATCATTTTGAGTCACTTAGTAGCCTTTTAGGGGTCATAAATGCAAGTGGCATAGTTTTCTAGGTGTCCAAGTTTCTTCTTTTTCCTTTCAACATCAAATAAGGTAGATTAATTATCAGGAATGTTAGTCCCATCTAAATCTTACAAGTTATTTAACTAAAAATCAAGAAACCAACTAAAAAAGGAGGAGTTTGGCACTTGTATGGCCCATGAGAGAGAGAGTGACACATGAGAAAATGTCATTTAATGGTTATTTAGCTTAATAATAGTCATTTTCATGATTTAAATACTATGTAAGTTCCAAATTTTAGCTAAAAACATTCTACTGCTTCTTTGCCCTTTTAGACACACAAAAGTAGTTAGTAGGTTTACGCTTGGTACGACCAATTGAGGAGGTTTAAAACCAATGCTTTTTTTGGGTGACATTAAAATTAGATATATCCATTTCAATAATAAGATTTTGAATATTTTTTAACTGTGTTTTATGAATCATCTCTAACAAGTTGACTATGTTTTTGTGCTCATTATTTCCTACACCCTATAGGTTTTGTTCTAATTTGGATAAGTCTGTACAATCTAGTTGGTGAGGTTAATTCCAAATGATTTTGAATCTCTCCTCAAATTCTCTCCATGCTTGGTTTAGTGTTTCAATGTGTTTTGATAGGTAAATCATCACAGGTTTGTAGATTGGTATCATTTGAAGATAATAGGCAAGTTTCCACCATTTTCAAGATCTTCATGCTTTGGTAGTGATTCCAAGAGATGATATAGGTTAATTACCATTTTTCCAATGCCCTCTTGTTCACTTAACCTTTCAAACTCATTCTCCAAAGCAATATTCCTTAGAATTATAGTCACAAGCGAGATGCAGTCAGTTTACTCCATGACTATCATGCACAATCAACTAAGTGGACTGTGGTAGGATCTTTATCACATTGATGAAGTCATAAATAGGTTGAGAATCTCATTGAAACATGAATAATAAACTGATCCCCTCCATAGGGTGCAAGAAAGAAGGTTCTGTGATGATAATCATATGCAACATATACAGTCAGACAACCATGAATGTACATTTGTAGGCATCTCTTAGAAAGACATCACATTTAAAATGAGGTTTGAAAACTTAAATAAATATTTTAAACATCCTAATGTTTCAATATAACATCATGAGAAGAGATCAAGTGACTATGAAAGTAGTTTTTTTGAATACATAGACCATTTCACATATATTGCCTGCATACCATTCAAGGTGCACCTATAAGAGTCTCTCAGGATGATGTCATGCTAGAATGAGAGCCTTAGTGGTGGTTTCAAACTCTTTGGAATGCTAATAGTACATTTGGAGGTATTAATATAGGCCTAAAACCCTTTGAGGTTCAAATGTAATGCACACTATTTATCCTCACCTTCACTGCCTGTATGTGAAGGTGACCACCTATAGGTGACACCTACAGAGACTTGGGTACAATAATGAAAGAGACTTAACATGAATGGAAGCCTATTGAGTATGATATGTTACAAAGATCATGACAACTATGTTGGATCATTAGGAAAGCATGTATTTCTTAGAGTTATGATCAAAGTAAAGGACCTATAGATTTAGGGATCAAATCCCTAAAATGTGAAAATACAGGTTAGAGCCATTTTGCCAAAGCCATAAAACAAGGTTGCTAAGAGATTTGGGGTATCTTAATGACTTTACCTTATAGCCTCCACATAGGAGGTAATATTTTCAAAATATAGAGGGAAAATGACTAATGTAAACCATTAGTTGAGCACCTCAAAGTTGCCTATTTGATCATTGAATTCCTTCACTATGATCTCCAGGATTTGGATAACTAAGTGACCTTGTATTCCTATGTGATAGTGTATACAAATGCATTCATGATAGGTTGTATTAAATGTTGAAAAGGAGCCTAATTATGTTCAAAGGGTTATCCCCATAAGTCAAGATGCATGATTTAACCCCATAATACTACCTATAGGTCTCTTTTCATCACAAAGTAACTACCTACAGGCTAGTTGTAGGGTTACCATGAAGAGTGGGCTAGATAGCCTGGATGACAGAACTCACTCCAAGAATAAAAGGAACAAGTGAAATTATAGTATGTTTTAGAGAACTTCAAAGAGGATATCAAATATGCAAACAAGGCCTAGATCATATAGTTTCACCTACAAGACCCCACACAATCAACTGTAGTTGACTGTGAGGGGTAGAGAGTAAAAGGATTAGGTTTCTTGATGTGGATATAGCCCAATTATGGAATGAATAGGTAAAAATAATTTACAAATGATATTTTAAGGTTTAAAAATGGTTTATTCAATGTTTCCAAGCCTAATCCATATATATACACTTATAGGTATCCTTCAATCAAAACACAGTCAAATTACACATAGTTTTGACTAGTCAAGGTGTGAGAAAAGGCATAGGAGGTTGAAGTGATGGAAAAAATTATAACAACTTTATCATGATTTTCATGACCTAAATATTCCCTTACTAATTGAAAACAAATAGAGAGAGACCTTTGAGGATGCATCATATAGTCTATATCTTGAACCTTGCATACTCAGTCTACCTCCCTCATAGTCTATCTTGGAAGTTGAAGGAGTTAGGGGTCTATTGATCTAATAAAGGGATGATTTTTTATGTATAGGGTGTACATAAATTATATAAGCCCCTAAAACATCCATTTTTTGGGAGAATAGGGAAAGTACCCTCTATTTTGTTTCAGATAGAGGGTACTTCCCTAGGTTGTAAACCCTATAGTCTTGGGGAATGGGAATGAAAGGGTGAACCTAAAGTTTATTGGAAATTAAAAAATGTGTTTGGAGTTGAAAAACACCTATGATAACATGAAAAACATCTCATAAAATTATGAAACTCAATAGGGTGCTCTAAACCCTCAAGTATGCAAATATGCATGTTAGGCATGGTTAGGCCTAGAATCCAAATGGGAGGTCAATTTCAATTCTAGACTTAGGTAAGCATTAAAATGGATTATGGAATATTTTTACGGTAATTTAAAATTTTTTCAATCTTTCACTTTGCAGAGGAAGCACAAGGAATCCAAATTTTGGCTCAAAGACAACATTAGGCCTGTGTAAATGGAAAGAAGGGCTCGAGTGAGCAACTTTAGATACTCACATCTTATTGGAGGTTATGAATGGGGATATAAGGAGTTTAGGGAGGTTGATAGGGGTCTTAATAATCATACTTGTGAATTTATTTTTAATTCTAATGTCCTATCTTTATGAACAAAGCTTAAAAGTGGAAATGACTCAAAACCCTTGCAAACCCTTAGAAATGACCTAATTGGGAAAATAAAGATGGAAAGATGCTCTAATGGACCAAAATGATCATGGAAGTGGTTGGAGGTTACATAATAGTCTTTAGGGATACTCCCCATCCTTTTGGACTATATGTAATTGTACAGATGGAGTATAAAATAGGGTATTTTTGACAGTTTTGAGCATTATGCAGGTTCTAGGAGGTTTCAAGAGATGAAATCAACTTTGGAAGGAATATTGAGACTTAATATAACTCCCCATGTACATTTAATTCTTTATAAAATCTCCTAAGTGCCTCAACAAGAGCTCTCATCTCAACCAATCAGAACTAGATTAGTGAACATGATAGTGAGAAGGGTGAAAAACTTTAAGTAATCTGATTTTAAGGTATTCTTGATGCCTATAAGGCCATGGATGGTCTTGAAACATGTATTTCACCCCTTTGTATTTATTTTCATGAGAAAATAAAACCATTTTATAATCCAAGTGTGTAAGGTGTGTGAAAGAGGAGTTTATTTAACTATAGGTAGTGATGGCTCACTTTTAGAGGAATCCATATGATTAGGAATGCAACCAATGCATGGATAAGCATGTATACAACCCCTCCCTCTCACTTAAATCATTAGACCTATCCATATTCAATTTTGGGACGTTCCAAAAGGGGTGAATGATGGAGACAATTTTTTAAGCTAGTAAAAGGAATTTCATGCCACATTTTAAGAGTTTCAAGCCTTAGATTACCACTTGTCTCTTCTAAATTTGCATCATCAATTTCACATTATCTTATCATGCACATGTAACTCCTTTTATTAGCTTGACACTTGTCCTTGTGACCTTTGGACTTATTTCTTCTCTTCTTTCTCTCAAGTTCTATAAGAACTAGCCATTTTGGCCTTTGCAAAATATGCTCCACCTGAATATGGTGAATCCTTGCTCATTTGCACACCATGGATCAATGGAGACTAATGATTTTACCTCTTATATGACTCTTCATAGTTTGTTCACTTGAATGATTGATCTTGCTTAGTGATGACTGTTGTTTCCTTAGCATTTTTGTCTCATTCTCTCACCTATTTGTAGCTTGAAAGCTTCTTCTTGTAGGTCATGTGAAGTGTTCTATGAAATGTCAAGGTTGAGTGAGTTAGTCTATTCAAATAGTGCCATTATAGGTCTCTTGTCTAGTCCTCCTAGCCTAAACATTCATCACAACCTCATAATGAAATACTGATGTGAGAACATCGAGATTAGAGAAGTGTATGAAGTGTATTCAGATAATAAAATAATGAAATCTAGATCAGGAAGGTGATCTCATCCAGAGATTGCATTGGAGTTGATTGGTATTGTGTATGCAGATTTTGGTGAGTTATTTACATATTTTTAGGCATCTTTTGGGGTGGTTTGATTTCCATATTTTTGTTGTTGTGTTGGTTACATTTATAAGTGCTATATATCAATATTTTTCTGCTATAGAAAGTCCCAAGTTTCCACCATTTAGATATGTGGTAAGTTTGAAGTAATTTGGTCCCAAAATTATCAAATTTGTGGCATTGAGAACAACCTATTTGTTACAGTTGTGTGGAGCTTTGAACTTCAAATATGTAGATGTGTGTGGCTATATATTTTTCTATTGTAAGAGAAGATCACATGTTTATAAAACAAATTTCAATAATAGGAAAAAATTCAGAAGTTACTATGTAAAAATTATCAAATCTGAGTTCTAGTTTGTGAATGAAATTGTTAATTTTATGCGAGCACCTCTTTCTATATTTCCACAGTATTTGGATAGGGTTTGAAAATTAATGTTATGATTCATATTTGATATGTATTTGTATGTTTTAAATAATTTTTCAAAATATCTCTTTTGGGGACCTGACAAAAATACTTATAAAAGGGGGGAAATAGTGTTTAATAAAGAAGCAACTAGAAGTTAGGAATTAGATATTGTTTGATTGTGAAATGATGTTGGGATAATTTGAATCTTCAATAATTTTAAGACAATCTAGCACATGTATATTTAAAACTTATTAAAATAAATGTAAATGTGTTAAATATTTAAAGATATTCTAAAATTTTAAAAATTTGTAAATTAAATTAGGTTTTCTAGAAAGAAGAAAATTATAGTTATCAAGGAAAATTAGCATCTTACCTTCAAAATCAATATCCAATTTTCCAAGCTAGTTTCAGCTACCCAAAGCCAATTTGAGTAGTGTGTGAAAAATACCATGTGAATTCTTAATCTAGAAAACAAAATCATTTTTTTCCATAAAAGATAGTAAATGCCTATCATGTGAGACTAGGTTTTTGTATGGCACACATTATTAGTGTGGAACACAAATCTTTAAATATGTTTTTTTCCAAGTCTAAGAATGATTATTTCACGATGTTGGTTATTTTAATCCTATATATTTGATATATTTGATTACATTTGCATATTCTTGAAATATCTAAAGATTACAAAAAGATTTCAAATTCATTGAATAACCACATTATAAACAAGAGCCGTGAAGTGGCTTTAGTACCTGCGCCTAGCTGACAAAGTGTCTAATTGTAAAGTGGATTTGGTTATAACTTGAAGTAGGTTGTGTAGATTTTTTTCTCTCTATTATATAATATCAATAAAATTTGTTACTATAATAAATGGTTTTGATGACATTTAGTGTGATTTTTCACAGGGAGTAAAGGAGAATAATATATAAAATTTACAATTTAGTGCCTATAGTTAATGTATAGAATATTATAAATTATAATAATAAATGATATGAGTATATTATAATTAGTAATATATAATATCTTATATTTAATATTATAAATTTATATTATTTTTTAAATAAGATAAAGCTAATTATTATATAAATATCATATAGTTTATATTAATATTATTTTATATAATATATATTCCAATATAGATTTGAATTGTGAAAAAAAAATCTAACTGTCAAAGATGGTTAATTAGAGAAAAGGAAGGTGAACCATACATCTTTGTATAGAGAATCATAATGGCCCCATAGAAATAGCTTAATGCCCAAATGCCATACCATAAACACACCATATGGTTTGACATTGAGCATATTTGATTTGTGTTTTATCGTCATTGACTCACCATCTTTTGGTTACAATATTATTGGTTGTGCACTTATAGTTTATAATTGACCTCTAAATGTAGTATTTCATTCTATAAATGTAGTTTACTTTGTTTTCAAAATTCACTATAATGATCAAGAAAATTTGCTATGAAATTCTCATGACATAATAGACCTCATTGATATAAACCAGTCAAAAGTTGCCTTTGTGCCTTAAACAAAAAAAAGCACAGTAAATAGCAAAGAAGACATTTCAACCACTAACAGTTCATCAAAAGTTGTCAAAGTCTCCACTAAAAAAAAGGTTTGCCTTATAGTTATGCCTTGATTGCATAGTATATCCCCAACTTATTGCTACAATTCAAACCAATAACAATTTACTTTGCTTCATAGCACGTATGGCAGGTGAGACATCTTAAGAGATTATTATTGTTAGCCGCCCCATGAATTCTATGGGATTGGTTCACATAATATTACATAAATCAAGGATTTCCTGCATGTCATTAAGGTGGCTCTAGATCTTGTGATGAAAAAATAGTCTGTAAAGGGGATTCACAAGTGGTTATCACCAAAACTAAATTTAAAAAAAATTGAATTCATGCCTACCCCATCAAACACATTGTGTTTCTTGCCATAAACTTAAAGAGATTCAATCTCTACAAATATCAGAAGAGTAGGATAAACGATTGTTGATACATTAGCTTAATATGGGAGTGGAACAACTCTTATTTTTGTCATCTATCATCTCCCCTCCTAATCTTATTAGCTTCATTAGTAATGAAAAAGACAACAAAAAATTAATTTTATCATTCACTATCTCCTCTCCCAATCTTCTATCTCATATGAGGGAATTAGCTAGCTTAATGGACATGGCAATGCCTCTTACCTCTTGCATGTGATACCATCTGTTAGGACTGAAAACATTTTACATATCTCTCGAGTTTATTATCCTATGAAATAATTTAAAAGGGAACTAACTATGAGGAAGACATGATTTTCCTAATTCACATACTAAAATAAGACTTAAGTATCTTTTACAATAATAGGTAGCTTAAAAACAAAGATAGCTATGAATGGGGTAAAGGTGGAATATCGACTAGACCAGATTCCCAGATGAATGGAAAATGTTATCACTGTAGAGCAAAATAATATAAAAGAAGCTAATTAATCTCAATCAATTACCCAAGTATCTGATCTAAAGTGCAAATGAAGCTTATCAAGTACACATGAAATTTATCAATCAAGGCAAAGCCATATATGAGTATACTATTTATTATCTAGTCCCTATTGTGGACCATATGAAATTTATCAATGAGGCTTCTAAAAAAATATATGTTGTGAGAACTAACATGGTTATGAATGGAGGATGGATACATTCCATTGGTAAGCTTTTAAAGGATCACAAATATAAGGAGCTTAAGTTGACCACTAAAGGAAATGATGTTTTAGCTAAGAGGACTTCTCATTAAGGATAAGTTGTTTGGGCAACAAATTGCTTAATGAAGGAGAGCATGCAAATCATTTTATCTTTCAGTAAGCAACATAATATTTATTTTGATATACAAATACCTCAAAATCAACATAAAATCATGTTCAATAAAATATTACTAGGATATCTACTAGATAGAGGATTCCAACATGCCATAGAGTTGGAAACTAATTTGTATCAGGTATTTATATGGGGGAATGATGTTACATACTTGGGCCAAGTCACTAGTGCTCAGGGTATACACGAGGATGCAACATGAGAAACATTGGAAGGGATTAAAAAGGTAAATAAATCATGTCATGTACTTATCATTTTAGATTTCTCACAAGCAATTTCTATAGAATGTGATGCTTTCGGAAAGAGACATGTTGGAAATATTTGTTACATTGAGAAAGTAATTGGCACCGCAAGAACATTTTAAGAAGATGATCAATATAACATGAGATTAACACTACATAATATTTGTGTAATGATTTATAAAGGTTTAAAATAGGTCATAATGTGAAAGTGCAGTGAAGTTGCCATGATTCCCAACTGTAAGATGATTGTTATCTTGATTTCTAGCTACTATAATCCACTACTTGTAGTTCTACAAGTATTTTCAAGGTTACTGATTTTGAAGGGTTTTATAAATGTGAAAAAGTCTGTGGATAGATTTTTAGACCTTACATTGCTTCCCACTAATTTTAAATTGATCACATTGATGAATGTTGGACACATTTGTCATTTTGTGGCTGTTACATCATTTGTATATTGTTGATTTTGATGATATCGATTAGAAACAACTGTAGATTGGTGCATTTTGAGGATGTTTACTTGCATGATGATGTTAGTGGAAGGTATCCACTATTAGTGATAATTTATCTAGCCATTATAATAATAATTTGGAAGAGATTTAGGGTGATATGTGACTATTATGATTTGTTTTCAGCTTACATGCAAATTGATTGGTACCATGCTTTGGATATACCATTCCATCATAACATTATGAGACCCATTGGATCTCAAGACTATAACCATGATTCAAGTGTTTTGAATACTTCATCACATAAAAATAACAAATGGGTACAACAAAATCATGGAGGTGAACACTCAAGGCAGCCCTTGATCTTTACCGAATACATGGAAGGAACTCTTATGTTCAAGATAGAAGGTTTGATTTTGGAATTAAATGTTGGGAGAATAATTAATGAGAGTGGGGGTGAATTAGTCTTAAAAATATTTATTTCAATTACACTTAAGTAATTATGAACCATTTAAACAAACATATAGATCTAGCAAGCACAAGCAACTATCCACATAAGCATGAAACACAAGAACACATCACATATGTGGAAAAACCTCAAGGGGAATAAAATACATTAATTTATGTGAATGGAATACATTAATATAAGACAAAAACCAAATTTATTGAAGCACCAACTCCACATGGAGCACCGACCCCAACTAGCCAATCACCCACTTGACTAGGCTTTAACAAGCACCCACTTGCAAGGAAGCACCAACCCCCTAGATGACTCATCACCAACTCAGCATCATAATTTATTTGATCAAATTTATAAAAATATGTTTCTTAACCAATATATTATGGTCACATATTCATCTCTTCACACTCTTATTCCTCTCAAACTGCCTTCTAGGCCTCATCACTCAACTAGGTCTCTTCAAGACCAATTAGGTCATATGACCTTGATATTTATATGCATATACACTATCAAATATTCATTATAGATCCTATATACTCCTTTGATGGTATATAAGACCTCCTTATACTCAATAATGTGTAATTTCATTCACTTTCACTTTTTTTTACCCAAATAGGCCTAAAACTTCCTTGTATATATACCATTCCTTGTTCATATACCACTTAGTCGGTCACACACCCCTAACCTATTAGGTTAGCCATAGAATAAGATTTAAGAAATATCATGAAGATAAATCAAATGAAAATTGGGTCCATTTTGTTTTTTCATAACTTTATTAGACCTCATTTCACATTTAAGACTTATGAGACCTAATTACATTAGGTCTATCTCTTAACGCCAAAACTTGATCCTCTTGGGCCCATATGGATTTATAAAACAAATAAAAACCATTGAAGTTAATATAAATAAAAATTTAATAACCTCATCCATTATTGGTTAGACTTGTGTCTTTCATTCATACCATGAAACCTATTTTAGGACAAATTATCCTATTAGGCCTGTGTGCCTCAAAAAATTGTCTTGGAAGAATGAAGCTCAAACATACTTAAGACACTCAAATATGATCAAATAAATACAAAAATAGAGTCCAAATGACCTTAATATAATCATAAAATTCATTAGACACTTACACTTAGGATATAAACACTCAATAACACCTCTACAACTTACTCACACAAAACTGCTAGATTACCTCAAAACCCAGTCATCATGACTTAGACCTCCAACACCTGTATAGACAATTTCAATGACTTAAGACACATGTAGATGATATTATGATATTATTATACCACTATTATATATAATTATCATATGTTTAAATGGAAAATATTGGTCTTGCAGACTTATATCATGACCTTATATCTCACTGTCTTATCTAAACCAGACAAGTCTACTTGTAACTTTTTTACCACAACATGACCTCCAAAACTTCTTGTAAACATAGACATGTATTAAAAGTACTTAAAAACATATAAATTCACTTGGTTTCATTATTATATCATGAAAATATATTCCAATTCACCTTCTCACTATTTAGCTTGGGTTTTTCATTGTTTGCACCATTAGGCCTGTTAGCAACTGGCTAAATTGGATGACCAGTTTAGCACACTTGAGGACTATAACATATCTAGAAAACTTCATGGAAATGAAATATGAGTATATAAATTATTCCTCAATACATTTTATTACTATGTCCAATACAACTTTTGACTGCTATAGGAACTTGTTTAGAAACAAGCTTGTAAGTCAACATTTTCTCTCTCCTCTTCTCTAACTAATACCACCTGAAGGTACCTGGGAGAGTCCACTACAAGATCCAATAAATTACCTAAGTAATTAAATCCATAATTAGCAATTTTTATAAATATCTTCAACATCAAGTCCTTATTAGGGTTCTAAGAGGGTTTAAACTTATTTCTACTCTTAATGATCGTTTATAAAGCATATCGCCTCAATCCAAAAACTAATGCCTATAATTTTAAGCTAGGAACATTCCCCATATACCATGAATTACTTAGGTTCCCATGAATTTTTTTGATGAGATAATGCATGTAGACATTCAATTCATAACACCATTGTGTTGAAATTGTCAATCTTACTCAAAATTATGTGATAATGCACAAATTGGGCCAAAATCACTTAAACATGCTAAATGGTTTGAGCTTGTCATATAAAAGTGATGATTTAGGCTAATTTATCCTTGAATGGGGTAATAAATTTTATGTGATTATTAACTTTTCTCAAGTTATTTTGATTCAAAATGATAAAAATATAATTTGACACTCTAAACCACTGAATTCTTCTAATTTAGAAGCATAGGATACGTGCATGTGTTATTTTATGTCGACAACATCCCAAATGGAGTATTGGTCTGTACACAACTAACACCTTCCTCTAATTACTCCAATCAAATTATGACTTAGTAACTTGACATTTTGACCAATTTGATTAAGTGAACAACCAATTTCCAAATAATTGTAGAAAAATTAATTAACCTCACTTAAGCAAATTAACCCAAATCAATGGCTTAAGTGGAAAAATCCATGGAAGATATTGATTCTATTAATTGGAAATTCATTTCTAATATCTGCATCATTAGGTAACATCATTTGTGGGGTGGCATCCATAAGCCATAAATGAAACAAATATATGGTTTAAGCCCTCCCATGCCTCATTAATGTCCCTTTCTTCAAAATATTAATGGGGATATTTATGGATTGGCCTCCAAAATTAAAATGATTCATGGCCACACATCTTGATCTCAATATGGATGGTCATGGTTGATTCCCTATAAATATTAGGGCCAAAACCACCATTTTAAAGCTTTTTGGTGTAAACTTATTATGCAAAATTATCTTCACAAGTCATTTTTGTGTAGTGTTATTATGCTTAATTTGCGATAGGATAACTTCACCATTGGCATAACATTGATCAATTTCATGAACCTAGTTCATTGGTGTATTGAGAGATGATGGATGAGCAGGTCACTCATCATTGCTAAAGACTTGGAGCACCAAATCAAGGGGAAAATCACATTTTGAGCCGCACTTGGAGGTGGGATGCTAGATCTTTTATACTTGTTTGTTTTTCACAAAATGAAGGATGCAGGTATATTGTCCCCCATCCCCTTTAAGGAACTTGGCTGACCAAAAGTGCTATTTCTTTGCATTTTTGCCTTATCCAAAGCATGAAAAGAATGTTGTTAAGGCTCTCCCCAAATCTGTATGTTTTGGGTGATATAAACACAACCTTAAAGTCTTTTTATTTTGTCATTTATTTTTATACAAATTAATTTGTGAGTGGGATTTCATCACCTCCTCACAGGTTCTTTAGGGAAGTGTTGACCTGATAATTCATCTTCTAACATCATTTAAAATCCACTCCATGGTGGGGTATACAAATTGAGGGTGACCCACTAGGACATTTGCTTGAGTGGTTAAACAAACTTTGTTAGTGGTACTCCAGCTCGGACTATAGGGGCAATTCAGACATCGCACTACACTGAACAAGGGATAGATGTAGTGGTTGTGAAAAAGATAATACCTTTTCATAACAAGTTGATTGACATGGATCCAATTGATGTGAGGCATCTCTAGTGTTAGCCACACTTGGGACCATCTACATACACATAAAAAATTCGTTTTTATAACAACCACACTTACTGTAGACATATTGTTAATGCAAGGTGAGTAGCCCAAATTTTTGTGTTGTCATACAATCTCTTGGGAGAAGGGGGTGTAAAAACCCTACTTATTCATGTGCTTTTATTTTTGGATTAACACTTAAAATCCTCCTAAGAGCACGCATATAGATGGAATTGAATGGTATAATGTAACCTATCAATTTTAGTATTTTGGACGTTATACTTAGTTATACTTTGTCATTTTATCCTTCACTTGCTTAGTATTATTGAGTCTAAAACTTGTTTGAAAAACATAAACACAATAACCAAACACCTTTTTTATCCACCATTTTATTTGAACAAGGAGGTGTTATGCTGACCAAATCAAAATCATCTTCTTTCCTTTTTTAAATCCTCATTTGAAACATTATGTTTGTCTTTTCTAAACAATGTTGTTATGTTGTCCATTCGAGTCTAGACCATTTTGAAAAAATATCCAAGTTCTTCATTTTTAATTCAAATTTAGAATCTCACCTTTCTAAGTTTTAGGCCAAGGTGTTAATTAGTTTGCCATTTACACTTGGTTTGAATTAACTTGGGTACAATTTCCCATTTGAGTTGAGGGTTGTTATATAGACTCATCATCATTATTTTTTATCATTGTGAACTTAGGTTATCTTGTGTTCACTCATGTTCTAAGTCCTCAAACCATTCTACTTCCTATTACCATGTGGTGACATTGTGTCGCCTACTTGGTTTTAGTTTTATACTTAGAATTTTTTGTGTGTTTTCATATCTCGAGCTTCTTATTTTGCATTGTTACCTTCGCCATCAGAAAGACTCTCTTCTAGTTTTCTAGTCATAACTCACAAAATTTGTACCTAGATTTTATGGTATTGATGTATCTTTAACCTAAGTTTGTTGTGCTATCTTGCATTTTAGGTTTCAAATTTATCATATCCTCTTCCAATTTGATGATTTCAACACACCAAAGTTGAGTAATTTTGTAACCATTTCTTCTAATTGTGTGGTACTATGCCATTTATCTTTATTATAGTCTCTTTTTACTTTGTCATTTATTTGGAGAATATTAAAACTCACCTTGTTAACATTTGAAAAACATTTTCCAGTTCTTAGAAAGTGTAGAGAATAATATTCTAAGCATGACATAAAGGTATACTCATAGTGGGGTGTCTTATGGCCCTGGCTATGAGGAGGAGCATTTTTATGATGGAAAATATAATCCTATGGTATTTGAAGACATTCCAATGATAGTAGGATCAGAAGAAGACTATTTTGAACATAAACCCCTAGGGGATAAAGATGAAGCTTTCCTAAGATTGATTGAATCAAGTGTTAGATTGCCATCAAACTTTCCTATGGAACAATTACATACCTTGGTTAGGGTAGAATAACAATAACTAGAAAATATCTTACTCATATTGCAAAATCAAACATTGCTTCTTCTAGAAAAGAAAAGGAAGCACTCATAGATTCAACACCTAATGATCAAGATGTTTCTACCAAGATCAAGAAAGTAAGTCAATGATATGCAGACCAACTTATCATAGACTTAACTAACTCTTTAGTTGCCACTTCAATACACAATGATGCTTCCAACGAATAAGGGAATGTGGTAGAACCAATACAACATGATTTATTTGAGAACACACCTATGATGGATCATGGCATCTCAATTGAACAAAATAATTCTCAAGAGGTTCCACAACATGCTTCACTAGACATAGAGCACACATTTTTCAATAATCAAGAACCTCTTGTTCCCTCACAGACTCAAGGAATGAAACACATAGTACGTATTGTGGATATTATTCAAAAACCTTTAGCAAGTTTATCTCAACTAATGCTTACTTTGGTTAATCAACCACAAACTCCCCAAAATCAACAAAACACTTAAAATTCAAGATGACCAATTTTAGGGAATGCTTTTCAACCCAAGAATCAATGGATCACTTACTCGACTCAAGGAGTGAACCAAAATAAAGTTGCAGATCATAGGGTGTATATCCCTAAAAAATCCATGCAATAGGGGCACATACCACCCTAATAGAATTATATTCCACCTACCAATGCACCAAACATGCAAGAGTGGAATTCAATGAAGGAAATTGTGTCACGATTGGAGATGAGAAATTGAGTCAAGAAGCACAAATTTGATGAGATATGTCCATATCCATTCAATTTGAGTATTCTCCATGTCCCTTTTTTGTCTCATTTTGAGGCACCCAAATTCAAAAAATACAAAGGGAAGGGTGACCTTCGGGAACATATTTAGGATTTTTTATATTATGCCAAGAGGTAGCTTACAACAACATTTATTTGCTTTACTTAATTCCCCAAAGATTAGTGGGACAAGATTTAGAATGGCTCTTTAAGTTACCCAAGGGATCAGTGATAGATTGGAATGATCTATCTAAGAAAATTGTCAACCAGTTTTCTTACAATATTAAACATGAATTGACTATGGTTGACCTATGCAAAGCCAAACAACGAGATGGAAAAAACTTCATAGCATATCTATAGTGGTGGAGAGCATTAACTAGATGATTTCAACATAATTTTCCAAACAAATAGCTAGCCAATATTTTTGCATAGAACTTACACACTAAGGTGGTGCATAATATATGACTTGCTTGCACAAACACATTTGAAGAGATTATAGACAAGGGTGTGCAGATTGAGAAGGCTCTTATAACTAAAGGCCTTGTCAAGATTTATTCATAGGGTCAAATGTCAAATCAGATCCAATCACCTATTCAAACTATTTTTATAGAGAAACCTAAAGGATTTAATAATAACAAGAACATGGTAAAAAATGGAGTGAATGAATCAAGACACGTACAAATGGTGCAGGCTTCACCAAATCCAAATGTGCAATTAGCTCCATTGACTCTACCAACCACTTTAAAAAAAGTTGCTTTGTAAAGGGTATTCAATAACAAATATATAGTCTTTAGCAAACTGGGAGAGAATGTTTAGATAGTGTTCTAAAATCTCATAGTAGCTAATTTGATTGTCTGGCCTATACCAAGGCCATTTCTTGAAGATCAACCCAAACCTAATTAGTATCGAGCAGACAAATTTTGCAACTTATATGATGTTGTTGATCATTGTGCTTATCTATGTGTTTAGTTGCAACAACTCATTGAAGATTTAATTGAAGTCAGTGAAGTTGAAATCAAACTTGCCTCATAAAACACTAATCAAGATATGGGCATCTACAAATATCCATTTCCTTGACATAATAAATAGCTAAAAAGAAACAATTAGAACCAATGATAGAAGTAGTAATAAAATCAGAACCAATGCCATAATTGTAATCAACATGATCATAATTAGGATCATAATACCCATGCTAATATCCTAGGTTAAAGTAACATGCCTTACAATTACAACAATACTCTGGGGTGTATTTATGTAACCTACATTGCCATCATCACTATTAAAAATTATGAACCACCTTATGCTTCTCAAAGTACTAAACCCATTATTATAAGGTCAACACCCTCTCCTTCAAGTAATGCCATGTCAAGTACAAGTAATTATATTGTGCCTCAGTTTTCATGGGTTACTATTTTTGGACCCCCTTCTAATTATAATGGCTCCTCACTGACTCAAAATTGTGCAAATGCAACTAGATGCCCATGAGTCACCCTCCAAGGCATTTTACCTTCATCTTCTAATTATAATGGCTCCTTGCCACCTCTAAATTGCATAATAAAAACTAGATGATCATGAATTACCCTTTAAGGCCCTTTGCCCTCTTCTAACATTAAGCTTAATGTAAACATTATGCCTTTGGATCCAAAGTTGAACACTGTGCTAGCCAAGGCTAAACCTCCTCATGCTTTTGTTGAAAAGCCTCATAGTATCTCAGACCAAATAAGTAAACCCCTACATAGATTTCTATTTTAGATCTTTTGCGTACGTTTGAAGTCCATAGAAATATTTTGAATGACCTTCTTCAACAATCCATTGTTACTCAAGACATTAACCCTGAATAATTCCAAACACTTGTAGGGAATTTGTCTTCATTTTGACAGGCTACCTTTGATCAAAAAGACATGTCCACTCTTTATCCTAGCCATAATAACCCCTTGTATATTGAGGTCATCACTGAAAACCATAAAATCAAGTGGGTTATTATACATAATGGTTTAGGGCCAAACATAATGTCCCTCAAATTGGTACAATGATTGGGTTATATTACGAAGGACATCCAACCAGAGATAATTACAATCAAGGCATATGATAATGCTGAAAGGGAGTCTTTTGGTATTATTTGTTTATCAATCATTATTGGGTATGTGTCTTATCATACCTTATTACATATTATGGATATTGAGTTGCCTTATAACATACTTCTTGGTCATCCTTGGATCCATGAAGTATAGGTTGCCATGTCCACTTTGCATCAGTGCCTCAGATTCCCCCATGATGAGATTGAAGTCACCATACCCATTGATTTATATCCTTACTAGTATTGCAAACACTTAGACTGAATTTCATAATTATAACTATTGTCCTAGTTTTGAATTCATTGCAAAGAAGAACAAGGAAATAGTTTTGCATCCACCCAAATCCAATTATATCAACCCTGTTGACCTAACTTCCACTTCAACTGATCCATTTCCCACAACCCTTGTAAAATAGATCATTATATAAGATGCAGGCATATCCACATATTGTCTTAAATATGCCTTCCATATTGCTAAGTTGCCCAAGTCTCCCAAATATTTTGGCAAATCCAAACCTTTTAAAAGCCCTTATAGACCTAACATGATTTGGAAAAAGAAGAAATAAACACAGAAGCCATCGATGGTCTTTGTACTTGCTACCTCACCAAATTGAGACCATGAAGCTTTCATTGAAGGATATTGGTTATATTCTGATGGTATTGATGATTGTTTTCAAAATCCAAAATATCCTATCCCTAATTAGATCATGGATAATTTTGATTATATAGGAAAGGGCTTGGGGTCCCAAGAGCAAGGAATCTTGGAACCTTTATCAAAGGGTAAACCTAACATGAATCAAGGTCTCAGATTTATACTACCTAGGGGTGACCTCATGACTTTTAGTAGTGATTCTTATAAATTAACTATCGATGAGACTCTTGGTAGCGACATAACATCCCATTATAGTATTTTGATGAGCTCAATGGCATAGATTTATTTGATTCAAACTCCATTATGACTATAACATCCCATTGTTACCTTTGCCTTTACCATCCCAAACTCATGGATTGGGACCAAATGTTTTAGTTCATACACCTTTATGAGTTCCAAAATGAATAATATATTATAGAGTATATGGGCCGCAGAGATGGATTGCTAATTGGCGATCATAAGTAGGGATTTGATTTTATTTGAATCCTTCTACCTACTTTGGAGAGCAGATAAAATTTCTTGGTCATGAAAAAGATAAAACATCAAGATCCTTGGGTGAAAACCTCTTTGAGGCACTCATTGATCAGGGAAATAGTAAAGAAAAAGACAAGCCCTTGAGTGAGAACCTGTTTTAGGTGCTCTTGGATGGAAAGGTTCTATCATCCCCAAAAGACACACAAGGTCCATCAAGTCTTAGCTACATAGTCAGTACCAACATCATGTCAGAATAACAATAAATTTTTAAGTGCCTTACTCTTGACTTTCCTAAGATATTTGTTAATTGGACACTATCTAAATTTGTGGATTCAAATTCATCACATTATCTAGAGATTTGAGAAGAACAACCAAAAATTATAGAAGTAGGAGATCATGATCACATGTTGCCTACTATTCTAGAATATGGTTCTACACTCCTTGTAGAAAACACTATTGAAGTGAACTTGGGAACATATGTTGATCCCAAAATTGTTTATCTTAGAGCTTCCCTCACTGATGAGGAGTGAGATCGCATTGTCACCATTTTGAGATATTTTGTTGATATTTTTGCATGGGCATATTCTGACATGCCAGGCTTAAACCCTGACTTGGTTCTACATCGACTTGTTGTTCATCCAGATGCTAAACTAGTGAAATAGAAACTGAGAAAGATGCATCCACTCATTGCTCTTTTGATAAAAGCAAAATTAGATAAATTATTAGGAGCAGGCTTCATTATACCACTGGACTATTCTAAATTAATATCAAACATAGTTCTAGTTAGCAAAAATCCATATGGTATACATCTTTGTACTGATTTTAGAGATATCAACAAGGCATGCCCTAAAGATGATTTTTGTCTACCCAACATCAACATGATTATCAATTTTGCTACTGGGTATGAGATGATGTCCCTCATGGATAGATTTTTTGGATACAATCAGGTAAAGATAGCCTAAGAAGACTAGCATAAAACTACATTCACCATAACATGGGGAACATTCTATTATCAAGTCATGCCATTAGGCAGAACACTAGAGCCACTTATTAGTGTGTTATGACTATCATATTCCATGACATGATATATGATATTATTGAGGATATATGTTGATGACATCCTAGCTAAATTAAGAACATGCACCAAACATCTTGACGTTCTATGAAGAATCTTTGAGAGACTTCATGCATACAAGGTTCATCTAAATCCTAAAAAGTGTCTTTGGCATCACTTTAGAAAAATTACTATTGTTTATTGTATTGAAAAGAGGGATCAAAGTAGACCTTTCTAAGGTCAAGGCCATTATTGAAATGCCTCTACCTTCTAATCTTAAAGAACTCTATAGCCTACAAGGAAAAAATTAGTCTATTCGTAGGTTCATTTCATAATTGGTAGATAAGTGCCACCCATTTACACATCTCTTGAAGAAAGGGGTCATGTTTCAATGGGATAATGAGTGTCAATTAGAATTTGTGAATCTCATAACATATTTGGTTAAACTCCCAGTTTTGAAATTGCCAACACCTGAACAACCATTACTAATTTATATTTCAGCAATCGAACATGCATTGGGGGCACTCTTGGCCCAACATGATGATCAAGTAAAGAACATGCAGTTTATTATTTGAACCACCCACTAGTGGATTATGATCATAATTATAGAACTATTGAGAAGGTGTGTATAGTTATGTTGTTTGCTTTTGAAAAGTTACGACATTACATGCTGAGCAACAAAACCATTATTATTACTAAAGTGGACCCCCTCAAGTATTTATTATCCAAATCAACTCTCATAGGCCACATGGCCAAATGGGTCATGTTATTAAGAAAGTTTGATATTAGGTATCAAAATCAAAAAGCTATCAAGGGGTAGGTTATTATTGATCAAATTGTAAAGGCCCTTATTATAGACACTCACCACTGAAATTTGACTTTCCAGATGATTCTATTATGACAATAGAAGATGTATTTCATGAACCTGGGCAATGAAAGATATATTTTGATGGTTACTTCACTTATCATGTATTTAGAGTCAACATTTTATTGATTACACCACAAGGGGATTTGATTCCCAAAGCATTTCATATCAATTTTCATTATACCAACAATATGGCCGAGTATGAGGCACTTATTGTAGGACTTTGCCTTATAGTACATTGAGATATCCATCACTTAATGATCTATGGGGATTTCTAATTGATTATCAATCAAACCATAGATCAATATCATACTAGAGATAATGAGCTTGTACCCTACAAACATATTATAGATAGTCTCAAAAATCATTTCAAATCCCTATAGTTTAAACAAGTACTATGAACCAATAACAGATCTACCGATGTAATGATAATAATTGGGTCCATGATACAAATTGATAGTAGTGCTAATGAGTATCAATTTCTCATTGAAATACTCTCTAACCTACTCATGTCTTTCTTGATTTAGAAAGGGCATGCACCATTTTTGGTCCCAATCCCTCACCTGAAATGCCTTGGTTTCAAGACATTTATAATTATTTTCATGACCAAGTTTTTCCCCCTGACCTTTCCAATAATCATCATAAACTTTTTCATCGTCACATAGCCCATTATACCCTCATTGGAAACATGTTTTATCTTAAAAATTATGAGGGAACGTTACTTCATTATTTATCTTTGGGGGATTCCCATTTAGCACTTAAGGAGGTTCATGAAGGAATGTGTGGGGCCCATGCTAATGGTGTAGTCTCAGCTAAAAATATCCTTAGAACATGTTACTATTGGCCCAAAATGGAAAAAAATGCTTGTAATTATGTAAGGAAGTGTTTTGCTTTTCAACAACATGGTAACTTGATATATGTACCTTCTTTGCCACTACAACTGATTACTACACCATGGCCATTTTATACATAGGGCCTCAATTTCATTAGGAAAATGAACCCAACATCATCTTATGGCCACAAACATATTATAACTACTACCAAGTATTTTACTAAGTGGATTGAGGCCATTCTCTCACTTATGTCAATGAGAAGCAAATTGCTAATTTTATACATTATCATATCATTTGTTGATATGGAATCCCAATACACATTATATCTGATAATGGCATATCATTTGTAAATTGAGAGGTCAAAGCTCTTTGTGGAAAATTCAAAATCAAGCACAAGAAATCCACACCATATAAGCTGCAAGGCATTGAACAAGCTAAGGCATCAAGTAAAACCATTGTTACCATGCTAAAGAATATTGTCAATGATTTTGGCCATAATTGGCACTTGCAAATTTTTCTTGCCCTTTGGGCTTATCACACTAGTCATCAAACCCCCATAAGAGCCACTCCATACTCCCTTGTTTATGGCACATAAACTATTATCTCGATGGAGATTGAGCTGCTTTCATTACAAGTATCTTTGGAGAATATAAAAGATGATGAAAATTATAGAGTCTCTAGGTTGCAAGAACTAGAACTCCTTGATGGTAAGCATTTGGATTCCCTAGACAACTTGTGAGCCTATCAAAATAGATTGCATAGAAGCTATAACAAGTGCATTTTCCCTCGATAGTTTGAAATTGGTGATTTAGTCTTGAAAGAGAATAAAAAAATACAAATGTTAAATGCAAGGAGGGTAAATTCCAACCCAATTAGCTAGGACCCTATGTTATCACAATAAATTATGGATTAGGGGCATATCAGCTAGCTACTCCAGGTGGCAAAGAACTTTCAGAGCCCATGAACATTGTACATCTCAAGTAGTTCTATGCTTGAATTTTTTTGAACCATTGTCTACAATACCCCTTAATTAGGGGAAACTTATGTTAAAGTCATTATATCCCATTATTATATCCTAGACTGTCTTATCTTGGACCACATTCATTATGTTTTGACCTACCATGGACCATTTTCACGAGAACCACATTCTTTTACGACTCTAGATAGTTGAAACTCTAGACCATTGGTACTTTGGATCATTTATATTCTATCTTGACTCTTTTTATCCCACCCTGGACCATCCTATCTTGGATCCTATTCATTTTGTCTCATTTTATCCTGGACTATTCTATTTAGAACCATATTCTTTTCATACCCTGGACCGCTGTAACCTGGATAATTCTATCCTTTGACAAATTATGGTCTAGATTATGACTCATAGACATTCTAGACATATTCAATGCTAATTATACAAATCAATTCAACCTAAATAGTATTTTGTAGCCTTTTTTTACTGACAAGTGAACACAAATACATCATCACATGGTTTTTGCTTGCTTATTGGTTCTTTAGATTTATCTAGCACTGCATTTTATTATTTTATTATTTTACTATTGTTTAGTAGGCATCATTGCCTTAACATGATCTTCACACTCTCATCATTTTGTGAGCATGGGCCATTTCAGCTAGCTTTAGCTATTATTGGAGCTTCTACTCGTGGATGTGCATCTCCTTGATTAGTTGGTTCCCTATACCATTATTTATATTCATGAACCCCATTGTAGCTAGTTTAGTTGTTGTTTGAACTCTTACCTATGGAGATGCATCTCCTTAGTTAGGTAGTTACCTAGACTTTTTGTTAAAATTTTATTTCTGTTGCTTATCCCAAAAACATAAAAACATTAGAAATTGATCGACAAAAAGAACAAAAACATTGTCCTACATATTATTTTATTCTAATCCCATGGTCTTACCATTTTGTAAACATTGATTTGAATGCTTTCATCATTTTACAAGCCCATTTTACTTATTTCCTCTACAACATTAAACATGTTTATTTATCATCATTTTTCTTCTATCCCATTTCCTGGGAGAACTACATTTAGCCTAAAGTTCATGTTGGATCTCGCATCCATGGAACTATGTAGGCAATGTCCACTTGTATTTTACATCTGAAGTCAGTTCAGTCACCCCTTCATTTTCTTCTTTTCCCCACATTTTGTTTTTTTTTTTTGTTTTCATATCACTTAGGAGAAACTTTGTCTTTTTTTGTTCTTGTTTTGTTGTGCAAGTCTCTTTATTTCTTAGATTAGGGATCACCCTATCGTAGAGAGTAACGCCTCTATTAAATTTACATGAATAATTCACCTTTTTATTTTCTTATACTAACATTGTGACCATCTCTTTTTTGTGTGTTTATTTGATGTTTATTATTGTTTTGTTGTCCTTTCTTGTCTCTCCATTTATTTATTTTTGTTTATTCTTTTGTTGTTTCTTCTTAGTGCCTTGGTCTTTTGATTTATTTTCCAATTACATATTGTTAATAACATGGATATTGATTATTCAAATATTTATTTCATGTTATTTATTAATTTTTACTTGCTTTTCTTTTATACATTCTTGTTCCTACTAAAATCCTGATTGTTTGTATCTTGATTTTAAGTTAGGTACATTTCTGAATTGTTTTTATCTTTATTTATTTTTGTTTAAATGTAAATCATTTTAACTCTAGTATTGGTAGTTTTTATCATTATTATTAGTTATAAATATTCACATTTGAATTAGCTCAATGCAATTGAAATAAAATGTCATTATAGGTTATGATGCATCATTACATTTTGCTATTATAACAACCCCACTGCATTAGACATAGAAAAACATGATTTTTTTTATTAAACACATATACCAAATATAGATTACACCATGATAATCTATAGAGACCACAAGAAATACACAAGGTGTGATAATAACAACAAGCATAATACATCACATAACACTGATCTCTAACATCATGAGAGTTCTCATCATAATGCAAATATAGGAAATAATCACAATAACTCTACTACAACTGTAACAAGTCTACAACCACTGATTTCAAAGTAAAATAATAAGTAATTACAAATCCTCATGACAATATACAATGATAACTATAATACGATATAATGTACATATAGATTCATGGCTCTTCTAGAGCATAGTTCCTAAACTCAAGTATCTATGGCAATCTCAAGTGTCATCTCAATAAGTAGTACTGCAATGTGGAGGGAGAGCATCATTCGAGTGATTTTCCACACCAACCATAGAAAAATTATCCCTCACACTAATCTTATCAGGAAATGGCCCTCCCTTTATAGATGAATAGATAGTGATGACATAGGAATCTATATAGACCAACAAGTACCCATGTGTTGTATGATTCTAAACTAAATATGTAGTGTATCATAGGAATGTATTCTATTGCAAGATATCGCATAAACATGTGAATCACACTCATGGCATGATAATGTCTCAATAAACATACTTTGACCCAAAATTTTACAAATAATAATGATCTAGATCAATCAAATTCATACATACCACTTGATCAGACTACCTTCATCTGTCATTGTGATACTAGTAAACTAGTGAAGTCCATCTCACTCCTTACTCTATATCGGTAATGTAGATTGGTCAAATATAATTCAACCAAAATATTTATCTAGTATACATATTATTGGAAAACACAATATATAACATGTATGACTAATCAAATCATATATTTATTCTGTCAAACATATGAATGAATATTATCTTATTTTATATCCCATACTAAAAATAATGACTAAATTTATACATCCAAGTAAATACTCATTTAACTATAGATTTTCACTTCCACAATAGTTTCTAGATATGTTACACCCTATGATAAACCATATTATTATAGTCTATTGTTATAAAATATAACTACTAGTTTTCCACAAACAATCATTTAAAGTAGTCTTAAATACATAGAAATATAAGCTTCTATTTAAGCAACATAACAAAGTAAGTCACAGTTACCCACGGAGTACAATAATAGACTACTTAAAAAATATTACAATTTCAAGGTTGTATGCCCACATACACAAGTCCTACTAATTATCTTAAAACACTCATGCATGTATATAATCAAATCAAATGTCGATATGAGTTTTGGCATAATAATTATAGTATGTACCATCTGGGTATAACATACATTTATAATGTATTACTCTATGATATCCCATACTATCATAAGTTCCCAACTACATAATAACACCTAACCCAAACTTATGATTTTCAAGAATCAAGAGACACACATACATAATAATAATCAAGCAAGTATGGGGTTATACCACCTGGATATACCCTAAGTCCAAACTGCATACTAGTATTTAAGGAAATATAACATATAAACACGTACCATGATGCACAAATATATACTAAATACATATAAACATCCTCATAACATGTATCACACATAAGTATTTAATATTGGATGCATATAACTAACAACTAATCAAACATTTATAGAGAAGCAGAGAACTCATGACCCTTTATAACTTTCATTTAAACATCTCATTCCACTTTTTCAAGAGATTGTTCCAAAGGGTTATAGTTTTTATTTTTTGAGAACTCAATGATTTACATAAACCATGTTTTAAACTATAAGTATAATCCCTATTTACAAGCACTTGTATATTATGTACCACAAATAATTATTCTCAATGCTATGCAAATACTAAACCACTATTCATTTATACTTTAAAACAAGAGCTCCGTAAAGGCATTTATAACTCTAATCAAGGATCTCAAGTCACATACTTATTCCCAAACAATGAAGATCCATGATAAGTTATAAATATGCATCTATCATTAATGTTAAGTTAGGAGCCTAAGACTTATTTGATACAGTTTCACAATTCTCGATTCCTAGACACCCTATGTCTCATATAACTAACCATTTATTTCCAATAAAAATTCATGGTCTAGAATATGATATACTAGTCATTTACATTACATATAGTCTAAAAAATTACTAGCCATTAATAAAATAATCTCATCATATACCATCCACTAGGTCAACACTTAGTAATGCATTGTGAGTTACATTAGCTAGCAATGTAAGTATACTTACGAAAGATGGTTTTATAGCTATCTCAACAAGCTGAGAGACTCAGGTAATATGATTCCTAAATATAAAAGATCATTTATAGTATAATGACTTAATTATGATTTAATACATTAAGTTAATTTTGATCACATGTATATTATTGGTAGATATCTCTTATACCTAAAGTATAGCCAAATAATAAACACTCTATTTTAACTCATAATATAATAACATAAATAAAACCTAATGTATCTTAGCATTTATGCTTCCTCAATCTTGATCAAAAGGTACCAGTTACAATCATGACACTTCATCAAAAAAGAAAATGTTATACTATAATTCCCAATCTAAATCATAATTGTGAGAAAATATACCATATGGTATCAAAAATATCAAAAAGGAGAAAAAATCCATGATACCCAACAATTTTTCTACGTATGCATCCAAATTTGAATTGGTTTCTAGGTAGGAATTGGAATGGAAGGTGACAGCTCAGTGGGGTGACCCAGTCCCCTCCCCCTGCTCCCAAGGAATCCATTCCTAACAAGGGCCTCTACACTAATCACATGACTCTGGTTGTGACTCTTGGACATAAGTGTTGGAAAGAGGTCCTAAAGGGTGCTACTTCAAGTGGAATTTCACTCATTAAGAGGAGGTTTCCATTTATTGAGTACTCTGATTATTTTTGAGTGTGAGGGTGTTAAGGCTCTCAAACTTTCAGACCAGACCATTTTTAGGGTGGTCTCATCTATGGTGAATACGTTGGTGGAAAAGTTCTTTGCATTTAGACCCAATATAAAATTGATGAGAAAATGGTTGGTGACCAAGTGGGACCTAAAGGGGAGTGTCTCTACCAACACAATGACAAGTGGACTATTCTTTTTCAAATTTACTTCTCATGAGGATATGCTATCGATCCTAACTAGAGGCCTGTGGCTCTATGGGAAGCACTCACTCTCTTTATGTAAATGAAAGCTTGGGTTCGACCCCAATGCAAACCTCAACTAGTTGGCATCGGTCTGGGTCAAACTCCTAGGTCTCCTTCTCAAATTCTGGGATGAGAAAAATTTCACTTGGATTGGGAATTACTTTAGAAATTATGTGACTGTTGATAAAGTCACTAAGCCAAAGACAAGGTTAGTCTTTGCTCGATTCTATGTTAATGTGGATATCCTTAAAACAGTTCCCACCTCCATTATAATGGAATATAAATATGGAAATTGGAAATAGAACATCCAATATGAGAAATCCAAAGTTTTCTATTAGAATTGCATGAAATTAGGACATGTTTTCACCTAATGTAGGCTCCCAAACATATCCAAGCTCAAATGGAAGTACAGGTGGATCCGATTGAGACCATGGATGACTACCCCTTTAAGGGACACATACTCAATCTCATTACTTCCCCCTATTTCTCTAGGAAATAATTTAGAAGTGATTGGTAAAGGGGTAGGGAACTCCCAGGCCCCCCTAGAAGAGGAAGTGGAGATTCCTTTAGGGGAAAACCAGGGGATATTTTTTACTGGGAAGGATGAAGGCCTAGGTGAGAAGGAGTCTAAGGGAAACCTTAGCAACCAACCGAAAGACTTGATTAGTGGACATGAATAAAGGGAGGAGGGTGAGCTAGTCTAGTCTACTAAAACTCCTTTGATTGAGATAACTTTAGTGGAATCTACACTAGATATACGTAGCTCAAAAGTAAAAATGGGAGGCTTCAAATTAGAGGTAAGCCCTTTGCAAAAAAGTTCCTCCCTATCTCAAGGAGCAGGAACTAGTAAGAATACAAAGGAATTAGAGAATTGGTCCATTGCAAAGAAAAAATGCAAGGGTAATAGTAGAAAGATAACAAACGTGAGGGGACATAGTAGGGGCATACATTCACTTATGCAAATAAGGTAGAGAGAAATGGAAAAAGAGATTGCTAGGGGTAGATAGACCACCTTGGTGGTCCCCCCTAAGAGGACTAAAAAATGAAGATTGTCTCTTGGAATATTAGAGGGATTAATATCCCTCACAAGCAATTGCTTGTTAAGAACTATATTTTAGACAATAGAGCAGATATTTTGTTACTTCAAGAAGTCAAGATGTCTGGAGAAATTCAAGTTGGTGGTGAGAAACATCTGGCCTAATGCCAACTATGATATTAGTGGAGCTCAAGAAGCTTAGGGAGGTATCACCACATTATGAAACCATAACTTTCAAGGGAGGATGGTAGCCTATTCCTGGTATTATATTGAAATTTCCTTTTAGTGTAGTTATATTTAGTGGACTTTGGTCAATGTCTATGCCTTGAATACTCATAGTGGGAGAAAGGAGGTCTGGTATAATCTTTTAAAAAAAATAAAAAATTATAGGAGAACTAAATGGATGGTGGCAGGGGACCTGAATACCCCACTCTATCTGTCTAAAAAAATGGGAGGTTTGACATACCACTTTGACAGCATGGGAGACTTAGCAAAATTTCTAAGAAATACTGACTTAATGGATGTGGATCTAGAAGGCCAATATTTTACCTAGTCTAATAGAAGACAAGGGAGTAATCTTATTCAAGTAAAGCTTGATAGATTATTAATATCTTCCAACTGGGCTATAGACAACCTTGTTCACCTGGTTTCTCTTCCAAGAGTAGGTTCTGACCATAACCCTTTAATGTTAAACTGGAAAGAAAGGAATTCCAAAGGTCCCTTCCCATTTAGATTTGAAATGATGTGGGCACTCCATCTAGAATTTAGAGGTTGCCTAGTTGAATGGTGGAACATTTTTGTCTAGGGACTGGCTATATATACACTGGCCTAAAAACTAGCCAATGTAAAGAACAAAGTTAAGGGATGGAATAAATATACTTTTGGTAATGTTCTAGTTAGGAAGAGAAACATAAAATAACAACTACTATAAGTTTAAACTAGGATGGAATAAGGGGACTTGTCAGAGGAGCTATAGACTTTAGAAAACTCCCTCTCAAAATATTGGGTTTTAACCTTAAAGGAGGAGGACGTTTATTTGAAACAAAATTATAGGATTCAATGGTTAAAAGAAGGGGACATGAACACATCCTTCTTCCACCAATCCACACTAAGGCACATAAAGAAAAAAACCATAAGTAAGCTCATGAATGAGAATGAGGATGTGGTAGAAGATGATGAGGAAATAGGGAAGTTGGCCTCCAATTACTTTGAGAATATTTTGGCAACCCAATAGGTCAACACCCCACAGGGAGATAATGAGTTCCTTCTAAATGCCATCCCCACCATTTTGTTTGATAAGGATAATAGCTTTTTGACTAAACCAATTACAAAGGAGGAAGTTAGGGTTGTTGTCTTCTTAATGGGAGATTTCAAAGCTCCAAGTTGGGATGGGTTCCCCCTAGCTTTCTTCCAAACATTCTAGTATTTTATTGGGAAGGATATCATGAATATAGCCAAATATTTATTTCAAATAGGTAGACTCCTGCGGTAGTTAAACCATACATTTATAGCCTTGGTCTCGAAGAAGACAGATGCCTCCTCCATGTCAGACTTTAGACCAATCAACCTCTATAATATGGTGTACAAAATCTTCACTAAGATTTTGGTCTTCAGACTTCAACCACTTTTAGAAAAATTCATTACCCTCAGCTAGAAAGGATTTGTTCTAGGCAAGCAAATTCTTGATGCAGCCATCACCACCCATGAAATTATTCATTCAATATCCAAAATCAAAACCCCAGGTATGATATTCAACTTATATATCTCTAAAGTGTATGATAGAGTCAATTGGTAATTTTTGATTAGAGTATTCAGGAAATTTGGCTATCAAGACCGAGTGATTAACTTGGTGGAGTGTATTTAAATAGTCAGATTCTCTATTCTGGTTAATGGCTCTCCCAAAGGCTATTTCCCCTCATTGAGAGGCCTCAGATACGGAGACCCCCTTTCTCCCTATTTCTTCATCTTGCTGGTAGAAGTCCTAGGTAGGAATGCTAGTAAATTGCTGATGTAGGGGTATTTTAGAGGCATTAAGCTTTCTTCCACAGCCCATCCATCAATTATCTAATAGTTCATTGATGACACTATATTGTTTGGAACTGTGTCTATAGTGGAGGTGGGAAGATGTAAAAACATGTTTAACACCTATGAAGGGACCTCTGGATAGAGTATCAATTTTTAGAAAAGCCATATTTATTTTCTAAACACTCAAGAGGTCCTTCAACAGAAAATCACCATAACTTTAGGATGCTCTAGTGAGAGGTTGCTTGCCACCTATCTTGGGCTTCCACTTATGATTTATAAAGTCATCTTGGATTACTAGAACACAATTATTGAAAGGATACAAAAAAATCTAATGGGTTTGAAAGGAGCCCTACTGATCCAAGTAGGTAAGTTTCAACTCCTCAAAGCATCTCTTCAAGGCATACCTAACTACTTACTTAGTCTTTTCAAAATCTTGAAATTTGTGGCTAAAAGAATTAAGTAGATACAAAAGAAATACCTATGGTTGGGGGTGAAATAAAATAAGAGGATTGTGATGGTAGGATGGGAAAAGGTTTGCACTCCCAAATATTAGGGAGGCCTCAGCCTAAGAAGGTTACATCTCATGAACAAAGCCCTCATGGCAAAGATAGGGTGGAACCTAATTCAAGGGAACAAGGATTGGGTTGACATCATGACAACTAAGTATCTCAATGGAGATACTGGTAGCAAGATACTAATGGAATAGGGTCTTCTTAAAGGATTAGTAATATGTAATGGGACTCTTAAAACCTATGGTATCCTATATAGAGGCATTAGATGGAAGATTGGGGATGGAAATAATGTTAGATTTTGGGAGGACAAATGGCTAAAGGATTTACCCCTTAAAGACTTGAATTATGGTATACTAATGGATAGAGCTTGTAGTTTATTTGGGGACATAGTGACTAACTACATTAATAGAAATGGGGATAAGAGGAGTTGGGAAAATATCATAGATTGTGCCCTTGATTAGGAGGAGATTAAATAGGTTGCCCTTTAACTGCAAGGGGAATTGGCTGAATTTAGGCTCTCCTTTTTCACCAAACAAGATCAGATGATCTGGGACAAGAATGAAAAGGGATTTTACACTGTTAAAAGTGCATATGAATTATTATTAGACATTGGTAAGGATAGGTTGTGGGGGAAAGTTTGGCTTCTAAAACTTCTACCAAAAATCAACTTCTTTTGGTGGATGCTAATACATAACAAAATACTAAATCTAGACAATTTAAAAAAGAGAGGTTTTCAAATTCCAAATAGATGTATTCTCTATGGGGAGGAGGAAGAAATGACCACTCACCTCATTTTGCACTGTAACTTTGATTGGGAGGTTTGGAGCCTAGTTATGCAAAGACTTAACTTGACCTAGGTTTTTAATGGCATGATGATGGACCTAGTTAGAGATTGGAGACCCCCATTCAAATTTCCAATAGTGAAGGAATTATGGGCTCAAATTCCCCATCACCTTGGATGGAACTTATGGAAAGAATGCAACAAAAAAAAATTAGGGAAAAATATAAAAACCCTTTGGAGGTGTTTCAAACATTCTCTAAGCTATTGGCAGAGAATATTAATACCAACAAATTCAAAGCTGTTGAGGGCCCATTACGTCTAGAAGAATAGAGAATATTGGAACAATGGACAATAAGCCCAAAAATTTATTGAATAGATCATTATAAAAAGGTAGTTAGGGCCAATACCAAATGGACCTTGCCTCAAGAAGGATGGTTTAAGTTCACTTTGATGGGGCGGCCAAAGGGAACCTAGGGGTGGCTAGTGGAGGCATTATTAAATCAGATTATAAAATGTTTATGGTGGCATACGCTAGGGGAATTTGAATTAAATTATATAAGTAGGTAGAATCCCTAGATATGTTGTGGGGGATTAAACTTACTATTTCCCTAAACATTTAAAAACTTCAAGTTGAAGGAGATTCACAACTAATTGTAAATACCACCCTAGGATTAGCGGACATAGGTTAAAAACTAGTGGATATAATGGGAGACATCCAATTGCTTCTTAATGATATGAAGGGGTACAAGGTCTCCCATATTTATAGGGAGGGAAATGTAGTAGCTGATGCTATGGCAAACCTAGGAAGCAATATTAATAGCTAGTAGTGCTGGAGCCCCCTGTCTAATCTGCCAAGCGAGATCCAAATTCTTTTCAACAAATATGGAAGCACATATGTAGATTAAGTGGTGTGGGATCTTCATCATCTACATTCTCAATTCAAGTGGGGGTGACTATTTCTCCTTGAATGGTGATAATATATGTATAGATTATGGAACTGATGGATTCTAAGCTCAGGACATTGTCATTAGAACTACTGTAGTACTTAACAATCGACATAAGAATGTGAGAAAAAAATGCATGAATTTAGCTAGTAAACACATAAAGATATCCATGTGGCTTTTAAAAGGTAGGAGAAAGAGATAGCCTAAATATTGGATTACTTGGAAATTAAAAAAATAAAGCCACACTAACTGGGTGGCTGACTAGACATCAACGAATTAGAAGAGGTGGGTGACAAATAGGCAGGCTATTACAATGACAAGTCAGATGAGCAAGGAGATGATCTACCAAATGATGATTAGAGGAGGAGACATTGATAGGTTAAGTTGGATCGAGGGTAATTATTTCTTAACATGCCCCATCTCTAGTGATATTGCATGAGATGGTAGATGCAGGTCAGTACTGAGGCTAAGTTCTAGTGTGGGAAAGGCTACATAGATCTCCAAAATTATTTCGATATGATGAACCCAGAACTCTTGAGGTCCATGATAGGCTCAAAAGGACTTATTAATCTTGCTAAATATCTTGCAAGGCATTCCATTGTTCTTGTCCTGAAACAATCTCATAGGTTTTATGTCTCTTTGGTTTCAAATATGGGTGGAAACATTGTCAAGATTGAACTAGCCTCTTTGGAGGAATTTTGATAGGACCCTATAGTCTGGTACATTATTTAGGAGGGTGAGGTGGATTCTTTCATTGACAGGATGATTGGTCATGATGAGAATTTGTCTCATCAGTATGTTGAGTTCTAGGAAGAGAATTACATATAAGTTCACATGGGGGTATTGATTTTGATGTCTATGAAGAGGTGATTAGGCAAGCCACAGGGCTCCCCATCAAAGGGAAAAAAATCAGTCAGTGTAGCAAGGTGCCAGACCCAAAAAACATGGGGATTTTATTCAAGGGATTTGATAGATAGAAGCTTCTAGTGCCATGGGGTTAAATTTGTCTCATGATAATGAAGTTCTTCACTCGTGAAGGCAGATTCAAGGTATTTTACCACTACCATTTTACTTTACTCAACCATTTCAGGAATAGGATGGAAATTAGCTTTCCCTTTTTCTTATTGTCTTCTCTAGAGAATTACATTAAGTCAGCTAAGTAAATGCAGGCCTAAAATCCTAACTCCCCCCCCATTCCCATCTACCAAGGTCTCATCTTGAGATTATACCACTTTCATTTGGCCTTGTGTCCCCTGAAGCAAATTAAAGTTAGTCTTTTGGAAGGTTCCCCATCACACCCTTCTCCTAATGTTAAAGGTAAAGGAAAGAAATATGTTGAGACCCCCAAAATCTCCCCAAAAATTCTGCCAAAGGGGCCCAAAATTGAAGACTATAGCACCCCAATTGGGACCCCCTTATTTCCAAGGCTAATTCCCCTAAGTTACCTTGTGGTAAGCTTCAATCCCCTAGCCAGGAGATTTTGAAGGGGTCTACTAAAAGGGGTTGGAAGGTTACTAAGGAAGAAGGCAATGTTTAATCTAAAAGGGTTTAATCTATGAAGGAGGATCCTAAGGGAGCTGAGGAGTCGAGGAAAGTTTTGGACCTGAGTCTAAATTTGGTTGAAAATGAGGATGGGGGTAGTGTGGGTGTTCACAGGTCTAACTGTATTAATGGAATCCCATCCCTGAACCCTCAAGGCATTATCATCTCTGATGACTTTGAGTTTTTTGAAGATACTTCTGAGGCTGGTGAAGATGTGATTCCCTCAAAGTTAGAGCAAGAAGTTGAGGGAATGAGCCATTTTATTGAAATGAATAAGCCCTACTAGAATGAGATAGAGGAGGATGTTGTAGAGGCTCAAGGCCAAGGAAAGAAAGGTAACTTCTCTCTATGTGTCATGACAGTGGAGGAAGTCATGGCAATCAAGGCCAAAATGGACAAAATGCTTAAAAAATGGAGACTAATGGTTGAATATACCGCCAAGTCTATTCAACATGTGGCTTTTGTGTTTGCTGCAGTTAAGGATTTTGATAATAAGTTAAGGGATGTGGGTGTAAATAGTCTTGGTGACAATAAGGAAATCATTGAGTTCCTTGCCAAATATGGGATTACTAATAGCCCATAATTGCTTTGTTGGTTCTGTGTGTTAGCATATGTTTTTTCAATCTTGTTTTTCATTGTAGTGTTATGTATGTGTTGTTAGTGTGCTATTTGTGTGTTGTTTCTACCTCATTGGAGGATTTTTAAGCCCGTGGGGTAGCTTTGTAAAGGGCCCATGACCCTCTTTTCCTGCTTATTTAATCAAAAATAAAAAGGGTACACAAAAGCAGTCCATAACATAAACTATTATGCTGACTAATTATTTTATCTTCTATCTTTGTTGCTAGCGAAGATAGTTAGAGATAAAGTTTAACCTTATTGTTTTATCATAAAAATAATAATGAAATTTAACCTTCACTCAATAACTAAAATACTACCAATGACAAGATATTATATTTCATCTTACACACAACACATGTCTATTTTTTTAATAATTTCAAGCCATTTTTTAAAACTTCATAACATATGTCTATCTTTAAATTTCCAATGAATTATAAAATATGCCAATGATAAAGTTAATTAGTTAGATAAGAGGATTAACTAGTAACTTCCAATAAGAAATCTCAGTAGGTTTGTTTAAGATGTTATATAGAAGGTGATGCTATAATAGTTAAGACACAAGTCACAATCAAAGAGTTTAATGAGTGACACTTATGTGATCAGGAGAGTGCCAAGCCATGACTTTATCAGTTTTATTATTTCTTGAAATCATTTCACCTCTGGTAAGACTATACATATAGACATCATATAACTAAACTAATTATCTAATCATACTACACATGGCAACTCAATATCTATCAAGGATTAAAATAGCAGGTAAACCATTGATCTATAAATATTATCAGCCACAACTACAATGATTTATTTTGCAATGCTGTAAAAAAAGGAAGTTATATTGTATAACACATTACTGTCAATTTGATATGGATGAGCTTACAAACAGATTATATCTAGTAAGATCATAATATAAACTCTAGGACTGTATGATAATAAATATGAAGTAATATCATAACACTCATGTAATCCCATTATATCTTATAATAGTAAAAATCTCAAGGATATATGAATATATATAATATATACTATAATATGTTGTATATCATTGCATAACACTATTATATGTTTTGATATACAAATTATTGAACCTAAATGAATCTTATGTGTATATATATCATTGTTACAGTGTAAAATAAATCACCATTTATATATGTAGCATTGTTTTTCATTTTCTAAAACATTTTTGGTTTTGTCTATATTTGGATAACTTATAATATATCCCTGATTATAAATGATTTAGAATAGTAGAGATATATACATCCGTTATAAGTAATATATATATATATATATATATATATATATATATATATATAGGATCGCTATATGTTAATCTAGTTTACTGTATATATCTTACCATAAAACCCTATGACCTCACTACTCTCAGTTCATTATTTAATATAATCATTGTTTTATTATGGTTATTCATAACTCCTAAATCGATTCATCCCATTCAGTTCATTCTCTTATAAAATAAGGCACATCGTATATACACATGCAAGTTATCTATTTATAATTACCAATGATCTTCAAATATTCCAACTACGCAATTTTGATTACAATATTAATGTATAGATTTATATATTTTCACAATGAAATTCATGACACCACCTACCTTATGAAAACATCTAAATGGGAATGGCACGAACTAGAAGTCCTCTACTCCAATCTTCTCTTTTCCTTCTCTACTCCTAGCTTCACACTTTGTTGTTGTCTCTCCTCTCTCTTTTCTCCTCCCCATGCCCCCTTTTCTACTAAACTAGTAAATTCTCTTATAAGAAACAAAACATGGTCTTTTTTGCTTTAAGGATTCTTCTTTTTTAAAAATATATTCTTTAAATATTCAATTACTATTTTATTTTATTTTATTTTTATTTTTGTTTCTTTGATTCCCTTTTTTTTTAATTTTCTAATTTTAGTCTTATTTCTCATTTTATTCTTTATTTTTTGTCTTTTTCGATTTTCTCTCAATAGTAATTTCTAGATTTGCAACATTTAGAATTAATTAGAAAGATTAGTAATTTCACTCATTTATTTAGCACCTCTTAATTCCATGACAAATAAATCATCAAAATTAAATTAAATCAATTTATACTAATCTCCAAAACATTAATGGTCATAAATGCCATCACACAAGATAAAATTACCCAAGCATAAACATGAATTAACACGCAAGTCACGGAAGGTAATTCCAAAAAAGCATTAAGTTATGCTATCAAACCAAGTATAAATGACTATCTAATGCAAACAACATTAAACACACTTTGTTAACCATTCAATTACACATCTAATCATGTGATGGCTAATGTGGTGTGTGTAGGGTATCGATCAGTTTCTCTATCATCTTTTGACATCTCAATCTATGCCACCCTCTTCGATGATGCTCTACATTTGGCACACTCTAAGGGATGAGTTCTCCTACATCCATCTTATAACAAAATAGGTAATTAGGTTATAACAGTCATGATATACATTCATCATAGAATATAGCTAAAATGGCAAATCAACATGATCATAAATTAAACATATAATTATAACTAAACTATAACAATGTGATCATGTAACCTAAGAAAATCCTACTAGCCATATCAATATATATCTAAGCTTAGTTAAAAATAACCAAATTTGAATTTGTCAGCTATAGATATCCATGGATAATCTAGCAAGTTTGCCTGGTGAGGAATCAAGATGTAATGTCCTTCCCCTCTAAAGCTAGTCATCATCCCTAATGACTCTAATTCAATCATAAGTTATGATAAAAATCATTGTTTAGAAAAGCAAAAAAAAAAAAACATGACATACAATATCAAATTAGACAATGAATGGGAAATTTACTTGTAGAACTCACCATAGTTATTCCAAGCTGCATTATTCCTAGAGTATTGGTACCAAAAGACTTTGATCAATGGCATTTCCTTTTATGCAAAAAAAGTTTGTGAGCATAACTTACTCTGAATGTTCTTGTCATGACCACCTTGTGGTCCAGAACCGTCAAACAAGAGTAGCCCATATACATAATTCGGTAAAAGTTGCATTGACTTTCCAAAAGCACCTAAGATCATCATACAAATTAAAACAATAGACTAAGGAGAGTTTCATAAAATATTACATCCCCTATTCACATATCTCTAACCTAGAGAGTGTTTTTATCATTATGGAGAAAGTAATTAGGAAATCCAACAAGAATAATGTGTACAAGTTAATACTATCACTACTCCATAAAGTTCCTGATAAATATAACCTATCAATACTGTCACTACTCCAAGGAGTTCCTAACAAGTACAACGATGAATAGGAACTAGAAATATTACATTTCCAATGTATATAAATCATGGAATACCCATCCATAGTATACATACGTATGGACATATGATTGAATTTAACAAGTTATGCATATAAAATCCTAGATTCAACAAATCCATCTATTGGATCTAACTCATTAACAATCAAGTCAATGTGAGGATATATAGGATACCATCTTATCACTTAGAACTCATGCTCCTAATTCACCACTCTTCCCTTAGGTCTCTACAACCTAATGATCTCTAAAAGGTACACATTGCTAATGAATCACAATTCTATGCTAATAGATCGTAGAAAGATATAATATGAGATAAATAATTTTAGATGTGTCAACATACATATAAGAGAAATCATACATTCAATCCATGTAATTGTATTAAATTACCACTAGCCTTAACCTATAGTGTTATATATTCATGGTTAAGAGTAAATAATGTTAAAATTAATATAACATTAAAGACCAAGGATCACATCATCATCTTAGCCTTATAAGGAAACAAGTGAGACAATGTTTCCCTACTTGCTCGATGAGAAAGCAACAAATTAAAAGTTTATCTCAACCCCTAGATTGACAAGATGTTCCAAATGTCCTATACCCTACTCGCTTCTAACAAAAGGTACAAAATAACTTTTCAAAACAACATGATCTATGCAAAAGAGAATAATATCAATCAAATCAAGGGTATATAATATCTTAATAATTATAATTCAACTTATATTTCTTACTCTAGAATTTAATATATGATTCAAGGTTTGCCACTTCACGTGATCTAAATCACAAAATTAGGTAAAATAGTGACCCTAAAGAGTCATAAGTGAAAAGGTGAGAACCAACATCTCAAACATTCCTACATACCCTCATAAGGTAAAAGGACAACATCGCAACTCAATGTTACTAAAATACTATATATTTACCAAATTTGTACATATAGTATCACAATCTATTCCTATAACTAGGAGAGAAATAAAATACTAATCTCAAAGATATATCAAACCATCAATTCCTACAAATTCTCTCTCAACAAGAAGTAGAAGACATTCTCCCAAAAACTTCAAGGAAGTAGAGTCAAACATCATTCAAAAACAATTTCCCATAAAAGAGAACACTTAATCAACATCATGACAATATGAATCCTCACGGTAGCTTATAAAGATGTCAAAATAGAAATGAGATAATAACAACTAACCTCTAAACTAAATAAGAGAGATGACACTTATTCATAACCACATATCTTAAGAGTGCAATTTCCAAAAAACAAACTCCCAACACAAAGAACTATCAAGTAAAATAACAACACTCTACTAATAATATTCCCACTGCCTTAGGTGGTACTAAAATAAAAATGGTCTTATAAGATTTTCCATTCCTAGGATCAGTGAGTATAATACACACAACTAAAGCTCGCATATTAAGTGAGAAGCATATCATGCTTTAAACACTCACCACGTAAAACCAAAATGGTGAAGGTGACTTGATTACCTAAAAGGATGTAATTACACTTGGTGTGTTTGATCTAAGTGATCAAACTATGGTAAAAATCTTTTGTTCATAACTCATGAACTACACTATACACTTGTATACAATTATCACCATTGAGACATTTGATGAGACAAAACTATAGTAATTCTAAGAGGGTACTAGAGCTCTTAAGGATGCACTCTCACTATAACACACACATTTCATGAATGTATCAAAACTAATAATAGTCACCAAGCCATACCGAAGGATCTATCAAGTCTCAAAACTCCAATCATGATATAACATGGTTTCATATTAAGGCACCGCAAATCCAAAATACCAGTGCAATACCTCATGTCACTAGGTTCACATTGGTGAACATAAAGACATGAAAAAGATAATGGACTCATTAGGTCCTAAAGTTCAAGCCATAACTTTGATACCACATGAAACAACCCCATTGGGTTAACATAGAAAAACATGATTTTTTTAAAATTAAACACATATACCAAATATATATTACACCATGAGAATCTACAGAGACCAAAAGAAATACATAAGGTGTGATAATAACAACAAGCATAATACATCACATAACATTGATATCTAACATCACGAGAGTACACATCATAATGCGAATATAAGAAGTAATTATAATAACTCTACTAAAACTGTAATAAATCAACAACCATTATTTTCAAAGTATAATAATAATAAATTACAAATCTTCATGACAATATCCAATGATAAGTACAATACAATACAATGTAAATATAGATACATGGCTTTCACAGAGCATAATTTCTGAACTCAAGTATCTGTGGCAATCTCAAGTGTCATCTTAATAATTAATACTATAGTGGGGAGGGAGAGCATCATCCAAGTGATTTTACACACCATCCATAGACCAATTATCCCCTGAACTAATCCTATCAGTAAATGGCCCTCCCTTCATGGATGAGTAGATAGTGACAATGCAAGAATCCAGAGAGGCAAACAAGTACATGTGTGTTGTATGATTCTAAACTAAACATGTAGTGTATCATAGAAATCCATTCTATTATAAGATATTGCACAAATATGTGAATCACACTCATGAAATAAGAATGTCTCACTAAACATACTTTATCCCAATGTAATAATAAATAATAAATAATAAAGATCTAGATCAATCAAACTCATACACACCACTTGATCATACTACCTTCATCTGTCATTATGATACCAGTAAGCTAGTGAAGTCCATATCACTCCTTACTCCATATCAACAATGTAGATTTGTCAAATATAATTCAACCACAAGATTCAACGAGTATACATCCTATATACAAACACAACATATAACATGCTAGACATAGGAGTAATCAAAGCATACATTTATTTCATTAAATGTATGAATGAATCTTACTTTATATTTTATCCCATACTAGAAAGAATGATTACAGTTATACCATCTAAGTAAATACTCATCTAAATATATATTTTCACGTCCATAATAGTTTCTAGATATGCTACACCCTATGATAACCTATATTAACATAGACTAATATTCTAAAACATAACTACTAGTTTTCCACAAATAGTCATTTAAAGTAGTCTTAAATACATGGAAACATAAGCTTCTATTTAAGCAACATAACAAAGTAAGTCATAGTTTCCCATAGAGTGCAATAATATACTACTTAACAAATGCTACACTTTCAAGATCGTATGCCTGCATGTACAAGTCCTACTAATTGTCTCAAAACACTCTAATCATAGTGATAACCAATTATGCATGCATATAATCAAATCAAATGTAAATATGAGTTTGAGCATAATAATTATAGTATGTACCATCTGAATATAACATATATTTATACTTAATAATCTATGATATCCTATACTATTATAGGTTCTCAGCTACATAATAACACATAACCCAAACTTATGATTTTCTAGAATCAAGTGACACACATACATAATAACAATCAAGCATGGGGCTATACCACATGGGTATACCCTAAGTCCAAATTGCATACTAGTATTCAAGGAAATATAACATATAAACATGCATCATGATGCACTAGTATATGTTAAATATATATAAACATCATCATAACATATATTACGCACAAGTATTTAATATTAGATGCATATAACTAACAACCAATCAAACACTTGTAGAGAAGTAGAGAACTCATAACCCATTATAACTTGCATTTAAACATCTCATTTTGATTTTCCAAGAGACTATTCCAAAGGGTTATAGTTTCTAGTTTCTGATAACTCAATGATTTACACAGACCATCTCTTAAACTATAAGTATGATCCCTATGTACTAGCACTTGTATATTATACACCACAAGTAGTTATTCCCAAATCTATGCAAATACTGAATCACTATTCATTTATACTTTAAAACAAGAGATCCCTAAAGGAATTTATAACTCTAATTAAGGATCTCAAATCACATACTTATTCTTAGATAATGAAGATCCATGCCAAGTTATCAATATGCATCTACCATTAATGCTAAGTTAGGAGCCTAACACTTATTTGATATAGTTTCACAATTCTTAGTTCCTGGACACCCTATGTCTCATATAACCATCTATTAATTTCCAATAAGAATTCATGGTCTAGACTATGGTATACTGGTCATTTACATTGCATATAGTACAAAAAAGTACTAACCATTAATGGAAAGATCTCATTGTATACCATCCAATAGGTTAACACTTAGCAATGCATTGAGAGTTACATTAGCTAGCAATGTAAGTATACTTACGAAAGATGATTTTATAGCTAGCTCAACAAGCTGAGATACTCAAGAAATATGATACCTAGATATAAAAGATCATTTATAGTATAATGACTTAATTATAGTTTAATACATTAAGTTAATTTTAATCACATGTATATCATTGCTAGATATCTCTTATACCCAAAGTATAGCCAAATAATAACAACTCTATTTTAACTCATGTTATAATAACATAAATAAAACCCAATGTATCTTAACATTTATGCTTCCTCAATTTAGATCGAAAAATACCAGTTGCCATCATGACACTTCATCCAAAAGGAAGGGAAAATATTATACTATAATTCCAATTCTAAATCATAACTATGAGAAAATATACTACTTGGTATCAAACATAACAAAAAGGGTACACAAAATTAGTCCATAACATAAAATCTTATGTTGACTAATTATATTATCTTCTATCTGTGTTGCCAGTGAAGATAACTAGGGATAAAGTTTAACCTTATTATTTTATCATAAAAATAATAACAAAATTTAACCTTTACCCAGTAGCTAAAATACTGCCAATGATAAGATATTATATTTCATCTTATGCCCAGAACATGTCTATTTTTTTAAAAAAGTTCGAGCCATTTTTCAAAACTTCGTAACATATGTCTATCTTTAAATTTACAATGATTTGTAAAATATGCCAATGATAGTTAGACAAGAGGAATAATTAGCAGCTTCTAATAAGAAATTTTTACAAGTTTATTTAAGATGCTATATATAAGGCGACGCTTATAATAGTTAAGACACAAGTCCTGGCTAAAGAGTTTAATCAATAATGCTTATGTGATCAGGGGAGTGCCAAGCCATGACTTTATCAACTTTATTATTTATTGAAAGCATTTCACATCTAGTAAGACTGTATACATATATACATCATATAACTAAACCAATTATCTAATCATGCTGCACATGATAACTTAGTATATATCAAGGGTTAAAATAGTAGGTAATCCACTGAGTTATAAATCTTATTAGCCACCACTATAATGATTTGTTTTGCAGTGTTGCAAAAATAAAAAGTTATATCGTATAACATATTAATGTCAATTTGATATGAATGAGATTACAAACCGATTATATGTAGTAAGATCATAATATAAACTCTAGGACTATATGATAATTAATATAAATTAAGATCATAATCCTCATGTAATTTGATTATATCTTATAATAGTAATAGTCTCAGGGATATTTGAATATATACAATATATACTATAATATGTTGTAGATTGTTGCATAACATTATTATATGTTTTGATATACAGATTGCTGATCCTAGATGAATCTTATGCATATTATATACATAGCATTATTACGGTGTAAAATAAATCACCGTTTATATATGTAGCATTGTTATTCATCTTTTAGAACATTTTTGTTTTTGTCTATATTTAGATAACTTATAATATATTCCTGATTTTAAATAATTTAGAATAGCAGAGATAGAGATATATACATTTGTTATAAGTAATTTACATGTGTGTGTGTGTGCATGCATGCTCATATCATTATTTATATCGCTATATTTACATAGTCGTATACCTTCTTGGATATACCCCTTTCATGGATCACTATATGCTAACCTGGTTTACTATATATATCTTATCATAAAACCCTACGAACTCACTACTCTCAGTTTGTTATTTTATATAGTCATTGTTCTATTATGGTTATTCATAAATCCTAATTGATTCATCCCATTTAGTTTATCTCTCATAGAATAAGGCACGCCGTATATGCACATGCAAGTTCACCATTTATAATTACCAATGATCTTCAAATATTCCAACTATGCAGTTCTGATTACAACATTAATATATATATTATATATATTCATAATGAAATTCATGATGCCACGTACCTTATGAAAGCGTCCAAATTAGAATGACGTGAACTAGAAGTCCTCTCCTCCAAGCTTTGCTCCTTTCCTTCTCTATTCCCAGCTCCACACTTTGTTTATACCTCTCCTCTCTCTTTTCTCCTCCCCACACCCCCTTTTATACTAAATTGGTAAAATCTCTTATAAGAAACAAAGCATGGTCTTTTTTGCTTTAATAATTCTTATTTTTTAAAAATATATTATTTAAATATTTAATCACTATTTTATTTCTTTTTCTTTTTTTAATTTTTATTTCTTTGATTCCCTTTTTTTAATTTTCTAATTTTAATCTTATTTTTCATTTTATTCTTTATTTTTTATCTTTTCCACTTTTATCTCAATAGTAATTTTTGGATTTGCAACATTTAACATTAATTAGAAACATTAGTAATTTCACTAATTTATATAGCACCTCTTAATGCCATTACAGATAAATCATCAAATCTAAATTAAATCAATTTATACTAATCTCTAAAACATTAATGGTCATAAATGCAATCACATAATATAAAATCACCCAAGCATAAAACTAAACTAACACACAAGTCACACAAGGTAATTCCACAAAACCATTAATTTATGCTAGAAAGCCAAGTATAAATGAGCATAAAATTGCACTAGATCCTAGCCAATCAACAATAACCATTCAATTATGCATCTAGTCATGTGCCGACTAATGTAGTGTGTGCAGGGTACTAGTCAGTTTCTCTATCATCCTTTGACATCTCGATCTACATCACTCTCTTCGATGATGATGTCCCTCCAACACATTCTAGGGGATGAGTTCTCTTACATCCACTTCATTACAAAATAAGTAATTAGGCCATAACAATCATGATATACATTCATCATAAAATATAGCTAAAATTACAAATCAATATGATCATAGAGTAAACATATACTTATAACTAACCCATAATAATGTGATCATGTAACCTAAGAAATATCCTAATTCCCATATTAGTATATATCTAAGCTTAGTTAAAAATAACCAAATATAAATTTGTCAGCTATAGATATCTAGAGATAATCTAACAAGTTTTCCTAGCAAGGAATCAGGATGTAATAGCTATAATAAGCACTAAGTGCTTTGGATTCCAAATCCAAAAGTCAATACAACTCTAAACACCAACTCTCAATACACCATACTTAACACCTGAATCTATGCAAGATGTGTATCTCTTGGCATACATTATGAGTCTAATCAAATAGTGGTCCATCTTTCTTATATTCTTCATTCCTCATTCCATTTTTCTTTCTTCTGGGTGAACTACATTGGCTTGAGGTCCATCCAGACTATGTAGGCAACACTTGGATACATGATGTATCTCAGGTCAGCTCGACCACTTTCATTCTTCTATTCATCTCTTTTATCACTTTGTGCATACTTGTATGCCTAGTTTTTATCATTGATTTAGTCCTACGACCATTACATCCATGTTTGCACCTGCTCATATTTAATCTATGCATTAGGTTTTATCCTTGAGCTATGTTTTCTAATTTTCCCTATAGTGGCACAATATTTAAACCAACATTCAATTAAATCAGCCCTACTAGGGCAAAATTAATTATCATTGATCAAAATTAGCCCTACTAGGCCAAAATTGCTTTATCAACCTATCAAATCCACTCTGTTGGGGCACATTATTATTTCCTTTCTCTGGAACAATGCTTTCATTTTTCTCCTAATTCTAGGCCCTATAGATTTTTCCCTCATTCTAGTAGTTTTAAAGTATGAAACTTATCTTGGGATCAATCATTCTTTAAGCGTGTAACTTTCACCCTGGCTTTGGGTGAGTTCAAAGTGTGTCGCTTTTATTTTTGGATTGTATCCTTCCCACTTCCCCCCACCTTGAGGCCTATTATATTTTGATCATTGAGAATCAATGCATGTAGTCATTAGCTCAATATTGATTTAATTTCATCCATCAGTTAATTTCATTATCTCTCTCTTTTTGAGAGTCCATCCTTCTCTTTCATCCTTTTATATCCTCTCAATGGGGCATCATGGGTCATTTCCTTCCAACTTCTTCTTGACAACCCTTTTCTTTGAAAAGACATTTCATCTGAATGTCTTGTTACAACTTCTAAAATAGGGTCAAAATGTAGACATCCAATTCCTAATACCATTATGTTGAAATTGTCAATTTTACTCAAAATTTTGTAACAATGCATAAATTGGGCCAAAATCACTTAAACGTGCTAAATGGTTCGATATTTTCATATACAAGTGCAAATTTAGACTAATGTATCCTTGAATGGGGCAATGCATTTTATGTGATTATTAAATTTTCTCAAATTATTTTGAGTCAAAATGATAAAAAAATAATTTGACGCTCTGAACCACTGAATTCTTCTAATTCAAAAGCATACAACATGTGCATGTGTTATTTTATGCCAATAATATCCTAAATAGGGTATTAGTTTGTATGCATCTAACACCTTCTTCTAATTATACTCTAGTTAAATTACAACTCAATAACTTGATATTTTGACTAGTTTGATTAAGTGGATAACCAATTTTCATAGAATTGTTAAAAAGTTAATTAACCTCACTTAAGCAAATTAATCCAAAACAAGGGCTTAAGTGAAAAATTCATAAAAGATATTGAGTATCTATTAATTGGAAATTCATTTCTAATATCTACATCATTAGGTGGCATCATCTGTGGGGTGGCATCCATATGCCATTAATGGAACAAATATCTGGTTTAAGCCCTCCCATACCTCATTAATGCCCCTTTCATCCAAATATTAATGGGGATATTTATGGATTAAGCCTGAAAAATTAAATTGATTCATGGCCATACATCTTGATCTCAAGATGGATGGTCATGGTTGATTTTGATTATTTCTAAAAATCTATAAATAGGAGGGCCAAGACCATAATTTTTATTCTTCTTTGGTGTAAACTTATTATGCAGAATTATCTTCACAAGTCATTTTTGTGTAGTGTTATTATGCTTAATTTACAATAAGATAGATTAACTACTATCATAATATTGATCAATTTAATGAGCCTAGTTCATTGGTACATTGAGAGATGATGGAGGAGCAAACCACTCATCATTGCTAAAGACTTGGAACACCAAATCAAGGGGAAAATCATGTTTTGAGTCGTACTTAGATGTGGGATGCTCTTGGGAAGGTATGTTGGTATATTCATTCTTTCAATAGCTCTTAATTTTTATTTACAAAACCCCAATGAGGGAGATTTATGAGTTATGTTCTTTATGATTATTTAAGTTTTCTTCACTAATGCATTATCTAACTCACTTTGGATTCCATCTCTACAATGAGCACAAGAAAATCCTTCTTAGGTTGAGAACCCTTCATTCTGAGCACTTGAGAGAACTACAAATAACTTTTCATTCCTTGTCCTTCACACTATGACCTCAAACTACATGAAAAAAATTGAAAACATACCTCACCTATGATAATGCTTACATGAGATCAAACACCCTAAAATCTGATCATGACCCTTCATTAGGCCATACTTTCTCTCTTTGCTCTCTAGACCTTGACATGAAAACCACAATAGGCCTTATAACTAACCTTCATGCCTCTTTCCATGAACCTCCACCTCACTCACATGTTATATAACCTCTCTTATGCTTAAACACTACCATACATCTTTTGCAAGCCTTAAAAGTATATCATGATACCTCATTAGACCAGGTAGGATCCAAGAGAGGTCTAGATGCAGACCTAAACTAAAGGTCTTACCCTTATAGGCTCACTATGAAACTCTCGTGAGTGTTCCAATGCCCCACATATATTCTCAAACAACCTTCACAACTTTTCACATGCTTGAGTTCACTCAATTCACCATACTACCTACACATACCTTCTCACAAAGTCTAGAGTGGGCTTCACAAGACACCTTGACTATGCTCAAGCATAATGACCTTAATGATATCACTCAAATTCACATAAGAACACCCATAACACTGCTATCATACTCTTTCTAATGACAACAATCTTCCATAACCTCATATAGACCTAAAACCACATGACCAAGCTTCATATGACTTGACACCTCTCTTCCATACACTTGAACACCTTTGACATCAACCTTGACTTTCATGAAACCATAATACATTAGTTGCCTTCAAATTTTATCTTACCTTAAAATTATCTCTTGACCACACTATTCTTAATGCATCTTGTCTCATCAGATACTATCAACTAGGCTTAGTCACCTTTGTTTATTCATTTCACCATGCTTCCTTTACATGGCTCACCCTTCCATGATATAAACCTTCTATGGTCACAACATTCATGAAAATATAAATCTTGATCACTCATCACCTTTGACAACATCTTGTTGCCAACTGAGAATACACGCTCAATAGATTACTACCATGCTCAGCATTTCTTTGACATTAATGACCATTATGCCTTTGCATGATGCACCCTTTTGATATCAATGACAACAACATCCCAACAATTAGTAAGCAATATATATATCATTTTAATATTCCTAATTTCTTGAATAATTATGGTAGGGTGTTTCTATAATTAAGCTACATACATGTGTTCCATTTTTGGATATGGGGAGGAGAATTTGAGAATAGGGAGACACGACAAAATGGTTTCACCATTATTTGCATCATGATGACACAATAATTTTTTAGCAATAAGAGTAGACATAAGATTTGCATGGTGTTTGATTTTACATTTTTAGGATGGCCTTTGGATAAAGAGAACCAATAAGAATTAATGAGTTATTAATATGTAACTTTTATATTGAGGAAGTTATGAGCTCCACAACGTTTTTTCAAAGGGAAGTTCACACGAATACTAGAGCATCACATCATAAGTATAGTGGTGTAACTCCAAACTTGGATTTACATAAAGAATTGTCAAAAATATATGAAGGGAATAAGTGGTGATGGGATAATTTCATCAAGGGATAGAGGAAACATACTTAGGGCATCTACGTAATGTATTATCATCATTGATGTTATCACCATTTTTAGCTACCCTATTACTTTATTTGCACTCATGCAAGTGAATTTTCAAGTATATTCAGTCATGAGTAATAAATCAACAAGATGTACTTGTTAGCCTAAGTTGGTTCACCTATCAGGTATGGGATCTTTAATCTAAAGGTACATGGGAGTTTCCAAATATTGGAGAGAAGAAATCATTAAATTTCACATCAAAGAGGAGCATATGAAAGGTACATGATTCAGATTACATGGACATTATAGTTTGAATTATGATAATGACATGGAGACACTTGTGTACTTGGGTTTGCATAATGTTCCTTGGTAGGAGATACATCATCTCTTAGGTACTAGATACAAACTTTGTGGGAGGTACAACATGACTCATTACATTGGCATGGTGATTCCTGATCATCTTGGTTTGTAATTGATTGAGAACAAATAATTTTGGGAAGGGCGGACTTGTCATGTCCCATTTTAATTAATTTAAAATTGGTGAGCCTTATAGTCTATTCCAATAATTTCCATGGGCTATGGTAAGGAATAAAGGATGTAATTTATTTAATATTTATATTTGGTCCTGAAATGATTTTATTTTCAAGGTATATTCATTGGGCCAATTAAATATTAAATATTTAAAATAATATTGGGTTCCACCATTTGAGGTGTTGAGTTTCTTAAGAGGCATTAGTAACTCCTAATTTTAATTTATAAATATTACATGACAAGTTATGATAGGTTGCCATTTTGGAATGACAGATATGTCAGATTTTATGATAAGTTGTCATTGACTATCTTTAGTCAATAATTATGGGAAAGATCTAGACTTATTTAATTTTAATCATTTCCCATAAAAGTGGCACTTGGATTTATAAGTGAAGTGAATGATGATTTTATAATGAAACTTACCAAATGTGGCATGGATTTCTAGGAGATAATATTGATGGGGTTCCAAGGAAACTTTCTATTTTATAAGTGGGTCAAATTTGAGGAAGATGGAAATGAAAACAAAGGAGAAAAAGGTAGGATCTAAATATCTTATGGGTAAGAGGATAAAGATAGAATTAGTTTCATTTTCTAACTCATGTCATCTCCTCAAATCAAGGATATTAGGATTTTGCCTCCAACCTTGTGGTCTCTAGTCTATTAATATGCAATGATTTTATTCTGGACTATCTTTTAGCCATCTCAACAAATTCTTGGACTTTGTAGTTTAATTCTACATCTGAGGATGAAAACATTCAGGTGAGGATATTTTTGGATTAAAACCATTGATTTTAGTAGTTAAAGGACATATCCCCTTTGATTTAATAAGGGGATCTCATCTAGAGATTGCATTAGAGCTGATTGGTATTGTGTATGCAAATTTTGGTGAGTTGTTTGCATATTTTTAGGTGTCTTTTGGGGTGGTTTGACTTCCATATTTTTTCTATTGTGTTGGTTGCATTTATAAGTGATATATATCAATATTTTTATTCTATATAAAGTTCCAAGTTCCACCATTTAGATATGTGGGAAGTTTGAAGTAATTTGGTGTCAAAATTACCAAATTTGGGGAATTAGGAGTAATTGTTTGTTGCAGTTGTGTGGAGCTTTGAATTTCAGATTTATAGAGGTGCGTGGTTGGATATTATTCTATTGTAAGATAATATCACATGTTTATCAAACAAATTTCAATAATAGGAAAAGATTCAGAAGTTACTATGTAAAAATTATCAAATCTGGGTTCTAGTTTGTGAAGGAAATTGTTAATTTTATACGAGTACCTCTTTCTATATTTCCACATTATTTGTAGAGGGTTTGAAAATTAATGTTATGATTCATATTTTATGTGTATTTCAATCTTTTCAATAATGTTTCAGAATATCTCTTTTGGGGACATGACAGAAATACTTATAAAAAGGGGAAAATAGTGTTTGATAAAGAAGCAACTAAAAGTTAGGAATTAGAAATTGTTTGATCATGAAATGATGTTGGGATTATTTGAATCTTCAACAATTTTGAGACAATATAGCACATGTATATTTAAAACTTAGTAAAATAAATGTAAATATTTTAAATATTTGAATATCTTCTAAATTTTTAAAAAAATATAAACTAAATTAGGTTTTCTAGAAGGAGAAAAATTATAAATATTAAGGAAAATTAGCATCTTACCTTCAAAATCAATATCCAATTTTCCAAGCTAGTTTCTACTACCCAAAGCCAATTTGAGTAGTGTGTGAAAAATACCACATGAATTCTTAATCTCGAAAACAAAATCATTTTTTTCCACAAAATATAGTAAACGCCTATCATGTGAGTCTAGGTTGTTGTATGGCACACATGATTATAGTGGAACATAAATCTTTGAATACATTTTTTCCAAGTCTAAAAATGATTATTTCTTGATGCTAGTCATTTTAATCCTAAAAATATACACAATTGATATATTTAATTACATTGGCATATTATTGAAATATGCAAAGATTACAAATTCATTGACCAACCCCATTATAAAGAAGAGTTGTGAAGTGGCTTTAGTCACTGAGCCTAGCTGAAAAAGTGTCTAGTTATGAAGTGGATTTGGTTAAAACTTGAAACATGTTGTGTAGATTTTATTTTGTGTTATATAAGATTGTAATAATGTCAATAAAATTTGTTACTATAATAAATAGTTTAGATGACATTTATTATGATTTTGCACAAGCAGTAAAGGAGCATAGTACATAAAATTTATAATTTAGTGCCTATAGTCAATGTATAGAATATTATAAATTATAATAATAATTGATATGAATATATTGTAATTTGTAATATATAATATATTATATGTAGTATTATAAATTTATATTATTTGTTAGATAAGATAATTATAATTATTATATAGATACTATATAGTATCTTTAAATATTATTTTATATAATATATATTCTAATATAGTTTTATATTGTGAAAAAAAATCTAACTGTCAAAGATGGTTAATTAGAGAAAAAGAGGGCGAACCATACACCTTTGTATATAAAATCATAATGGCCTCATAGAAATAGCTAAATGCCCAAATGCCATACCATAAATACACCATATGGTTTGACATCGAGCATATTTAATCTATGCTCTGTCATCATCAACTCACCATCCTCTGGTTACAATATTCTTGGCTGTTAACTTGTAGTTTATAGTTGACCTCCAAATGTAGTATTTCATTCTATAAATGCAATTTACTTTTTTTTTCAAAATTTACTATAATGATCGAGTAAGTTTTCTATGAAATTCTAATGACATGATAGACCTCATTGATATAAAATAATCAAAAGTTGCCTTTGTGCCTTAAATAAAGCAAAAATGTAGTAAGAAGCAAAAAAGACATTTTAACCACCAACGATTCATTAAAAGCACTCAAAGTCTCCATTAAACAAAAGGTTTGCCTTATAGTCATGCCTTGATTGCACATTATATCCCCAACTTATTGCTATAATTCAAACCAATAACAATTTACTTTGTTTTGTAGTACCTATGGCAGGTGAGGCATCCTAAGAGATTATGATTGTTAGCCACTCCATTAATTATATGGGATTGGTTCACATAATATTGTATAAATCAAGGATTTCTTGCATGTCATCAAGGTGGCTCTAGATATTGTGATGAAAAAAGAGTTTGTAAAGGGGATTCACAAGTGGTCATCACCAAAACTAAGTGTGTAATTGTATGCATATAAATCCACTCACTTCATTTAATGTCACTAATACTACTATTAGTCAACACTAATTCTACTTATCTAATTTATCTCATCTAATCCTATCCTAAAATCACCCCCTTCTAATCATTTACCTCATATCTCCCATCAATATTTATTCATTCGCTAACTATAGTCTTATCCCACTTCATCATTAATTCACCTAATCATCTCTTTATCTTAATCTAACCCCACTTACCTTTTATTTGGGAATTTTAAATTTCTATGACCTACCTACCCACCTAATAACCTATTCTTAGGCTCTCCAACACCCCTCATCCCTAATCATCCACCTAATCCCTATCTACTCCCCTATCGAATCCTAATTAATCCCTAAGAGGATTCTAGAGTCCTCTCTATTCTCACCCCTCCTCTCTAGAAGCGTCTAAATCTAGAGGCTTCCAAAGAATTTTATATTCCTTTTTGTTCTCCACCATTGATCTCATTTAACCAACTTCAAATCCCATCCATAAATGTCTCCCTCCAAAATCTATTTAAACAACTCACTTCCTCCATGGAAGGTCATCTTGAAAAATCATAAAGCCTCCATGTCCAATTAGCAAGTGAGCATCAAATCCATGTCTATGCATCTATAATCAACCATCAACAAGCCTTTGTCATGCCATCATAATGTCTAAAATATGAGTCTAAGGTAAAAAATCTCATCCTCTTATTTTTTAAATTGTTTGATCATGGTTTAGAGAATTTAGTTTTAGGACTTAGAGCATTTAGTTTTAGGATTTAAGTGTAGGATTGAATAATTTATTTAGCTAATTGCATTTACTTTTAATGGATCTAGAATTTACCTAGTAGTTTGATGTTTAAGCAGTTTAAATTATGTAGTTTAATCCATAGAGCTTGAATTTTGTACTACATTTTGGTGACCATGGTGGGATCGACATTCTTTTCTTAAACTAACCTTGGGTACTTTAAGTGTGTTTTGCCCAAGCTTGCAGGATTTATAAATAAAAAGGATAATTAGCAACCACAATGCTTTTATCAGGTATGTTAATTTATTTTTAGAACAAATATAGTGCATTTTAGTTTTGGGCATGTAGATATTCTTAGAATGTATAATATCTCTGAGGCCCATTTTAATAGGTAAGCGGTCTAATTTTCAAAGCAAGATATGTCCAAATTTAAGAATTAAATGACACACCATTATATATTTTATGGATTTTTTTTGCACAATAGGGCTCTCTATGTAGTGATTTAGGGGAGAGTTTGGTATTTTTTCCTTAGGTGCCACCACCTCTCTATCTGGCAGTCCCACTGTTATTGAGCAATCTGATTCCCAATCAATGACCTTCTTATTCTCCTATTTGCTTGTCTCAGAATCTTGCTCCGATGCCCTACCTGTTCCCCTTACATAGCATATTAGATATAAAGAAATGTTGGTGACATGGTTTTGATCCCTTGAGTGCTTTTAATTTAACTTTTTCTCTACTCGGGCTACTACCTCCTTGATTTCCTTCAGCAGTTGAACGTCGACACTGGGTGAAGAATTGGTTATAGTATAGACCTGTTAAGAATTATTTACCATTGACTCCTTCCTCATGACTCATCTTTCTTAAGCTAGGTCAAATAATTAATATAGAAAGAGAAATTCATGGTTCCAAACATATAAATAAATGTAGATGTCCTCCAAAGCCTACCAAGCCACATGTCAACTCCTTTATAAAACAAAGGTTTCAGTTTGTTTTTGGGGTTTTGAATCTTGAACCAAGAAAAGAAATCACCCCAATTCAGAGCCTTTTCAACTTGATCCAATCATATAACATCACTTAGGATCCTTCTCCCTGTGCTAATTTGCATCATCCTATTTAAGATAGAATTTTCACTTTTTTAACTAAGAAGAAATAAAGGGATAAAAGCTGCAAAAAGGGTAAAATGGGTATGGTAAAAAAAACTTGGTAGAAATGCACACTTGAATCAGATGAAGTGGAGAACTCTTTTTTAGCTAAGGGAAGATGACTTGTATAATAAAGTACTTAAAGCAAGCTTATTTTTTAGATAAAGAGGAAGGGTGGATTGTCTAGCCGGGGATATATCCAAGAAAGTGTGAGCTATTTATGGAGGATGTCAATCCACACTTGTAAAACAAGTTAATGTTGAAAGTAGATGAAAGGAAAGTTGCATACATGAAAGTAACATTAAACAAATATTTTGCTAATGTAAGCTAAAGATATAATAAACTAACAAAATAGATGTTAATTTAATAAATGGATGTTCTATTTTATTCTGGTTGAGTTTGGTTGGGTCTGTGACAAAAAGTGGGAAAAAGCAAGGTTTGATCAAGGGTTCAGTGATAGCTTGAAAAGGAGGGTTTTGGCCAAGGGGTTAACCATTGCTAGTTATGGGACAACCATCACTGGTTAGGTAATTGTCATTAGTTGTAGGTAATTATCGATGGTTAGCTACAGTTGACTACGGATTTTAGAATGCTCATGGAAAAGGGCTGTAAATCAAGTATAATTAAATGCAAGGGGTTAGTTTGGAATCTGGTAATGATAGGATGAAAATATAAGTGATCTTAGATGATATTAGAGGTATGATAAGAAGAATTTAAAGAGGTAAGATCTAGATAGGAATATACAAGTAGAATAAAAAAGATAAGTGGAAGAAATCAAATGCTTACTTGATCCTAAAGGGATTTTGGCAGCATAACGGTGCTTGAAGGAAGGCTAGAAGAAATTTACTAGAGGTTCAGATTAGTGGCTACTGGAGAAACCTGCATGAAGAATCCTTGAATGCCTAGAAGACTTGAGTACATGTATGAATAATTTGGACATGTATTTTTTTGGATCTCTTTCTCCTCTTGCTCACTTCCTTTTATAAGCAAAAGGGGATGGAGTAAGAAGGATAAGGATGAGGAGTAATGAGACATTTGTGATGTGTTAGAGGATGGGGCAGAGAAAGTATTAAATTTTATTCCTGATTGCCTCAAGAATAGTCAGTGTTGTGTTACTAGCTCAAGGACCTAATCATCAACAGTTAGGGTAACTATCGATGGTTGCCTTAACCATCACCAATCAAGGTGTCGAGCAAAAATGGGTTAAAAAGTGGGTAAAAGGGGTGAAATTGGTGTTAAGTTCAGTTAGGGTGAAATGAATATGAAAAGGGATTAGTTCAAAATAGGTTATTTCAACATTAATCATTATGGTTGAAATAGGTTTAAGAGAAGTCTGAGGCATTTTGACAACTAGAATAGTGTGCAATTTTCTAGTGTCTAAATTTTGCCACATTTTGTTATGTGACTTGTATTTGCAAGCTATAAAATAAAAATAGATCATGTGGTTGAAGATTGGTTGAAGGTTAGTTTGCCCCAAGTATGGGAGGAGTTCCCCTTCAAATTAGGAGATGATGAGGAAAAGCCATTGGGTTAGGGTTTGATGAATGGTTTATGGTTAGTCACAAAGGTGAGTGACAAGAAGATGGGTCAAAATTGGGAATTTGTAATGGAAACATGTGCACAATATGTGATATCTAGGATCATAAAAGGACTAAAGATGCCAATATTGATAAAAACAAACTCAACATTAAGAAGACAGGTGACCAATAAACCATGTGATCATATTGTGATGGCTGGGTACACTTATTAGCCTTCTAAGCAAAATGGATCGGTGTCAATGTGGGTATCTAAATTTAGAAGTGATCCCATGTGTGGGTATCTAAAATTAAAAGTGATCCCATGGAGGACTCCAATATTTTGGTTGTGCACTAAGTATAAAATGTTTGAATGTTCAACATGGCAAAGTCAGTCGATGTGGTCAAAAATACCATGGTAAGGTCACCAAAAAAAGATGCAAAAGGTTTGGGTCAAACTGGTCAACATCAAGATGGATGTGGTGTAATGGTTCAAGGATAATGTTTAATGGTTGAAAAGAAAGGGATAACCGAGCTGAATCTAGATGCACTAGGCAAATGAACACTACCTACATAGTTCTATGGACATAGTATCTAACAAAAAATTTATGTTGTATGTAGTTCTAGTTCTAATTGGATGATTGTTAAAAGAGGAAGGAAGAAGGAGAAAATTAATCTCCAAAAATTCAAGGGAAGAGAATTCCCCAAAATAGATTGAGGTGGCTTTCAAATGAGTTTCCCCAATTTGACATACCACATGGTTTGTGTTTGGTCAAAGGTAGTGTTGGTTCCGATCGAAGAGAGTGGGTCAATAAAAGGGTGGAGAGTAATACTCTCCAAGAACCAAGTGATGGAGAAGGAATCTCTAGGATAGAGGCTTGGTTAGGTTCAGGGGTGATGTTATGAAAAGGTAAAATGTGGGAAAAGAAGGAGACGTATGTTACCAATAGTAAAAAATATAAGGGAAAGAGAAGAAGGATGATGCCTTTTCATTGGTAAAGATTGAAAATATCACAAAATTTAGGTGGGGATTAATGAACCTTAGCCTTTTGAAAGCTTCACATAAGCATACGTAGGTTGATAAAATTACGTCTTGATCACGTTGTGTCTAGTAAGCTCAAAATCCCTTGATTCATAGTGAAGGAAAGAAGAGGAATAAGTGGTAAGTGAATGGTAAATGGGTGAATAGGGAAGATAACCTTATGTGTACAAGATTAACCCTTATATAAGTGACCTAAGAACCTTTAATGAAGCTTTCTTGGGATGTTCATTTTGTTTTTGAGAAAGTGTCTATTTGTGCTTTTGATTTTATTTACTTTGAGAAGTTTATGAAGTTGATCAATGTGAGAAGCTTCAAGGAATTACTTTTAATACAGATTTGACTTAACCATCCTTCAAGGGAGTGGTCTAAGTTTCTAATTTTTGGTAGCTATCCTTCAAGGGAACAATCTATCTTTAAAGCAATGTTTAAGAAATGAGGTAGTTATCCTTCAAGGGAGTAGTCTATGGAATGCTAAAAAATGTGTGACCCAAATGGTATATTTTGGTATCCCAAATAGTTTGAATGCTAGTGTTAGACATATACAAGTCTAATAAGGCTTAAAGGTATACCTTTATGAGGGCAAACTTTTAGCACAAGAAGGTAGTAGAGGGTGGAAAGAAATGAGTTTTAAGAGACAAAAGACCATGGGATTTCATGTCATAAAAGACAAAAAGTATCCATGAGAACCATGCTATGGGTAGAGCTCAGGTACCCATATTTAGGTTTAGGTAATAGTTGTGATGGATAATCACATGGTTCTATTTGAATCAAGTTATCCTCAAAATCAAAGGAAAAAAGGAGTGTGAGGGTATAAAATCTCATGAATCGAGGGATGAACTTAAGTTAGACAAGAAGGTGAGTTCAATTCTTGTTTTAATAGAAGAAAAGATGTAGATGTGAAGTATTAAGAGGCTCAGGTTCTAGTTTGCCTTTGAGGGAGGATAAATGATAAACTCCTAATCCATACTTATGGGTGATGATGTAGGGTCTAAGCCAATTAAAGGCAAACTTGTCTCTTTTACTTTTCTCCATGTTAGTGACATGTTGGTTCTCTTTGAAGATGAGATCTCTGATCTTGAATTCTCACTCTCTCATATTTTTTTTACAGGTACACATAATGCACTCTTGGTAGACATGAAGGTGGTTAAGGGCTATGAGGCGATGTTCATCAAGTAGCTCCAATTGAGATAAATTTTCTTGATGATATTCATTTTCAAAAATAATGTCTTGCAATGATATGTGAAAAGAGGGAATTTATACTTCGAGAGGCAAGACTGCCTCTTCTCTAAAGACAAGGGAGAAAGGGGTAGCACCTGTAGAGGTTTTAATGTTGGTGTGATAGGCCTAGAAAGCGAAGGGGATATGTAAGTTCCAATCTTAGCATGAAGTGTTGATGACCTTGGTTAGAATTTTGTTGAAAGCTTTAGCTTGTCCATTTGCTTGTGGATGGTAAGGCGAGGAAAAGCTAAGTTTGATGCCCCAAAGGCATTACAAATACCCTAAACTTGCTTGTTATTAAAATATTTTCCATTATCAATGATGATATTATGAGGAACACCAAAATGATAGATGATATGGTGGTTTATGAAGTCAACGATCTTGTCAGCTTTGGTAGAAATAAGAGGAATAGCCTCTACCCACTTAGTGACATTGTGAAGAATGAGGGTTGATTACTTTGATGATGTCTAATCCCCATTATGAGAAATGCCAAAGGTCTTTGGATGTTTAAAGGCCATGTGCAGGTGCATCATGTAAATTAGCATGTTGTTGAAATTTAACACACTTTTTTATAGTAACAACAGTCTTGATTAAGGGTGGTCCAATAGTAGCCAAGGTGAAAGATAAATTTGAAGACAACTAGGCCACTAAAGTGTCACCACAGATTCCATCATAGGATTCTTTGATAGCATGAAAGGCCTCATGACCATGAAGACAATAGAGAAGAATGCCATCAAAACCATGTTTGTAGAGGATTCCTCCTAATATGGTATAATGATAAGTGGTTTGGATGAAGGCTCATTGGGCATTCCTAGAGAGGTTAGGAGGAAGTACATTGAGGTTGAGGTAGTTGAAGGTTTGTTTTTACTAAGTATTTGAGGTAAATTCTTCCACATTGAAAATGGTAGGAAGGTCAAAGTGGATATATGAGGGTGTGATGAAATGGTGAATGGTGATAGAGAATTTGGAAGTGGCAAGTTGAGTTAAGATTTGGGAAGCAAGGGAAGCCATAGTATCCACAAACTTGTTAGTAGATTATAGAATATATTAGATAGAGTAATGGTTGAATGACACCAAGAGTGCATCAACTAATTATTTATAATTTTGTAGGATGTCATTTTTGCATTGGTAGGAACCATTAACTCGGTTGATGACAAGTTGGGAATCCTCGAAGACCATAATGGTTTTGACTCCCAAGGCTAAGGCAATTTGGAGAGCTATTACTAGGGCTTAATACTTATCCATGTTGTTGGTATACTCATAGCCAAGTTTGAAATAAAGAGGAATGGATTCCCCATCAAGGGGAATGAGAATAACTTTGACACCCCCACCATGTTGGCATTTGGATCCATTGAAGAACAAGGTCATTTGATGGGTGATGCCTTTATAAGATAGAGTCATTATAGACTCATCTACAAATGTAAGAGGAAGGTGTTGATGGTCTGGTAAAGGAGCTTCAACCAATTTGTCGATAATAGCTTGAGCTTTGATTGAATTCTACTGGAGGAACTCAAGGTTGAACTCAGTGAGGAGCACGAGCCACTTAGCCAAATGTTGGTTTTGGTATGGTTTAGAGTACATATAATTAAGAGGGTTAGCATTGGTGATAACATAAGTTTTATGATTGAGGAGGTAGTGACAATGTTTGGTAGCTATGAAGATGAGGGCAAGGTAAAGCTTCTTGATATGGGTGTATCAAGTTTCATACTATATAAGTGTTTGACTGATATAGTAGACAACTTGTTCCTTGTTTTGTTCATCATGATGTGTAAGCATTGTCCCTAGGGAATGGTTAGTGGTGGATATATAGAGGTAGAAGGGTTGATCCTCCTTAGGAGGGGTGAGAACTGGTAGAGAAAGAAGGTATTCTTTGAGAGAATCAAAGGCATGTTGATAGTCTTTAGTCCACTAAAAAGAAGTGTATTTATTAAGTAGATGGTGAAAAGGTTTACATCTATTAGATAATAGAGAAATGATGCGGTGGATAGATTGGAGTTTTCATTGTAGGCTATGAAGTTGTTTAAGGTGGGTTAGAGGTGGCATCTTGAGGATGGCTTAAACTTTTGGCAGGGTCTACTTCGATTCCTCAAAGAGAGATGATGAAACCAAGGAGTTTTCCAGATAAGACCACAAAAATACATTTTTTGGGATTTAGTCTAACGTGAAAATGGATGAGGCATTCAAATATGATAGTGACAATAGCTAGGTGGTCCTTTCAATGTTTAGATTTTCAAAGGAGATCATCCACATAGTCCTCAACAATTTTATGAATGAGGTCATGGAAGATGTAAGTCATGGCATGATGGTAAGTTGCCCCAACATTCTTAAAATTAAAGGGCATGACCCTATAGCAAAAAGTTCCCCATGGGGTGATGAAAGAGGTTTTATGTTGATCCTTAGGAGAAATCAAGATTTGATTGTATCCTAAGAAACCATCCATAAGAGATATCATTTCATTGCCAACAATAAGGTCAATAAGTTGGTCAATGCTAGGTAAAATAAAGCCATCCTTTGGACAAGCAAGGTTAAGGTCATGAAAATCAAGGCAAAGGTGAAGTCCCCTTACGGGTTTGGTGATAGGGACAATGTTAGAAACCCATTGGGGATAGTCTATGGGTTAGATGAAGTCTATGGATAAGAAATGTTGTAGTTCCTATTTTACAAGAAGTGTGATGCAAGGATGCATCCAACAAATCTTTTGGTGCACAGGTTTGGCATTAGGATAGGTGACAATGTTATGGAGGGTGATAGAAGGGTTGATTCCTAACATGTCCTTATAGGACCAAGCAAATGCCAAGCTATGGTTGTGAAGGAAGGAAGAAAATTCTCATTTCTCCTTGAAATCTAAGGATTGATTGATTTTGACTATTTAGGGATTATCCTGAGTACCTAGATTGATATCTATGGTAGATTCATTCAACATGGTTTATTTTTCAGAAGGAAGAGATTTATGGATAGAAGAATCTTCTACACCAAGATAGGTGAGAATGGAATAATCATCATGTTTTTGAATGGTATGTGTGGTAGGAAAATCATGTTCAATCATGTTAGAATGGATGAGAGGAAGGGTTTTAGTTTGGTCATCATTTTGATAGATCAAGGGGCCCAAACTAATAGTGTTGATTAAAAAAAAGTTAGGAGGAATGACCTCAAAGTCCTCAGACTTAGAAGGGGAATGGGTTGGTGAAGAATGGGTTTCATCTTCAATGTTGATGATGGTTTTGATGAGTTGGTGGGTTCTTTGGGTGGTTCAAACCCAAGGTCAAAGGACTCTCAAGGATTTTGGGATTTAATTTTGGATATCTCATGAGGTCCTTGTTTATAAAGGCCTATACCAAATCCTTTCCTGGCACACCTATGAAGATATATTTTGGAAAATGTGGGTTTGTCAAGGTATGAGAAGTCTATGGTAAATGATTTTTTGAAGGGGTAAAGGTGGGAGCGGTAAGTGGATGATCAAGTCCCCCATAGATGAAGTTGGTTTGATGGTTGGGTAGCCTGAAAGGAATGATGGAACCAATGTTGGGGTCATAACTGGGATTATAGATGAGACTCTCATACTTTTGAGAAGTGGGGAAAGCATCTAAAGCTAAAAGGCAATATTCTCCCAATGAGAGATGTTAGAATGTGGGTTCTAAGGGACCCTCTTTTAGAATTTGAGATGAAGGGATGAATGAGCTCGTTGAAGCTTCATAATGGGTAGTGGTGGAAGTGTTGTTAGTGGGTGGTGAAGTGGAAGAGGTAGGAACAAGGAAATCATTTGGATGATAGTTCATATTACATAAAGTAAAGACACTTAGGTAAGATTTGATGGTGATGACTTGACCCATATTCTCAAATTTGACACATCAGTGTAAGGTGTAAGGGACACAACTCATGGCATGAATCCAAGGGCATCCAAGTAAAACATTGTATTAGAACTCACCCTCTACAACATAAAAGAGTTCAAGAATAGTGCGAGGTCCTAAATAGATGTGAAGGATGATCATGCCTAAAGTAGTGGCCATGGTGTCATTAAAAGAGTGAAGGACCACTATAGTTTTAGACATGATGTTCTTAGGTAGTTGTAGTTAATCATAAGCATGTGAGGAGATAATATCAATACTAGCTCCTCCATCAACCATCACCCTTTTAATGTAGGTTTGGTTGATGTATGTGGTGATAAACAAGGGAGGATCAAGATCCTTAGGATGAACAGATTAAATCTTAGAATCCTAAAATGTGACGAGGTTGGAATGGTGAAGAGTTCCAACAAAGGTAGCTACAGGTTGAGGATCATGTGGTTAAACTTTAATGGATTGGAGGGTCTCAATAAGTGCTTGGTGATGATGGGGTGAGGTGTTAATGAGTTCATAAAGACTCATCTTCACTAGAGTTTGGTGAAGTTTCTTAATCACTACACATTGTATGGATTCAGATGGGTTGGAGGAAGGGACACCCAAAATGGATATCTTGGGTTTTGGTGATGGTGTAGGTAAAGGTGAGGCTATGCGAGGTTGGTTGGTAGGTTGAGAGTTAGAAGGGTATGTCAATGGGATGAATGCTTTAAATTTCTCTTTAGCTTTTTGTTGGGACCTAGATCAGGTAACCATGTGGATAGTATGGGTAAGAGAAGGCGTTGAACTAGATGGTTGTTTTAGTTTCTCCTCACTTTCAAATGAGAGTGTGGGAGAGGGTATGGTTTGGAAGGGTTGAGTGGATGGTTGAGTTGGTAATGGTATAAGAGGTGGTTCATTTGAAAAAAGATCATACTCATCCATCAAGTTATGGACAAGGGTTTAAAGAGCTTTACAGCTTTCCATATCATGTCTAGGTGTTCTATGATAGGCACAAATTAATTGGTCATTAAACTAAGATGGTGTGGGACATGAGTAGTCAATTTTTTTAGAAGGGTCAAATGGTTTGATAGGTGGTAAGTGGATGGAGGAAGTTTGCAACAACATTTGCAAGATGGTTGAATAGGATTCAGTCAAAGGTGTTGAGGGTGCCAAGGTTTTGGTTTTAAGAGGTAGAGTGGGAGTCTCTTTTAGAGGAGGTCTCACCAAAGATTTGGAAGATGATTGAATAGTTTTGGCAAATGGTTTAGGTTGAGATTGTGTAATTGGGGTTGGTTTTCTAAAGGATTTTAGAAGTTGAGGGTGATTTTTTAGTTATAGGTGGAAGAGTAGGAAAGGAAAGTTTATCCAAAAATGAGGATGATGAGGTTGATGATTTGATAGAAGATGTAGGTGAGGAAAAGGGTGAAGGCTGGTGAGATAAGGAATATGGAACAGGGAGAGTTGAGGGATGAAGTCCGAAAGTAGAAGGTAAGGTGGAAGTAGGTGGTATGGGTCTAGATCAAGGTGGAGACTTGATTGGTTTGATCCTTTTGATGGGTTTGGTGGGTGTTTGTTTTGGTAGTTTAGAAGGGGTCAAGTTGAACTTCAAAGGTGGAAGAACAATATTGGGAGTAGGAAGTATCCCCAAGTTTTTGATGGGTTTAGTTTGGGATATGATAGGTTTAGTTTGAGGGGTAGATGATGATTTGGGGATTTTGAGTGGAGGAAGGTGGGAAATTTCTCCTAGAGTCATGGAAGGAGAAGGGTTGATTAGGGGTATGATGGGTTTATAGGTTGAAGGAAGTGTGATTAAAGGTTCAAGTTTGTTTTGATAAGGTAGGCCAAGATGATGCCAAAAAGTGGCTCTATCTAGGTTGGGTTGAGAGGTGAATGCCAAATTTTGAACCAATCTAGAAAAAGGTTTGTAGATGGGCTTAGTTTTTTGATCCTTAGTTTCAAAGATTAAGCCTTTAAGTGGAGGTGAGGGAATGTTCTCGAGAGAGAGTTGTAAATTTTGGGAAGATGATTCTACCATGAAAGGTGTAGGCAAAGAGGTTTCCTCTTTTGGAGTGGTTTCTAAAGAGAGGTTAGGTTATTCAATGATAGCTGTGATAGGTTTAAGTGAGGGGATGGATATGGTTTCTTCTTTTGGTTGATCCTCTAAAGGAATGGTAGGTGAATTCTCCCGCATGGGTGAATAAATAGGTGAAGAAATGATTGAAGTAATGATTGCCTTCAATTTTTCTAATGGATGTGTGGGCAAGTCGATGGTTTTCTTGAGTGAGGAGAAAGGTGAGGTGGATTCCTTAGTTTGGATGTCCAAAGGAAGGGTTGGAAAGTTGGCCACTTCAATGAGTGGGATGGATGAAATGGAGGTTGAGATAATGGTCTCCTCAACAAAGGGTTCATCAATGATTGTATCAACCATATTGACCTCATTTGTGTGAGATGATTTGGGTTGGTTTTCATTATAGTTGGTAGAGGGTGTATGGTTGGGAAATGGTTTATGAAAAATATCAAGGGATTGGTTAGGGGGTGTATTGGGATTATCAAATACACGTTCCCCCTTGTCAATCATGTTTTAGACAATCATTTTGAAGGTATTACACCTACTAACATCATGACAAATAATGTGATGGTATGCACATGAATCATTTTCATTGTACTTACTAGGTGTGGGGTGAGTAGTGTCAAATTATTGATTAGGTTTTAAGGGTAGAAGTTGTATGATGTTTGCTTTGAGTAATTTCTCCAAAACTGAAGCGTAAGATTCTCCAATAAGAGTGTATTTTTTTGGAGGTCCATGGGTTTGATTTGGGTTGGGTTTTTTGAAATAGAAAGAGGAATTGGTTGAGGGGTTGGATTGGTTGACGGTTAAAGGTAGAGCAGTTTTGAGAACAACTGAGTTTGCTGATGCCTTAGATTTAGAAGGGTTAAATTTATTGGTAGGTTTTGATGATGAGGAAAGATCATTAGATTTAAAGGTGGAATTCTTGTTTCAAAGTTTTAATTTTCCTTCCTTGATGGATCGAATTTCTAATTTTCATGCCATGGTAAAGGCCTTATTGAAAGTTCAAAAAGTTTTAAATTTGAGTGTGGGTGAAATATGTTTGGCACAACCTCATGAAAAGAGCTCAATCAATTCAGTTTGTGGCAATGATAAAGAAAGCTGATTGATAAGACCTCTGCATGTAGAAATGAAATTGGTAACTGATTCATCATCACATTGCTTAATGGAATAAAGGTCAATTATGGAAACCTTTTTAGATATGTTCACCAAAAAGTGATCTAAAAAGACTTGGGCGAGTTGGGAAAAATCAAAGCTAGAGTTTTTGGTGAGAGCATTATACCAATCAAGAGTAGGTCTTGTCAAAGACATGGGGAAAGTTTGAAGGAAGAGGGCATCATCATGTGAAATTAAATAACATGAATGGTGAAATGCCTTTGAATGTTATTGTGGGTCCTCTTTGCCTTAAAATTTTGAAAATTTAGGCAATTCCCATTGAGGAGGATAGGATCAGATTGGGATGGATGGGTGGATGGGTTCGTTGCATATTTGGTCATAAAAAATAAGGTTATGGGTTCCTGAGATGGATGATTTGAGATTGGTCATTTTGTCAACTAACATCTTGACCAAGTCAGTTTGAGGTTGGGTAGATGAAATATTATAGAATAGGTTGGGTTGAGGTATGGTAGATGCAACATATTGGTAAGGAGGGTGTAAAGATAGTAAATGTTGGTAGGTGGTTGTAAAATGTTGGGATGGTGCCAAATAAGGGTTCATGGGTACATAAGATTTCATTGAAGGGGCCATGTGACCTTATGGATTAGGCACATATTGATGAGAGGTTACGAGAATTTGTTGAGAGATTAATATAATTAGAGGTATGAATGTGTGAGTGGTTTGGGGTTGAGTCTGAGTAGTAACTTATGTGTTGATGGGTGGAAGAGTTTGAGGTATAGAAAGTACCAAGCTTTGAAGATGGGTATAATCTGATTGGGTGGCGGTTGTAGAAGGAATGATGGAAAGAGGGGTAGAATTTACCCCTAAGGTGGGTGTAGGGTAAGTAAAAAGAGGTTGGGTTACCTCTACATTAGATGTGTTGGTTGGTGTAGGGGGTGTTTTATTATGGGTCAGAATATTGGATTGGGTTTGGTTGGTGGTAGAATATGGGTTATGAGTAGAAGAAGAAGCTTGGGTAACCAAGGGTTAGGTAGAGGTAACACCCACCATAAGCCCATGAGGCATGCCTAAAGGAGGATCCATGGGAGGAACCGAAGCAATTGGGGTACGATGAGTTAAAGTGTTAAGATAATGTTCAAGGGAAATAGGGTTATTGTCAAGGAAAGTGGTAAAATCGGCATCACCCTCAACAATAATCTAAGGCATGGTAGGTGGGGGAGAATGACGAGGAGAACCCTCAACCTCTGAATTATACTCCATGGATGATGAAGAATAAGAGATAGGGGATGCTTGATGGGTTTGATTACTCAGTTGTTGCCTGGTAAGAACCATGTGAGGAATTGGAAAAAAAATGAACCTCTCACCTCAAATAATGAGCAAGCAAAGAAAAGTTCAAGGCAAACAAGGCACAAACTAAAAGTGCAATTAATCTTAGGATTCATTTTAAATCACTTTTAGCTTATGCCTCAAATAGTGTGAAAGAAGTTTGGATTGTGAACCAGGTTCTAAAAAGAGTAAGCTAAGGATGGTTTCAAGTTTGTTATGGTGCTAAAAAAGAATCTATACTAGACTAGGTATGTGGCTTGGTACTGGGGGCTTGCTCTTCGCACTTCACAAACCCAAAGCTGAGCAAGGCCACTTAGCCAATAGATACCATTTGTCTAGAGTTTATACTCCACCAGAGAATGGAGTGGGTCCTCCCCTTGGTGATGAAATCCAAGTAGAATCATTGAAAAGGGTAAGGTGATCTAATGGGTGATGAAATCCCAATGGGCCTTGCCTCAAGTATTTTATGATGTTTGTTTTTATGTGAGTGGTTTGGTTATATAATGTAAGTGTGCTATGATTAATTCATGATACTTTAATTAACTAGGTGAGCTAAATGAAGCAAACAAACCATGAATGCAAAAATTTATTTTATACCCAAAAGGAAATGTTCAAATTTCATTCGGTGAGTATATAATAAAGAAGAAAGGGAACTAGGGTCCCACCAAGCATGCCAAAAATGTTTAAGCTAGAATTTTCACTTTTATAACTAAGAATAAATAAAGGGATAAAAGCTACAAAAAAGGGTAAAATGAGTATGGTAGAAAAACTTGGTAGAAATGCATGCATGAATCAAATGAAGTGGAGATCTCTTCTTTGGCTAGGGGAAGATGACCTTTATAAGAAAGCACTCAAAGCAAGCTTGTTTGTTAGATGAAGAGGAAGGGTGGATTAACTAGTTGGGGCTAGATCCAAGAAAGCATGAGCTATCTATGGAGGCTGCCATTCCACACCTGTAAAACAAGTTAATGTTGAAAGTAGATGAAAGGAAAGTTACATACATGAAAGTAACATTAAATGAATATTTTGATAATATAATCTAACGATATAATAAACTAACAAAAGAGATGTTAATTTACTAAATGGATGTTCTATTCTGTTCTGGTTGAGTCTGGTTGGGTCTGTGACAAAAAGTGGGAAAAAGCAAGGTTTGATCAAGGGTTCGATGATAGGTTGAAAAGGAGGGTTTTGGCCAAGGGGATGACCAGCGACGGTTATGGGGTAACCATGACCGATCAGACAAATATCATTGGTTGTAGGTAATTTCCAGTGGTTAGCTGTGACTGACTAGGGATTTTAGAATGCTCATGAAAAAGGATTGTAGATTAGGTTTAGTTGAATGTGGGGGTCAGTTTGGGATTTGGTAATGATAGGATGAAAATATAAGTGCTCTTAGATGATATCAGAAGTATGATAAGAAGGATTTAAAGAGGTAAGATCTAGAACATAATATCCAAGTAGAATAAAAAAAGATAAATAGAAGCAATCAAATGCTTACCTAATCCTAAAGGGATTTTGGTGGCATAACGGTGCTTGAAGGAAAGTTAAAATAAAGTTGCTAGAATTTAGGTTGGTGGCTATTGGAGAAACCTGCATGAAGAATCCTCGAATGCCTGGAAGACTTGAGTACCTATATGAAGAATTTGGACACCTATTTTTTGGATCTCTTTCTCCTCTTGCCCACTTCCTTTTACAAGCAAAAGATGATGGAGTAAGAAATATAAGGATGAGGAGTAACGAGGAATTTGTGAGGTGTTAGACGATGGGGTAGAGAAAGTATTAAATTTTGTTCTTGATTGCCTTAAGAATAGCTGGTGGTGTGTTACCAACTTGGGGACCTAACCATCGACGGTTAGGGTAACCTTTGACGATTGCCTTTACCATCATCAATCGAGGTGCCAAGTAGAAGTGGGTAAAAGGGGTGAAATTGTTGTTAAGGTTAGTTAGGGTGGCAAGGCTAGGAAAAGGGATTAGCTCAAAATAGGTTTAAGAGAAGTCTAAGGTATTTTGACAACTAGAACCGTGTGTACAGTTTTCTAGTGTCTACACGCCCATCCTCTCCACTTCCTATTCCTATCCCTCAGATATGATCCTTGGCTTGGATTGAATCATTTCTCCATCCTCTTATGTCTAACAATCCCAATCCTTATCCTATCTCCATCTAATTACATCCACAACCTCACCAATTTTAGGGCTAAATCACTCGTATTAGTAACCTGTATTAGTTGCTTAGGCAAGAGATTTGATAAAATAATACTATTGGGGTTTAAACCTAAAAAATTAGAAACTATGTTATAGCTAGCATATACAACTAAGGGTGGTATGGGCATAACTGGTTATCAATATCCTAGATTGAAACACAATGATAACATCCTTAGCTAGGGTTTTGGTAGTCATTAAATATCATCCTCCAGTGACCCTTATCTCTGTGTGGCCTGAGGATTCACCATTTCAAGATAAAAAAAATAACTCAATGATTATTCCCATATTAAAATATGCTTGAACACTCGACCTCGATCAACAAAAATAAAAAAATGATAAAAATTCATATAACAAATATCACACATTTTTAAATAATACGTAACATAATAAGATTTTACTAATATTCATATACTTGATCAAAGTCTCTTTCTCTCTTTATTTTTTTTATTGATTTTTGATGTTTATAAAAGGCAGATCTTATTTAAAATATGGGGATATGCACGTTAAAGAGATTACTAATTTGTCAAAGATTTTGGCTTAAGTGTTAATTATTAAAAAGTCTAAAACTTATTTCTAATCTATTTAAATTTCAATTTTTTTCATATATTATATTGAAATTGTCAGACTACTAATGCTATTTTGCAGGTCACCCCTCAAACCACACAGTCTCAATTATTAAAAAGTCAAAAATAATAATCGGTGTGCTTGACAGGTCATTTGGTCAAAGGTTGACATTGGTCCAGACTACTTGTTTTGTAGGTTGATTGATTTAAAAATCAGATAAAATATTGTTTTTAATTATGAAATAGATTGACATGTACCTGTAGGTTTCATTGGTCCCAAGGAAAATTATAAAAACTACTAACATTCTCTTTGCAGATTGCCTTTCTAAACCTATCATTTGAAACTACTAATCATTTTCTTGTAGGCCATCTATTAAAGACTCCTCTTAGCATTTTAAAAATCATTTTTTGAATCACTTTAATCATTTTGTATTACATCTTATATATATATTTAATCATTTTGTATTGTCTATTCTTGCATATTATGTATATCTCACATCTAAATTAATCAGTTAATTAATCTTTTTGGCTGCCTGTTTGTATCCTGAGGGCTACGATTAGTGTATGCTCTCCTCCTTGCATCCTTGTGGTGAATCTTAGGGGATTAAAAACCACCTATAAACCCCATTCCCTTTTTCTTTTTGTAGGGGGCTAGTCACTATGGATTTCACCACCATGCACTAGTCCAAACTCTGTGTTTTAGTAGAGTCTAAAAATCAAGAGAGCTATCATTCAACATCAAAGCATAATTCCCATTAAGGTTTCATGGAGAGAGGGGAGTTTAATCTCCAAGATACAAGGTAGTTAGACAACATCCTATATGGACTTGGGCCCCACTGTACCTTTGCATATATAGGGGATACACTTGTAGATCTCGTGTAAACCTATTATAAGATCCTTTAACCGTAGCAAGCACCTCGCTACTAGAGTCAGTATCAACTCCTAAGTAGCCATCATATACAAATGGGGTCAAGAGGGTTCAATCAATTCCATAATGGGTCACCACCCTATAGCCTCACTCATAAATCCATTTAATGGTATGATCATTGGGTTACACACTCTTGAGTTTACTAATCATAGGTTTTGTGGTTTGCTTGCTTGGTTGTGTGTCATGCTAAACCAGTGTTGTTTGTAAGTTGAGTCAGCCTTTACCTAAGTCTATACTCACCTATTTAGGTCTTTTCACAACCCATATATCATCTTTTTGTACATATTATCTATATCCTTGTTTCATCATTCCATCTTGTACATCCTTGTCATCCTATCATTATACATATTATCTTTGTATATCCTTTTCATTGACCTATCCCATCTCCCATCTTGTTTTTTACCCATCTTAGTCTAAATGTATCCATTCTTTGTCATTTATCCCCCATCACCTACATCTTGTCTTATCATCCTTGTCATCATCCCCTTACACATATTATTCTTTTGTACATCTGTATCTTAATCTCCTCATAGTCTAGTCATTTTTACCCATCATTATTCATTATCATCTTGTAAATCCTTGTCTTACCCTCTTATAAATTATCTTTATTCGCTTGTACATCTTTCTAGTCACATCCTATCACTAGACCCACCTGTCATCATAGCCCCATCACCTACATCTTGTTTTGTACATCATATATCTCATCATCCCTTGTATATGTTTTTTTCTCTAGTACATCCTTATAGTCATATCTTATCCTAGTATCCTCATCCATATCTTGTCCTAAGCCCATACCCAATCATTTGTCTTGACCTTGCCTTTATCACCCATGTAGTTTATCCTTGTCCTATCTTGGCCTAGTTCGCTATTTAGGTCATATATGGGTCTAAACCATCCCCAACATTATCCTTAATCATTTCATCATCACTTATCATCATACTTGTCCTTGTCCCATTATCCTATCACCTTCATCACATAATCATATCCCATCCCATATTGAGCAAAATTCATCCAAGGCTTGAGCTATAGTATCCCATCATCCTAAGTCCAATATCACTTATCACTTAGTCAAGTCTCATACCTAGTCAATATCCTATTTACATATTATCATTTTGTCAGTTTCAATCTAGCAAACTCATCAATCATCAATCTAATCATCTCTAGTCAACTCATTTTGCCTATTCATGACTAGCACCCATTTAATCATCGCCTTACTAGTTTGAATCTAGGCAATCATCAAATCTCTAATCCTTTTGCTAGCTTGAAAACTAGACATTGCTAATAGGTTGCTAGCACTTATTGCACTAATGGTCTAAAATATGATCTTAGTATCCATCTATCCATTATCACCTAATCATATTAGCCTAATTATTGGACCTCTTTTCATTTGATAGACCTATTTTCATCATCCCTCTCTATCATTTATCACCATGAAGCTAGACCCCACCTTCATAGACTAATATAAATCTTCCCACAAAGATGAGATCCATTTGAGGTTTATTATGATGGGTGTTCCACTTATTGATGGTGTTGATCTCCTTCAAATCATTGCATCCCACATCTAAGCCCCTTCATGTGAGTCTCGTACTAATCTTCCATTCACTAGTCATATCCCACCATCCACTGCCCATTCTCACACTAGCAAAGGGAATCCAATCTTGGCCACCTCATCTACTATCAAACCATCCACCTAGTCACATCACAAACCATCTAATCTACAGTCCAATGCTTCCACATCCAAATCATAAAGAGATTTGGTCCCTTATACTCCCCTTCCTATGTCCTTATAATCCCTTTTTAAATAACTAGTTATTGCCAAAATGATGGTTTATCTGCCTATCCAACATCTTTATCCCACCAAGCCTAATCCCTCTTGGTATAAATCAAATCAATACTATTTGTATCACCAAACCTAGGGGCATACCATTAATCAATGTCATCCATTTCAAGATTATGTCTAAAACCTCATCAACTATGGTGATATAGTAATTGAAGATGAACCAAATGAGTCTATATCCCTAGGTGAACAAGAAGAGGAATGCTAAGATTCTATTCCCAATCAAGCCATTCCCTTTCCAAGCCAAGGTTAAGACATCCCTCCCCTCTTCTATAATCCCCCCATATTCAAAAATTCCTCCATAAAACACAAGTTTATTCTCCATGAACCTAGTCCCCCCATCTCTCATGAATGCTTCCATGGCCCTCTCTTTGTCGAATCCATTGATTCTCCATAAATTCCCTCTCACCCATAATATCAAACACCCCTTATTGAGAGGTAAATTGAGGACAATGACTCTTATACTCACAACCCTACATCATGTACATCAAATTTAGCATCAGAGTCAACACAAGTCTTATCTTCATCAGGATCATGCACAACACCAATATTTGAATTAGATTCCTCATCAAAAACATCATCCCTCATTGATACTATAGTAGATGTTGATAACTATGGCTACCCTTTTGGAGATACCTCCAATTTGGATAACAATACATCACTAGGCATATCTTTGGATCCCAATTAGGATGATGTAGCCATAACAGAGTTCTTACAAGCTTTATCTATTGAAGATTATTTGAGTGAATTTGATTATACTTGGGATGCACCTACTATAACTAGTCTTAGTGATCCTTTTACTAATCTTAAGGAGATCTTCTCCGATGTCAAAATTAGGTCTCCTACAAAATCCTACGAGGTCCATGTTACCCCATCACCACTTATCAACCTCATCATACCATCTCTATCACCTTTATCTACCATTGACCCCTTTCTTCCTATCAATAATCATTTAATCACCTCACTCCATAAGGACAAATGGGAACATGCATTATTTCACCCTTCCTTGCATAATAAAATGTGTGCCACAAATACAAAGGTCCAATACCATATTACAGAAGTCAATCATCGTAATCCAATCATCTTTGATCCCATCAATCAAAATCAAATAAAGTCAAACCATCAGCCTAATCTAAAAATTTCTTACCCTAGTGATGCCCAAAATCAGGCACTAGGGGATTATCAAAGTCTAAATAATAATTATCTATCAAGATAAAAATCCATCTCCTCTGGTGAAGCCCAAAATTAGGCACTGGGGGGTAGTCAAATTCAATCTCAAAATCAAAATAATGCCAAAAGCAATATCCAAATGGTCGATAATCCTTAAAATAATCATATTAGAGATGAACCACAAAGTCAAAGTGTCTTAGATCTTCTATAGTCTTATCACCTGATACCAATCAAATGTCAAATGTACAACATCTCCAATGATGTATGCGACTACTATTCCTAATCCCCAATCACCCATTACACCTTCTTATCATGAAACCATGAACCAATCAAGTCTTATGATCCATTCAAGTCCCATACATCCCATTAAATATCTAATCACATCCATACCTCCCATCACCCTCTCAGACAACATTGTCTCTCCTAGGGGCAATAATGATATCTAGAGAGATCACAATCAATAATCACATTAGGTCACATGGACCCCAATACATCTTGTAGCATGATCACAACATCACACATCTATAGAATAGGCATTAGTTAAAGATCATAATAATGTCTACATCTTACATCTCATACCCACATCTAATAAATTAAGATGCCTAAAATTTAAAAAAAAAATCATTCATCTAATGGTGAAAACTAGTCCTCTAGCACCTTGGGCAAGTACCATGATGAAAACTGATTTCTGGCATCATGGTAGAATAATCAATTATCCAAATTGTACCTCAACACTTGGGGGCAAAATCCATCTATCCTTGTCAATCCATCCCTTATCCATCCCCTCCATCCATTCTTCTTATCCATCACCCACCATCATGTCTTCCATTTCTTCCCATCTTGACCTTCGTAAGGACGAGGAAGGTGTCTTGAGAAATGTTATGAAGTCATCTTGGCATATCCTCCAATGAACACTTAGGTAACTAAACATTTGGTTCCTTCTTGATATGGTCATTGGCAATCCATAGTCCCTCCCTCCTTGTCCCTCATTCCCTTTTATGTATTACCCTCATCCTTTGGCATCTCATCCACCATCACATATATCTTTGCCCTAGTTACTAGGATTGGTATTCCATTTGTTAGTAACCCCATTTGTATAGTATACATACATATTCCAAAAAACCTTAAAAATTGAAATATGTTAAAAACCCTAAGAATCATAAAATATGCAAAAGCTAAAAAATGGCCCATGGTGTCTTGTCTTATGCCTAATCACCTAGTCACATCCATCTCCATGTCGTTCATATTTCATCATATCTGATATCCATCTCATATTTTACCATTCCCATCTTTAGATACACCAAATCTGATTGGTCACCCACCCCTTCATATCTTCATCATCCTCTTGACATAGTATTATTGACACATATACCCTTGTCAAAGAATTTAATCTAGCACCCATCACTTTCCTTATCAATGCCTTTTCATACCTATCACCCATCCAATCACTCTTTTACTAGTATGGAAGGCACTTGATCCCATCACTTTCCTTATCATTGCCTCTTCATACCTAGCCCCCATATAATCTCTCTTTTGCTAGTATGGAAGGTACTTAATCCCATCACTTTCCTTATCATTACCTCTTCATACCTAGGACCCATCCAATCACTCTTTTTCTAGTATAGAAGGTATTTGATCCCATTAGTTACTCCTCTTCTTGTTAGATTGGACTCTTGCAAGGCTTTATCTGTTAGTAATACTTGGTAATCATAAACATCACTTTTCCAAATCACCTTCTTTGACCTATTTTATATTTGATTTCTAGGTTAAACTAGTATCCAAAATCCTCATCCCTAATCATCACACCTCATATTTTTTCCACCCTCCTTATCCAAGTCCCAATCCTAATCATGATCATCCTATCCAAACCCAAGTATATCCTATGTCTACAATCACATCATGATTATCCTAGTCCAACCCATCACTTGATCACCCATTCCATCATAAGACAAGATATTGTGATGTTGCATGAAGATACTTGTATGTGCTACTTGTATGCTTTGTAATGTTTGACTTATTTGCATCATGTATATATCTTGTTTGACTTATGTTTTATTTTCCTTGTGTCTCTTTTTATCTATTGGGCAAAAAGCAAGGATGCTATGAGGTCATCAAATCTATAAGTGTCCTCGATGATGTAGAGTTTATTATTTTCCCCCTTTTTTGCACCTTGGCATAATGTCCTCTTAGTCATGCTTATATCATGGGGCATATTGTCAAGTGTTATATTTATCGAATTACTTAGACTATGATGAGCCTTATGATAATTGTGATGGATTGATCATCTACACCCTCATCATTTACCTAATAATATCATCATCCTTATTCCCATCCCTAATCTAATCCTGTCAACCCATCTGACTAACATCCAATATTTTATCCTTTTCATCACTAACATCATCCTCTAATCCCTAGTCATAATCATTCTCCATCAATTATCATTCATACTCTAGTCATAACTATATCAACCTAAGGTCTTCCCAGACTATGTAGGCAACACTTGGCCAATTTTGAGTGCCCAAGGATAGCTCAACCAATCTGACCTCTTTCCTCATCAATCAAATCATTGATCCATAATCTCAATCAATGTATTCATCAATCACCATCCCCATAGTCACCTCTCTAATCTTTTTATCAATAACCTGATAAATCACCACATCCATTGATCATCCATCATTGGTCAATATTATCATCTATCACTTTCTTGTATGTGTCATTGTTAGGGGCATCACCATTAATCACATTACGGCTCATTGATTTGATGCAATGCAGTCTAAATATTCTCCTTTGATCACTCATTCATATCATTTTTTCTCTATCATCACCTACATCATATTGATTGATTTAGCTTTGAGCTACACCCATCATCAATCTTATCAAATCATCTTATCCTAGCCTATAACTCTCCCTTACATGCATCATTGTTTGGGATACATCTAAATATTGCAATGATTTTTATGTTATGGTTGATTCCCCTTTGGGATGTGTTGATAATAGTGAAAACATCATCTTTACTCCTTGTGCATGTGTCCTTGCTAAGGACATCATAAATCTATATCTCATTTCTCAAAGTCAAACTCATCTTCTATCTTACATCTAGCATTCCACCCCCTTCTCTATCCATCATATCCCACCCATCGTGTCTTCTTTTGAGTGGCCATCGATCTCATTCTTACCCCTATGTCCCCTCAAGGGGGCAACATATCCCCTAACATCATCTACTAACATTCATCCATGACATAGTTTTCTTTGAAAGACCATTACTCCTTCCACTTCACTCCACTCGTAATGCCCTTTCAAATAGGGGCAAAATGTATGCATCTAAATCTGTTCACTTCATTTAACGTCATTAATACTACTATTAATCGAAACTAATTCTATTTATCTAATTTATCTCATCTAATCCCATCTTAATATTACCCTTTATAATCATTTACCTCATAGCCTCCATAAATATTTCTTCATTCACTAACTATAGTCTTATCCCACTTCATCATTAATTCACCTAATCATCTCTTTATCTTAATCTAATCCCACTTACATATTATTTGGAAATTTTAAATTCCCATGACCCATCCACCCACCTACTAGCCTATTCTTAGGCTCTTCTATACCCCTAGTCCCTAATCATCCACCTAATCCCTATCTACTCCCATATCTAAGCCTAATTAATCATTAAGAGGATTTTAGAATCCTTTCTATTCTCACCTCTCCTCTCTAGAAGCCTCTAAATCTAGAGGCTTCCAAGGAATTTTATATTCTTTTTTATTCTCCACCATTGATCTCATTTAACCAACTTCAAATCTCATCCATAGATGTCTCCCTTTAAATTCTATTTGAAAAAATCACTTCCTCCATAGGAGGCCATCTTGAAAAATCATAAAACCTCCATGTCCAATCAGCAAATGAGCATCAAATCCATGTCCATGAATCTATAATCACCCATCAACAATCCTTCATCATGCCATCATAATGTCCAAAATTTGAGTCTAAGGTAATCAATTTCATCCTCTTTTTTTTGAATCCATTTGATCATGGTGTAGAGAACTTATCTTTAGGATTTAAGTGTAGGATTGAATAATTTATTTAGCTAATTGCATTTAGTGTTAATGGATCTAGAATTTACCTAGTGGTTTGATGTTTGAGCAGTTTAAATTATGCAATTTAATCCATAGTCTACTACAATAATAATTGGATTCGTGCCTTCACCATCAAACACATTGTGTTTCTTGATAGAAACTTAAAGAGATTCAATCTCTGCAAATATCAGAAGAGCAAGATAACCCATTGCTGATACATTAGCTTAATATGGGAGTGGAGAAAATCTTATTTTTGTCACCTTTCATCTCTCCTCCTAATCTCATCAACTTCATCAGTAATGAAAAACACAACAAAAAATTTATTGACTATCTCCCCTCCTAATCTCCTCTCTCCTATGAGCAAACCAACTAACTTGATGGACCCATCAACAGCCTTTACCTCTTGCATGTGATACCATATATTAAGACTAGAAACATTTTACATATCTCTCAATTTTGTTATCCTGTTATATAAATTGGAAGGGCACTACCTATGAGGAAGACATGCTTTTCCTAATTCACATACTAAAATAAGGCTTAAACAACTTTTACAGTAACATGTAGCTTTAAAATATCTATATCTATGAATGGGGAAAAGGTGGAATATCTACTGGACCAGATACCCAAACGAATGGAAATCATTGTCACCATAGAGCTGAACAATAGAAAAGAAGATAATTAACCTCAATCAATTACCCAGGTATCTAATCTAAAGTGAAAATGAAGCTTATCAATTACAAAGGAAATTTATCAAGCAAGGCAAAGCCATATATGATTATATTTTTTATTATCCAGTCCCTATTGTGGACCATAGGAAATTTATCAGTGAGGCTATTAAAAAATTAACATAACATCTTCGTAATACCCTGTTTTAAAAGTTAAAGTCTTTGAACTTGATGGGACAACTAATAGCTAAGAAAACAAGGTTTGATTGATGATTTTTGAGTGCATGTCATGTGTCATTGTGTAAGCTATGTTTTTAGGGTTAAGGTTTTGATTGGCATAGTATATAATTTGGGGAAGCTATAAACATGTCATGTGTCTCGATCCCATGTAAAATGGTAGGCCAAATACATAATTAAATTTGATTACAGATATAAAGACTAAAGGACATGGGCTTGATAGATATTTTGGGCATACTGAGCATAAATTATCATGCTAAAGTGGGCCACTACACTAACAAGGCCCATTGAAATGAGATTTACATGCATTGAGTCCAATGTCTCATAATTCTTGGCCCCAACAACCTTTGAGGGGTTAAATACCAATTGATTTACTTATGAATAATACTTAACTATGAGAAGTTTTTGCTAACATAACCTTAATATTTACATTAGAAAACAAAATGAAAACAAACTTTCACCTAAACATCCCAAAATGAAATAAATAAATAAATGACATTGCCTCAATATATTACCTTATCGACTATAATATTCTCGCTAATTTTGTGCCATATCTGTTTCATAAAAAAGGAATTAAAACTAGTAATGTCTCAAAGGTGCAAGTCATGTCAGAAGTTATTTAATATCAATAGTGGTATGACACATGGAACACTATAATGTTAAATCTATCAAAACCTTTTTCTTTGAAAGGTCAATTTGATATTTTTTGTGAGGCTGATGATGGAAAAGAAGGTGGTGTGTTAATTCATATGGCATGGATGGGGAGGAAATGTCACATTTCATAGTGAACTTGAACAATGATGAAGTGATGCAAAAATTCAACACCATAAGAACATGAAAGTGGTGAGAGATTCACTAGGACAACACATGGAATGCTTCAATGCTGAACATAAGTAACCTTTTTCCCATGAAACACCATTCTAATATTTTTAGTGGGTGTGATGGTGGAAAACAAGGCAGTGTGTTAATTTATATGGCATGGCACTGAGATATGTGTGGAGGAGATGTCACATTTCGTAATGAACATGAACAATGATGAAGTGATGCAAAAATTTGACATGATAAAAAACATGAAAGTGGTGAGAGATTCTGAGATGTGTTGAGCGATGTGAGGGGTGGGACTTTATGATGTAGGAAAATGGGGTTCTTTAAGTGAAAGAATGTAAATCGCTAGAAGTACTACGCATGAAACCAATGAACACTCAAATTGTTTCACCTTTTATGCATGCAACATTAAATAACATCAATTTGATATTTTTAGCAGAACTTATGATAGAAAAAAAGGTAGTGTATTATTAATATAGATAATAATTGTATATATTATTATTGATAGTATTGATATTATTTATATTTATAACATATTTTAAAACACAAAAATAATATCAATATAGAATATGATATAAGAAGTTATTATATATATATATATATATATATATATATATATATATATATATATCTATATATATCTATATACATATATATGTGTGTGTGTGTGTGTATATATATGTATATATATATATATATATATATATATATATATATATATATAAGAAAGATACCAGGGGTGTCCCCGCGAAAGCCCCTAGATTGAGTTGAATGTTAAAAATCAAGGCTAGATTGTGGTGGTTTTGGTAGCAGTGATTCTACTCATGGTGATTCTCTTTAAAATAATTATGTCTATGATAAACATATTGTCATGGAAAAGATATGCACATTAGGATGCCTTTCCTAGCCTTGAACATACCGTTAATCTTGTTGCAATTTTTTGTCTTATTATTGTACTTGCATGGCGATATATGGTGGAGTTCAAAATTCTCACAAGACTGCAGTAAAGAGTCTTTAAATAGAGTCACAACTACAACTTTATTCTATAAGAAAACATTGCAACATAAAATCTTATTTTGTATTTATAAAAAATGAAGGATTGATCCATAAAATTTACTGGGCACTCAACATCTCAAAGATGCTTACAAAAGACATACCAATATTACAATTTTTTTATTGAAAATTTGAAGGTAATAATGCACAAAAACTAAACCATTCATATATATTGGAGTTTTGGAAGACTAATCTTAGATGTACTTCATTATGCTCACATTGAGAAGTAGTGCATGTTATGCTCAAAGTTCAAAACATTAATAACAATATTTGGGATCTCAAATGTAGTTCAAGATTTATCTAGCCATGTACCAAAAGCATGTGCAATGGCATCCAACATTATAGATATTGAGACATGGAAAATTTCAATTGGTATCGAAAAAGAAATCACTGATGACCCATAAATTGGCAGTTTTTATGAACCAGAATGATTCTCTACATTGGATTTTTTGAAAACAATCATACATATAAATACATGTTGCAAAAAACATTTTGTATGAAAATAAATCAACTATAAAAAATCAAATAATAAGACAAAAAGTATCATTCATACATAAAATAGATAGAATTTTAACATGGAGAAACCATTGTGTTAAATAAAACTCCATTGTGCAAAAAGCTCAGGTCATTGTTTATTTCTCCTAGATCAATTTACAATAAGAGGTTACAGAAATTCAATCATCATGAAACGTTCAACATTGTGACCCCCTTCATGCAAAATGCTATAGTGATGTACAATGGGTCTTAGACCAAACAATCCCCTCTTTTATGTCATGACCAGACTTTGTAGTCATTATAGTTATTTTAACATGTTTTGATAGCACTTGGGATAATGACGGTTAATACTAGTTCTGTTTCAGATGTTAAGATGCGAGATGTCTTGGGTAGTTGTTATGATTATGCTATATCATGGTTGATACTGACACTAGATTCATTTTATCTTATTATAAATGCTACTTCAGTTAGTTACATTATTAAATGTTATTGATATATCATGTTTTAATGGATGCATTGACATTGATTATTCTTGCAACTATTGGTTGTGTTCATAGAGCATGTTCGGGGTCATGGTCATCAATACTGACTCTATACCTTTTACAACTATTGATGACCATGCTTAAATTATTAGTTCATGTTAATGATTCATTCTGAATTCATTATTTTTATTATTTATATCAACATCGGTCAGGGACTGTTGATGTCTTATTTAGTGGATGTAGGAACCAAGTCATGAGCTAGGCTAGGTGGTGGGTTTGGACATCTCAGGTATACTCACGTGAAAATTGAGCAATTAGAATGTCACTCCAATAGGTATAACATGTATGATATGTACTAAGCCACCATTGTTTTGTGTTTTTATATCATTACCACTATCCATCTTTTACTGGTCTCACCTTATTTACGCATGTGTTTTGTGTGTGTTCCAAGTTGGATTTAATGAGCTTTGATGTCATTATTGCTCTTGTCTATCTTCGTGTTTGGTTATCCTCCCTGGGTGTCATGGACACTTAATTTTGAGTTGTATGAGTGGCTTGTCTTATTACCCTGCTTGGTTTGGGTTTGTCTAGACCCATGTGGGTCTCTTGACCTTAGTAACACTTTAGCTACACCTTTATGAATAATCAACTTACCAGGAGCTTGGATTGATATTATGATTTTTATTAAATATTATCCTGATGATTTTGCTTATTCTTGTTATTAATGATTTTGGGTAGACTTCATGGCTTTTGTTAATTATTATTATCTTAAAGGACTTGGCAATTATAATTATTTATTAATTTTTTTAATTATGTGTCCATTTAATGATTTTGATGTTCATTTTTTTTTTAGATAAATACAATTTTGTGGGATATTTTATCTTTATATGATTTTGATCAGAGCTCCAAATGATCTGGGACACAATAGGGAGTTTAGATCCCTAAGTACACAAGTATCAAGAATACTAACAAATGACCATAATCATCTCAAGAATACCATCAACAGCCACAATCAGCCTCTAATACCATCTGAGAATTGAACTTGGGTGGTGCTTGTAGCAACCAAGTTACTTTACCAACTCACCCACATCTCATCGATAATTTCGACGATCATTATTATTTTAATGATTTTTATTAATTATTATTATCTTAAATGAATTGATAATTATTATCATTTTAATAGCTTGTTGATTTATGTTAATTATTTTTATTTAATAGCTTTATTATTATTATGATTTATTAATCGATTTATGTTTTGTTAATTATTTATTTTAAATGATTTTTTTTAATTATTGTATTAATCGACTCGAGGAATGAGGAGAGGTTTGTATTTTTTTATTTATTTGTATTTTAGTTTGGGGTTTTGCATCCTTCTTAGTGGGGTTGGGTTGTGTTGAATCACCAAGAAGGGGGTCTTTTGATCATTTTTATTTTGTCCTTATGGAAAGGAGTATGGCAAGGGAGTCGAAGCTAGGAGGAGGAGCGTTTGGCATGGAAGGAAGGTGTTCTTTGAATGCCTATGCTGGAAAATAGGTTCAAATGAAGGAAACATTGTATTCCTATCTGATTCGTAAACAATATCAAAATGATCCATATACTCAAGTGTGGAAACAAATAGTAAATGTATGAAGGAGATTATGTTTCCTTTTTAATGAATGATCAAATGTTGGCTCAAACTTTATTTTTTTGGCCTCGGATTTTTGTATTTCATTTTTTTTTTTGGATATCTTTTTACTCTATGAAGAGTGGGCAGGGGTCAAACCCGGGAGAGAGAGACACCATGGTTAGGGGAAAAATAGGGGTCATGCTAAGGCAAGGAAGGTAGGGGAGGGACATTTTTGTGCTTTTTGAGAAATATGATTGGCCTGGGTCAAAATGGTAGGCTAGATACTTGGCATGGGGAATAAGAGAAGGGTTTTTGGTGGTTGATGGACACAGTAGCAGGCTACTACCAAAAGGATCCCTTGACCTTTATCCAAATGCCACAAATTAACCATGGCAGCTTGCAACTTTACCTGGTGTGAATTATACTTGATTTTATTATGAGAATGTAGGTTTTATGAATTAATTTTCTAATAAAATTTATTTGAATCATTCCATATTCATGGGGAAGTCGTGAGACTTCCCCTATGAATCTATAATGGCTAGATTCCATTTAAATTTGAATTTCTCCTCACTGGGAACTTAAGGATTATGTTGGGCCCTTGTTTTGTGACTGATTTTATTAAAAATTCTAAGAAGTAAAGCATGGGGTTTTAAAAATTAGGATCTTCTCTAAGTTTAAGTTTTAACTAGAACACTTACACCATCTCAAACTAGCTTAGCTAGCATTTTAATCATAATGATTAATTTGGGCTCTATGGATGGACTTGTTTTCTATTGATGGACCTATTTTTCTATTGAATCATTGATTTGTTACTAGATATCAATTGTAGTCCCCTGCATAACTAGTAACATTAATTTTCATGTCCAGCTAGGTTATTAGTTAACATAGGCTTGTTTTCTATTGATAACATTTTGTTGGATATCATATGTAAATAAGGACATTTTCTATTGAAGTCTGACATCTTCCTTATAGGTGATTCTATTTAAGCTTATTTTACTAAATACCATATATAAAGGAGAATATATTTATTTTTTAGAAACTTTTATGACTGCTGATTTATGATTTCATTCATACTTATAGAATCCTTGGCGGTCACTTGATGCCATACCCTTTGCTATGCATATCTCCTTTCTGAATTTTAAGTTTGATTTTTAATAAAACTGGTTTATCCCTACTGATTGTAAACCCCTATTCTTCCCTTGTTATTGGAGTGGGTTTTTCCTTAAACCTATTGGTTTGTATTTATCTTTCTTGGACCATAGTCATTTTATTTCACTTTGATAGAATGGGGTTATATTATTATTTTAGTTTCAAATTTTTTGGAATATTCAAAGAAATTAAATGTTGATCATACATGGCCATTTCTAAGCCAATCCAAGTTTATTTTTTGTTAATAAATATTATGTTTTTCCTTTTTTGACTCGATTGAGTTAATTTGGCTATTATGGGTTTACCCCATTATATTTGATCATTTTACGCTTGGATAAGCCTTTTGAGATAAGCAATGGAATTTGGTTAGACTTTTTGATCTTGCTAAATGGATATAATAGATCTTGATTTACAATGTAACTCATCATTTATAAAGATTCAATGTGTGCCTTGGGTATTTATCAAGTCAATTGGTTCGGCTGAGTCTCATGGTTATATGTTGACTACATTGCAGTTTTCATCATTTGTTGATTGTTTTTATAAGTGTTCACTGGTGGCTTAGTATCCTTTGTATGCCTATTACCTCGCTTGAGTACTTGGTTGCCGAAGCTCTCTACCAAGTTAATGATTGGGTGGTAAGGGCCACCGATGGTTGGGCTCATAGCACTGGTTTTGAGGAGTTTTCTCCTTACCATGTTCATCCTTCTTCATTGATGTACCTAAATTTTGTATAGTGACTTGTCTCTTATCCGTGCCTGTTAGTGTATGATGGTGATGTGATGGATTGTGGTTGGCTAGTCATTTTGTGTTGTGGTTCCATCTTCTTACTTTATGTAGTCTTATAGCGTTATTATGTTGAAAAATAATAATATCAAATATGTTGTTATTGGTGGCATATTTTGAATATGGCAACGTGGATCTTGTATATTTAGCCAACTGTAATTATTTTTTTGGTATGCACATGTGTTGGATTCTATTTCCTATTTTGAAACCATAGCAGTAACTCTAAATGTAACATGTTATACTTGATCTTTTATGCTGCTATATGCACATAGGTTAACATAGGGATATGCTTGTTGATGTGAAGTATGCACGAAGTTATATAAAGTAATATAGGAACAACATTATTTATTTTTTCTTTATCCTTAAACCCAAATGAAAGTAAGCTAGTATTGTCTTATGGTATGCTAAAAATATTTAGAGGTTTTTAATTTCTTTGATGGGTTGTGTGTGTGTGTGTGTGTGTGTGTGTGTGTGTGTGTGTGTGTGTGTGTGTATTTTCATGATGAATATTATTTACTGACATATTTATGGAATGGAATGTTAATTTAGTATATGGACTTACCGTATTGAGAGATGTTATCATTTTTGAAACATTTTCAATAACGTATTAGATTTGGGCTTAAATCAATAGCCATAAACAAAATATGCCGTCTATTATAGGATATATGCATACTCCCTAATGTTTATAATATGATGTTTTATGAGATTATGAATTCATGGTTTATAATGAACTAAAGAATTAAGGCACAAGCTATACAAGTTGGGTGATGCATGAATATATGAAGATTATGTGTTGTATGTTGCACATGAAAATCATGACTAACATAATGGTTACCCTTTGGATAATTAATGTTTACTTCTTTATTATGTTTCAACTTTGTTCTTAGTTCATTTTGATTAAATAGTAGTGCTAATGTGAGGCGTTGTTAGTTGAATTTATGGCTAGAACATGTTTAGAACCTTAGCTAAAACAAATTGTTACAATTGAATTATACAATCAGTTTCCCCCTTGATGATAAAAGAAAATAAATCTTATAATGGTAATGGATGTATTGATGGTTGTGGTCATACTTTAATGAGCATATTTATATTACTTAAGCAATGAAATAAAGCATGCTTATTGATCTTCTTATATGGACCTATATTATGGATTATGGATTGCACCAACAATGATGTTATAATGATTTAGATGTATGGCATGTTTCAAAAAGTTTATTATTTTAACTGTTTAAAATTCAGCCCTTGATGAATGGAAGGCCAATTATATTGTTACCAATGTATGCATGAGATAAATAGTCATTGGTTTATAGTGGATGTGCATGCTTAAAAATTTTAAGTGTACCTTGACAATGAATTTCTTGATATATTTTATATTGTGATTACTAAAATGTGAATAATCCTTATGATTGGCAAACAATTTTGAAATGGGGATGAGGATTTTAAGCTATGAAAAACCATAATGTTTACACTTGGATATATTATTAAATAATCTACCTTGGTTATAAGTTATCAAGCTATGACTTTCTTCTTTGGTCACTCATGCTAATGGCTGACATTACTTAAGTACTGAATCTTGCATGGATGTACGCAGTTAATTGGTTGGCTTGGCTGTCTATGTTTTATGCAATAACATAATGTCATAAATAAATGACAAGTAAGTGATGTAATGGTGCAAGACCCCTTGGTTGACTTATGGGATGGTGTTCCTATACCATAAAAAGTAATCAATTTTTCAATGCCAATCATATGTCTATTCACTAGGATGTTCACTCGTGTGAGGGAATCCACTTGAACTAAGTACATTATGGCTCATCTAAATTCAATAAGGAATGATCATATTGTAATGGATTTATATCTTCATGTGTGACCTTTGTCACATAAGGGAATGATGGTACAATAATACCTAAGGAACTTGGATAATGGTATAGTGATCCAATAGGGGTAGCAACAGAACTGATCCTTACTTGGGTGAATTTTCAAAGGTTATGGCATATTAAGCTTATGTCATATTCATCTTTAATAGTGGATTAGAAATATCCACTTTTTGATTGCATGATGTGGTAAGACTTGCCTGAGCAAATTAGTGGGATGTTAATTGTTGGTTATTAGTACTTTATGTCTTGATTATTGAGATGCATTGTGCTACATTAAAGTTATGTAGTAGGCCTCAAACATTGTTCCATTGTGTAATTTGAAAGGCAATACCAATTTTTTTAGGGGGAGTGTTTTATCTAGTATCATAACTTATATTTTAAGGGTTTTGGATGAAATTTGGGCATATTGAACTGATTTTATCATATTCTTAAAAAAGTTGGTTGAAATTTTGTGTGTATATGCATACTTTTGCAAAGGGTTATGTTTGCATAGTATATTTTTGGGTGGCTAAAATAACATAATATATATGGGCATATTTTTGTGGGAGTTATTTTATATCAACATGTATGTGTGTGCCTGTGGATGGTAGAATAACACTTGTAGACTATGATTCCGTTGCTAAGATGGGTTTTGGACATTGTACAATTGATTGCATACTAACTATGGTTGGAATTATATACCTTGTGTGGAAAAATATATGTCTTATATACTTTGAAAAGGCTATACTATAACCCTTATAAAGGCACTGAGCCTCTTGAGTGGATTAAATAGTGCTTTATTATGCAAGCCTGAAGTGCTGGGAATTCTTGCATTATGGAATGTATGTGAGTGCAAAAATCAAATTTTTTTTGTAATGATTTTATGATGCCCACCTATAGCCTTAGTTGGGTTAACCCTTCCCTAATCGAGTTACGTTGGGGCAAGCATCACCTTTTAACTATTGACTTGTATGGGCAAGTCAATGGGAGACTAGTGATAACCACTTTGACCTTAGAATCGTAGAAATAATGTTTAACATATATTATTAACTTGTATGGGTAAGTCATCAATAGATGGATAGAACATTATGACCTCAAAAATATTGAGGGTTAGGCTTAAACCTGAAGGTCTATATCGGGTGAGAGTGTATGATTTACTTGGGTAAATTAGCAAGGCTTGGGATCTCCAGTATTGAAGGAGTATCTTCAATTGAATAAGAGCTTGATCTTATTTATGCATTTGGCCTCTTTTGAGTTAATGGGAGAAGCATGTGGCTTCATAACCCAAAAAGGCTGAAACTTAATTAATGTGTGGAATGCTTATTTTGATCATGTTTTACATCTATGATGTTTGTTTGATCATGGATATGTTTTGTATCTATGGTGGTTATTTTGATCATGGATAATTTGATTTCCATGAGGATGTTATGATAACTATGGATACATTTTACGTCCATAGGGATGTTTGATTTGTTTCTCGATGAGTTATGCACCCATGAGGATGCCTAATTGGAACTTGTATATATTTTGACACCCATAAGGATGTCTGTTATGATATTGAGTATGTATTACATTTATGAGGATGTTTATTATGAGTTCAAAAGAATTTGTTGATTATGAAAAATTGTGATTTCCATGGTGGTATTATAGCACTCACCTTGTGCCTTAGTTAAGTCCATGCTTTTTTAATAGTGATGTTGTGTCAAATCAAGCATCACCATTCGACCTTAACTTATTGGATTAAGTCAATTGGAAGAATAATGATATAATATTATTGTTAGAATCATGAGACAATGCCTTGGTGGCCATTGATAACTTACATGAGTGAGCCATTTGATGATGCTAAGGTATAATACTTTGGAAGGTCCAAGGGTGTAACTCAATGGAGGGTTTGGTGGAGTGAGTGTGACTAACTTACATGAGCAAGTTAGAGAGTTTTGGAGATATCTTATTATTATCAGTTAGAGTGAGCCATCTATCTATGATGCATGAACATTGTTGGTAAATTTATGAAACTCATGGAGATAGATTTTATGGGCTTTGTTGGAACATAACCTTCCTTGAGAGAAGGTGATCCTAATACGAGATCCCTAAGACTAATCATGTTGTACTATATGATAGATATTTGGTGTTATTTGGATGACATCTAGATATCAGGTGACCCGATGGGAGTCATGGATCCTTGTGTTTCACCATCATGTGTGTTAAGTGTTGATGTGAAGGTACCTTGGCATAATTATTAGAAAACCTGAGTCACGTATGCATGATCTATTTCATGTGGTTCCTCCTTGTATGTAAAACTATTATGTGTTGTGTAAACTACTAAATTTCGTTGATTATGATTAAATCATGTAAATTTTGTATTTTAACTATACTATGTGTATGTAGTTAACCCCATGGATTTTCACATTTCCTTCTTGGTAACAACATTTTTGTATGAGAATTTTATATACATGATTGTATGTTGTTAACTACAGAATGTGTGAATAATGATAAATCACCATGTAAAGGAATCTCCTACTTTCAAAATAAATCTTGTGTACCATGGCTTGCTCTATGTTTTTAAAAAATGGTTGTATGAGTATTTTGTGTACATACCTGGGAATAAATGTGATTTGTGTGGTTAACATATTGGTATATGGTAATGTGAGTGTAAGCTACTCAAGTGATGTATTTTACTCTCTTGAAAACCTACTTCTATTGATTGAAATCTACCAAGGTATAATGTTGTGTATGGTGTAGTCCCACATCACTACTCTAGTATTGAGTATTGGTACAAGTATGAGGTTGAGGGTAGAGAAACACTACATCCATAATGATTTTGTCTAGGTACGGGTCAGGAAGTGGAGTCTTTTATAGAATGAAAATCCACTTTTCCCCTTTACACAAGTAGCCATCTGATTCATTTAGAATGTACACTATGTGTGCCATGAGTTGGCCATAGAATATTAGTGCATAATGGTTAGTTTATGGATGTAGCATTCATTTAACTGCCTCTTAGAGGTTGTGGTAAAATCAACCCTTGTGAAATTTTATTTTTTAAACATTGTGAAGCACTAACTGGTCCTAAAATTTGGACATCTATGCCGATCAACAAGGTGGTACTTGCTAAAATACATGCATGTGTTGGCATATAGGTGAAAAATGCTATAGCTTAAGTATTATTTTTGTTATATTTATTAGAGATATTTTAGGATGAATATTTATGTTTTGTTTTAGAAGCATAACTAGAATGTATGCTGATTTTATGTTTTAAAAGAGCAACATAAATCTCTAATCATATGGTGTTAAAAATCTTACGTACCCACTTGAATCTTGGATAGAGTAATGAAAGTTGGGTAATGCCCTCAGATGGCTGATTTTGGATGGTGGGATTGATATCCCTGGACCATCACATGATCTCACATGTGTTGGAGAACATGTTATAAGTCTTCAGGTTGAATGTCATGCCTGGTATGGCTTCTCTGATGTTTAGTGTAGTTGGTACGGGATGTTGCACCAACTCCTGAATGGTTGATGATATAGTAGAGTCACTATTGAATATTTGACCCCTTGGTCAAATAAGTCAACCTCCTTGCAAGTTCAGACTTGTCATGAGGTCTCCCAGGTCATAAATGTTCACCATAGTCATAACTAAGGTCATAAAACATGTCTTCATATTAGTCACATTTGTCTAAGTTGTTCTTATGTCATCCTAGGATATATTTTAGGTTATTTAATGAAGTTGTATGGTTTTATTCAAAGGAGAAGTGTGTCAAGTTGTTATTCAACATTGTTGGTGTAGGCATTTTTCTCATTGGGTTTTTCCTACATGGTTATATTAACTTGCTTAGGGTTCTAGAGGTCATTTGGGTTACTTGGGAAGATTAGTCTTACATTCATTGAAATGTGTGGTATCTTTCCCTCTCTAATCTATATATGCACATCTCTCCATATATATTTTTAAAGTAGTATTTTGTGTGAATTATTAGAGCATTAGTGTCTTGGTGTAATTTATTTCTCTTTGATTTCATTTTTATAGCTGCATGTGTTTAATCTGTATTGTCTTGAATAATACGTGTCTTACATTGCATCTTGAATCAATGCATTCATTTGGATCAACATTCTTGGAAGTCATTCTGATATGGTATCAGAGTAGATCTAGATCTGATGATTGCTTAATTTGTTTTGCAAATTTTCATTTCAAATCTTGGGTTTATTTGATTTCAGTTTAGATCTTTCCATTTTAGCATTTGCATTCTATTGTATTAAATCTATATGGAGATTTCTTTTAGATTTGAGGTTTTGAATTCATTATTAATTATGTTATTGAGATATTCAAGCCTCCAAGTGTTTTAGATCTTTGCACATTTAGCTGAGGTATTGAATAAGGAGGAGACCTGTGTTGGATTGTCTACTAGGTATTGAATTCTATCCATTAACATCTTTTTTTTTTTTAGATCTGTAACTCAGAGGTAAAGCATTGAGTTTTTCAACTTGACATTAGAAAAATAGATCCACATTTGTTGTTTGTTTTTCCACAAAAAGTGTTATGCAGATCTAGATTGGAATCATTTTTTTTTATAGTAGTGGCATTTCTAATTCAAGATCTAAGAAGAGGTGTTGCAAGAGCTAGAGGTGATGCATTGGATCTACTTATTTTGTTGCTAGGTTGGCATCATATTGTTGAAGAGAGTGGTGGCGTAGTAAAGTGGAGAGATCAAAAGAGCATTAGAATTAGTTGGAGAGGTCTATGTTGGAGGAAATCAAAAGTTTCTTTTGCTAGAGGAGACCAGGTGACATCCTCTCAGAACAATTCAATGTCTACCCCTGACATCCTTTGTCGATCTCTCCCAAACAAATCCACCACTAGGCATTGTAACTACACCACCCTAGTTGCATTGAGATCTACCTTTTTTTGTTGGAAGCTTTCAGATATATGTTAGAAGTTTTGTTTCTAGATCTATTACAATGAGATGGTGGAGGTAGATGTATAAGGACAACAACTATGCATGACAGTGTCTCTTTATTTAGAGCCCTTACTTCTGCTATAATTTCACATGGAGACAACATTTAAATGACTGGATCTCACTAGCTTCTACACATGCATTAGAGGAGACTCTTTGAGAGCCCAACTAGATTAAGACACCTATACTCCACTTTCTTTCCTTTTTACGTAGCTGACACTTCATTTATTTTGCCTTGTTAGCTATAATTTTTACTTAAAAAGGAAGTCAAAAACATTTGCATGCATCTCGAGGTAATTAAAAGGTCTAGTTTTCACTTTGGTTGAATTTTTTAAGTCCATGGTAAAATTTCTGATCAGAGTGGTTGGAAGACATATTTTACCTCACCCAAGGGTACTTTTTTAAGTTTCAAATGAAAATTTTTAGTCAGTAGACCTATTTATGAGAAATTGTATTAGTAATATCTTGCAAATGGTAATTCAAAATTGAGTACCATCTTTTGCAAAAATGTTTATTTTTTTATTTCCCACGCATTGGAATAATTTACTTATAAAATACACTACTTTATAAAGTGCCAAAATTTGTGGGGGGGGGGGGGCTACTTGACATAGTTTCAGGGGGGTTATGGGCCCTACTACTTTATACAACATACTTCATGCATTGATTGATCTCATTTATATGGACTCATTTGCATCCTAGTTTAAAGCCCATCTCTAGAGTGTGTACCATTATTTCCCTTACTCCAGCACTAATTGCCCACTTAGACATATTCTTGATTGTGTCCAATGTCCCTTTCATGAGTGTGTTTTAAGGGTTATTTGCAGTTTGTATTATGTAGTTGTGCATTTCTTTGGTGTCTAATCTCAGTCATATCAACCCCATTTGAGAGACTCCAGATAAAGAGAGTTATTTTGTCTCTAGTGATCCTTCTTGGAAAGGACAATTATGCTTCATGGCATGCTTACATGGACCATTTGCTCACACACAAATCATATTCCATTCTTGTATGGATAAATTATTGCACCCATTGATCTTGTTCAGTTTGATAAGTGGGATAATGCTTATGACAAGTTTTTTCCACTCTATTATTACATATTTCCATGGATATTCATTGCCATGTGAAAGAAATAGAGTGTCCATGTATTGTTTGGAGCATACTACAGAGTCTTTTCGATAATCTTATTGAAATTTATGTCACAACACCTCCTTCACTTCCTATTGTTTCTTCTAAGACTATTATACTCTCCCCTCCTACTTTTATTTCTTGTGATGATACATCCATGGTAGACAATTCTCTTCCTTATGTCAAGCCCCCACTACATGATGAGATTTTGCTAAACCTTAGTTATCTCATTGTAGAGTCTACATTCATTCTTGTGTAGATTTTTGTTCTTCCAAAGCCTTCATAGACTTGCATTTTAGAGGACTTTATTGATTTCAGTGAGAGTATACACATCGAGAGTATTGATGACTCATATGTTTATGTGGACATTCACCTTACAAATATGAGTGCTTCATTTGCAGACTAGTCTTCAGTTTCAACAGTTGTTGAGCCTTACTCTCCTCTTCCTATGGACATTCTTTCAATGAATGTTTCACATCTATCTTCTTCTATGGATTTTTTCTCTCCTTCATTGTATGCTTCTTCATTTCCATCTTCTATAGTTAGTCTTGTGATACCTGATTAAACTTTGGCATATTCAAGCTTTAGCAAAGAGACATTTGAGCATTTTTCAAAGATATACATCTTGATCCGTACATGTATTACACTTGAGTGTGAATTTAGTAGTTTGATAGCTTATGGTTTTTTTCTTTTGAAAGGAAGAGACAACATTTGTTGTAGAGGTACTATTGTCCCCAAAATCGGCCACTCATTTTTTTAGTCATCATGTTAACTATTTTGGTCCTACAGGCCAAAACAATGATTTTCTTCCTTCTCAAAAATGTTCTGAGTAGTCAAGTTATCCAATTACCCAAGTTTTTTCGGCAAAGGAAATCTCTCATTTTCAAAGGGTTTTTCAGTCGAGAAAATGAACAAGGAACAATTCAAAAGACTTGAAGGCATTTCCTAAGAATTGTTGAGTAAGGTTCAACATTAGAGTTCAATTATACACGGTTCATTGATGAGGTTCAATGAGATGAAATAAACTATAGGGACCGACCATTGAACCTTTTGAACCTTTGAACTTTGCTTCAATGTTCAAGGTTTAAACAAAAGATTCAATTTGAAGGATCTTGTGGGAAGTTCAAAGCAGTTGGTTTAAATGACACATTGAACTCATAAGAAGACTGAATTTGTCTTCAATTTTGTGGTATTTAAAAATCAACAGTTATTCCATTGCTCTAAATTTAACATCCGTGGGGATGTCACTGGTTGCTTGAACCTCTTAAACCTTGAATTGTTATTTTGGAGTTCATCGGTTCAATGGTTCAATGGTTCAACGGCTCAATACTTAATGTTTTTCAAAGAGTCACATTCATTCGGTCTTCTTATGAGTTCAATATGTCATTTGAACCAACTACTTTGAACTTACCGCTCGATCCTTCAGTTTGAATCTTTTGGTTAAACCTTGAACCTTGAACCTTGAAGTGGAGTTCAAAGGTTCAAAAGGTTCAATGGTCAGTCCCTATTGTTTATTTCATCTCATTGAACCTCGCTGATGAACCATGTATAATTGAACTTTGACGTTGAACCTTACTCAACAATTCTTAGGAAATGCCTTCAAGTCTTTTGAATTGTTCCTTGTTCATTTTTTCGACTGAAAAACCCTTTGAAAATGAGGGATTTCCTTTGTCGAAAAGACTTGGGTAATTGGATAAATTGACTGCTCAGAACATTTTTGAGAAGGAAACCATTTTCTTGGCCTACAGGACCAACATAGTTAACATGTTGACTACAAAAATGAGTGGCCAATTTTGGGGACAATAACAGGGTCCAGTTGGGGAACTTCCGTCGATTGTACTCTGAAACAATCGAAGGGAGTAGAAACTAGAATCTAAGTTCCTTTTTCCATGCCATTGGGCCACAGAGTCATGCCACCAAAAAGAGAAAGATGCCTAAAAATGAAACAAACAACATAAAACAAAACAAATAAAGACTATACAAATGTACAAATGAACTTATCTGATACTTCAAAAATTGAAGTGCTTTAGAAGCTGCCCACTGCAAGGCAATGAGAATGGCGTTCCATCTTGATATCTCAATAAGAAACTATTATCACCATTGAAATGATGGATGGTGAATGGACCTCTCCACAAGGAATCAAAATTTCCATGCATTCCCTTTGGTTCTCTCCTCTTGTCCCATAACAAGACTTGATCTCCAATCTGAAACTCGTGAATCCTTGCTTTCTAGTCAAAAAGTTTCTTCACCTGATTTTGATGTTTAGAGATACAGTCCACTACTATAGTTCATTGCTCTTCTAACTTAGTCAGACACATGATTCTTTTGTCAATAGAGTTTTCAAAAGTTGAATCTTCTACTACCTTTGCCAACTTCAATGCTAGTAATTCCAAGGTAATAGGTATTTATGCATTTAGACCATACAAAATCTGGAATGGGGACATACCTATTACCCTCTTAGGTGTAATAGTGTTTGCCCATAAAGCATCAAACAATGCTTTATGCCAAGTCCTCTGATTATCATCAACCAATTTCCTGATGATAGTAACCAAATTTTTGTTACTTAATTCTGCCTAACCATTTCCTTACGAATAATAATATGAGTGGAAAAGAATAATTCCATGATTATAGCAAAATTTAGTAATCCCTTGAGAAGAGAAACATGAGGCATTGTCTACTATAATCTTGTTTGGAACTCCAAAATGGGAAACAATATTTTTCTTTAGGAAATTACACACCACTTCTGAAGTGGCATGCTTGACTGGAATGGCTTCCACCCACTTAGTAAAATAGTCTATTATGGTGAGGATATAGTTATGTCTAGCACTTGAGGAGGGGTTCACGGTGCCAATGAAGTTAATACCCCATTGTTGAAAAGGATCTTAGATCACCACATGCTTGAGGGGTAATGTGGCCAACTTGGATTTCCCAATGAACAGTTGACACAAATCACATCTATGTACCCAATTATATGCATCTTAAAACAGAGCAGGCCAATAGTATTTAGAATGTAGAATTTTATGAGTAGTCATAGGTGAAAAAAAATTTCCTCCATAAGCCAAGTTATGGAAGGACTCTAAAAGTTTACTTTTCTGTGCTTTATCCATGCAACGAAGAAATACCCCATTAAGGCTTCTTTTATACAAACCATTGTCCCACAAGGCATAGTTAGCAGCCCTCAACTTAACATTTCTTTTTACTTTGTGAGACAAATGAGTAGGACACTCATCATAGGTAAGAAAATGAGTGATATTGGAATACCACTCATCAGTAGTAGTAACAAAAAGAACTGCTGGCATGTCATCAATCTCTGCCTCTTCATGTCTTATTTCTTCTGATATGTTTTTAGCAATCAATTGACAGAGACCTCTTCCTCGCACCAGCTTAGTAAGCTTGATATCAAGATCAAAATCTATAATTTTGGCAATCTAATTGCCCCTTTTTGTATCAAACTCTTGCTGAGTTAAAATAGCCTTCACTGTGGTATCAGGTACTAAAACAATAGTGTGTGAATTCAGGATATAGAACCAAAAATATTTTAACACCTTAACCACTGCGTAAGCATGCTTCTCCATAATTAAATATTTCAATTCATGATATTTGAGAGGGCAGCTCATAAATGATATAGGAAAATCCACACCTTCTTTATCCTGCTAAACCAAAATGACTGAAAGTGTGTGCTCAAAAGCATTTGCATACCATGAAGTCTTTGGTATAATCTAGATAAACTAGGATATGGGAATGAGCAATAGCCTTCTTGATATCTTTGAATGTTGTTGTGCCTTCTACAGTCCATCAGAAAGTAACTTTATCCTTCACCATGTCGACAATGTGGCAGTTTTTCTCTACAAATTCTAGGATGAACCTTCGTAGAAAATTCACCTTTCTAAAGAAAGAATGAACTACAGACTTACTAGTAGGCAAAGTAAGATTTTGGATAGATCTAACTCTTTTTTATTTTATTTTTATACCTTCTTGGGTAATAATGTGGTAGAGAAGTTTACCTTTTATAACCCTAAAAACTAACTTCTTGGGATTAAGAGAAAGACCATTTTGTTGATAGCATTCTAACACTTGTTGCAAATGATGCATATGATCAGGATGATGCTTGGCGAAGATAGTCAAGTCGTTAAGATATACCACAATGAACTTCCCTAATTCATCTTTGAAGGTAAGGTCCATTTCTCTTTGGAATGTGGTGCCAGCATTGATCAAACCAAAAGGCATTTTGCGATATGCAAACGTGCCCTAAGGTGTAGTGAAAGCGATTTTATGTTGATTTACTTCATCAACTTATACTTGATTGTACCCAAAAAAACCATCTAACATTGATAACATCTCTGAGCTAGTTACTATTTGCAACACTTGATCTATTATAGGTAGAGGGTAGTTGTCATTTAGAGAAGACTGATTGAGATTCTTGAAATCCACACATATATGAATTTCTCTATTCTTTTTCCTTACAGGAATTATGTTGGCGATCCAGGTAGAATAGTGAATTAGAAAAAATATCCTAGCATTCAACATCTTTTGAATCTCTAAAAGGATAGTACCTGATATCTTGGGATTGTATTACCTTTGCTTCTGCTTGTGAGGCAATGACCTAGTCTTGAGAATAATTTCATGCTAAATTTCTTCAGGCCTGAAGGATTTCAAGTCATCGAGGAATATGCCAAAACATCAATGTAACAACAAAGAAGAGTAATGAAGTTGAGCTTTTCATCGGTAGTGTAACATTTCCCAATGTTGACCATTTTGAGATTTTCTTTGGTACTCATATTTACTTGATCGAACTCCTTAGATGAACTTGAATCCATTGGTTGCTGCTTGATACACCTGCCATGCTTATCAAATAGTTTCTCAAGAGAAACCAAACCCTTTGATATTTTATTCCCTTTGAGTTGAAGAAACTCTTCGCTAGTTCATGAACTTATTTTAGGAAATTATTCCTGTGTTAGAGAGGCACTACCTTCAAAATAGAGCTCCTCAAAATCATCCATTTTTTCTATAAAAGTGGCAATTTGATTATCACCATTAAACACCTACCAATGGTCAACATTATCAGGTACACTTGGTCAAAAGACCAACTCAATAGTGTACTTGTTCCCTTTGAAATATTTATGAGGAACCATGAGGGTTGCAGAGACAACCAATGAGTCTGCACGACCATTAAATTCTCTGGGCACTGTAGAAATGTTGAAAGCATCAAAAATTTTAGTGCAATCCCACACAAGATTGCGATAATGTTGTAGTCTTTCATTCTTGGTTTGGTATAGGCTCCTCACTTGGTAGACCACCAATTTAGCATCTCCTTGAGCATGAAGAACTCTAACACCTTTAGCACGAGTAGCTTGTAATTTGAGCAATAATGATTCATACTCGGTAGTGTTGTTGGTATTACCAAATTGCAACTTGTATGAATAAGGGAAAATATCTCTTTATAGGGATATCAACACAATTTTGGCTCCTAAATTGGTAGAAGAGCAGCTGCCATCAAATTCTAAGATCTAAAGATCATTAGGATTTGATATTCTTAAAGATTTTTCTTTATTAGTGAGGGAAGATTCCTTTTCCCCTGAGCTTTCCTCCATAATTTCTTCTACTTTCCTATTTGAATCATCTGAATGGTCACCTAATGAACTTTGGTTTGATGAAACAAGAACATCTTCAGTGGACAAAAAATAATAACCCATTCCTGAATATTCTAACAAAATTTGAGCCTCAAGGTCTGATGTCTGAGTAACAATATACTTTGACTTTCTCTCAGGAAGCAAATTTTGCATGATCCCTTTAACATGTATCCTCGCTTCAGATAGGTCCATGTTCAACTCTCCACCAACATTTTTGTAGAAATTTCATCTGAGCAGGATGCCATATGAAGCTGGAACACTAGCCACTAAGACTATCATCTTAATTCTCTTATCTAGAAAGGTCACAAATGCAAATTGGACATCTTTGATCTGACTCAAAAGTGGTACTTGTTTATTTTCCATGGAAAAACATCTCCCAAAAGTCTTAGTTAATGTAAGACTGAGAGAATCTACTACCTTGGCCAGCATAACGTTATCAGAGGCTCTAGAATCTATTATACAATTGCTCAACTTATGACCATTTATCAACAGAAAAACATAGAAAGGTTCTATTTTTCCAGGGGTAACCAGAGGAGTAGTGACAAGATTATTTTTGATGGATTTATTCTTTATGGATCATGAGTCACTTTAGGAGAATCTTGTCCTGCAGAGATGGTTTTGTTTTTGATGCATTCAACCAACCTATCTAGCTACTCAAGATTGGCTTATAGGTATTTAAATTCATACATTTAGATCTTGGTCTTTTTAGCATGATAAATTATGTCAAATGACTGGAATGAACTAGAAATAGAGGAAGGAAGTCCATCCTTCTAATTTTGATTTGATATGACACTAGGCTGAGGGATAAAAGCAAAAGGGAGAGGATTGTTTGAGGTACTTACTTTTTTATTGGTCATCAGATCCTTTGATTAGAAAGACAATGAAGTTCCCTGTTTAGAAATTGAGATTACTGGCTGAGGAGCTTTTACTGCTTTTCCCCTATCAACTTGTTAAGTTGACTGATTTTGGGACCTAGTAAAAATAACATATGCTCCATCAAACACTTTTCCCTTTTTTTGAGCTTCATCTTGGTAATCCAAAAAACTAATATTGGAGTCTCCAGCTAATTCTTCTTCTTCTTTCACAAAGAGATTATCATCCTCTTCTTGGTCCATCTTAGGTTGGAAAGAGAAATCATGTTCAACTTCATACTAACTGACTACTGAGTTGACTGGTGCTGCTTCAATGGCAAGCTTCCCTTGTGTAGGAGGAAGACGATTGGGCTGCCCTTGATTTTTGACAGCATTTCCTTGATATGAATGGTTGGGAAATGTCTTCCTTGGTATATCCCTATAAGGATGAGCAAACATACCTTTGGGTATTTGCCTCTTTAAAGCTAGCAATTTATTTGCTAACTTCTGCACCATAGGGTCAGTGGGGCTTGTGGAAGAATTTTCAACAGGTGAAGAAAATTTATTTCTATTAGGATCTCTTTTTATCTTACCTGAAAGGATAAGATCATCTTTGACCTTGGTAGCCAAAATTTGAGCTACAAAAAGATCTATATGGCTAGCCCGCCTTAACAAAAAATTCACTTTGAGAAGTTGAGAATTGATAAAGAAGCACTTGAGATTCTCGGGTGTTGGTTGGGCAATTGCAGGAATCTTGTTCCTCAGCTTATCGAATTTGGCAATGAAGTCTCGCATGGGCTCATGAGGTTCCTTCTTCATTTGTGTAAGCTGGGCCAACAAGGCATGTGCTTCTTTTGTTGGTTTGCCTCAAACTTGGTCCTAAGAGTGTCCCAATTGGTTACAGTCTGAGCTTGAAGATGATAAAACCAATCTATAGTAACACCTTGCAATGTTTCTACACATAGTATTACTGTTATATCTTCATATTCAATGCCTATCACACCATAGGATATGCAAAAAGCTACAATATGCTCATCAGGATGAACCTTTCCATCACCATAAAACTTGGGAAAATTCTTTCTTGAACTACAAGGTAGTTCATGTAAAGGTGGGGTTAGATTTAGGGGACCAAAAGTGTTACCCCAAGGGCCTTGGGCTGCTATGATATGATGATTGAAAGGAGGGATAACAAACCTTGGTGGAGTATGTATAGACAAATCTCTGCTAGCAAAGAAAGGAGAAACTTCACCTGGTATTGGAGATCTGATGTTGGTAGGAGGAAAACTCTTGGTTCACTAAAGACGAGGTTGAGGAGGAAATAAATCAAAGCTATTTTTCCATACTGACTCAAATATAAGATCAACAATACCTTGAGCTCTCTAGCTTCACATATACCATTGATCTGTCAGAGTGTAGAATGGAAAATAACTAGAACTACTTTAACTTGAAGCGTGAGGCTTCAACCTGAGTGTTCTTCCCCAACGAAGTCGCCAAAAAGATGTTGGGTGAATATTTTGTCATCAACTAACTAAAGACAAAATTGTTATATCGACCATAGCATGATGAGATAAATCTCTCCTCTCAGCAAGGGGAGGTTCCCTATAAACTATGATAAACTAGACCTATACTAATACTAACTTAGGGGTAAAATCACACCATCTATTTCTCTTTTTTTTTAAATGATATTCACAAAATAGAGGACAAAATTCTTGGGTAGTAACTGAATCCACACAATACCCATGAAAGTACAAAGTCTTTCATTGCTTCTCTTACTGATTAAGTACGTAAGACACCATAGAATGAAGTGTAGCCCAAAGTCTCCACCACAAACTACAATAGAATAAGACAATAGAAGATATAGGTAGTTCAAAGCCTTTTCCAATATCCTTTATTTTAAGGCACGAAAATATAGACTAAAGATAATTATGTAGCTTAAAATCTCCACAATCAGCTTTAGAACACCTCTCAGATTATCTTCACTTGCTCTACTTATTTGATTAGATAGATAAGATGATATAAGGAAAAAGACATAAGAACAATTTCCTATATAACATAGGCTATTTCAACACAAATTTTGAAAGGTCACTTGATTTCTCATTCAATTGGTAAAATTTGAAAATAAATCTGAGCTCAAAGTCTCAAAAATGCCTTTCAATTTTGGGTAGAGTTTTGCTTTTGATAACTCAGAGATCCTCCTCTTGAACTATGAGGTAGTTCATGTAAATGTGGGGTTAGATCCTCTTTAGTCTATGTTTTCTTCTAAGGAGAAGTGTGTCAAGTTGTTATTCAACATTGTTAGTGTAGGCATTTTTCTCACTGGGTTTTTCCTACATGGTTGTAATGACTTGCTTAGGGTTCTAGAGGTCATTTGGGTTACTTGGGAAGATTAGTCTTACATTAATTGAAATGTGTGGTATCTTTCCCTCTCTAATCTATAAATGCACATCTCTCCATATATATTTTTTGAATTATTGGAGCATTCATGTCTTGGTGTAATTTATTTCTCTTTGATTTCATTTTTATAGCTGCATGTGTTTACTCTATATTGTCTTGAATAATACGTGTCTTACATTGCATCTTGAATCAGTGCATTCATTTGGATCAACATTCTTAGAACTCATTCTGATATGGTATCATACTAGATCTAGATCTGATGATTGCTTAATTTTTTTTGCAAATTTTCATTTCAAATCTTGGGTTCATTTGATTTCAGTTTAGATCTTTCCATTTTAGCATTTGAATTCTATTGTATTAAATCTATATGGAGATTTATTTCAGATTTGAGGTTTTGAATTCATTATTAATTATGCTATTGAGATATTCAAGCCTCCAAGTGTTTTATATCTTTGCACATTTCGCTGAGGTATCGAATAAGGAGGAGACCTATGTTGGATTGTCTACTAGGTATTGAATTCTATCCATTAACATCTTTCTTTTTTTTAGATCTATAACTCAAAGGTAAAGCATTGAGTTTTTCAACTTGACATTAGAAAAATAGATCCACATTTGTTGTTTGTTTTTCCACAAAAAGTGTTATGCAGATCTAGATTGGAATCATTTTTTTTTATAGTAGTGGCATTTCTAATTCAAGATCTAAGAAGAGGTGTTGCAAAAGCTGGAGGTGATGCATTGGATCTACTTGTTTTGTTGCTAAGTTGGCATCATATTGTTGCAAAAAGTGGTGGCAGAGCAAAGTAGAGAGATTAGAGGAGCATTAGAATTAGTTGGAGAGGTCTATGTTGGAGGAGATCAAAAGTTTTTTTTGTTGTAGGAGACCAGGTGACATCCTCTCAGAACAATTCAATGTCTACCCTTGACATCTTTTGTCGAGCTCTCCCAAACAAATCCACTAATGGGCATTGTAACTGCACCACCCTAGCTGCATTGAGATCTACCTTTTTTTGTTGGAAGCTTTCAGATCTATGTTAGAAGTTTTGGTTCTAGATCTTTTGCAATGAGATGGTGGAGGTAGATGTGAAAGGACAACAACTAGGCATGGCAGTGTCTCTTTATTTAGAGCCCTTACTTCTGCTAGAATTTCACATGGAGACAATGTTTACATGCTTGGATCTCACTAGCTTCTACACATGCATTGGAGGAGACTCTTTAAGATCCCAACTAGATTAAGACACCTATAATCCACTTTCTTTCCTTTTTACATAGCTGACACTTCATTTATTATGCCTTGCTAGCTGTAATTTTTACTTAAAAAGGAAGTCAAAAACATTTGCATGCATCTCGAGATAACTGAAAGGTCTAGTTTTCACTTTGGTTGAATTTTTTAAGTCTGTGGTAAAATTTCAGATCCAACAAGTGGTTGGAAGACATATTTTACCTCACATAAGGGTACTTTTTTAAGTTTCAAGTGCAAATTTTTAGTCAATAGACCTATTTATGAGAAATTGTATTAGTAATATCTTGCAAATGGTAATTCAAAATTGAGTAACATATTTTGAAAAAATGTTTATTTTTTACTTCCCATGCATTGGAACAATTTACTTGTAAAATACACTACTTTATAAAGTACCAAAATTTGGGGGGGCTACTTGACATAGTTTCAGGGGGGGTTATGGGCCCTACTACTTTCTACACACATACTTCATGCATTGATTGATCTCTTTTATATGGACTCATTTACATCCTAGTCTAATGCACATCTCTAGAATGTGTACCATTGTTTCCCTTACTCCAACACTGATTGCTCACTTAGACATATTCTCGGTTGTGCCCAATGTCCCTTTTATGAGCGTGTTTTAAGGGTTCTTTGTAGTTTGTATTATGTAGTTGTGCACTTCTTTGGTGTCTTATCTCAGTCATGTCAACCCCATTTGAGATACTCTAGATGAGGAGAGTTGTTTTGTCTCTAGTGATCCTTCTTGGTAAGGATAATTATGCTTCATGGCATGCTTACATGGAACATTTGCTCACACACAAATCGTATTCCATTCTTGCATGGATAAATTATTGCACCCATTGATCCTGTTCGATTTGATAAGTGGGATAATACTTGTGACAAGGTTTTTTCCACTCTATTATTACATCTTTCCATGGATTTCATTTCCATGTGAAATATATAGAGTGTCCATGTACTGTTTGGAGCATACTACAGAGTCTTTTCGATAATATTATTGAAATTTATGTCACACCTCCTCCTGCACTTTCTATTGTTTCTTCTGAGACTTTTATACTCTCCCTTCCTACTTTTATTTATTGTGATAATACATCCATGGTGGACAATTCTCTTCCTTATGTCAAGCCCCCACTATAAGATGGGATTTTACTAGACCTTAGTTATCTCATTGTAGAATCTACATCCATTCCTATGTAGATTGTTGTTCTTCCAAAGCCTTCATAGACTTGCATTTCAGAGGACATAATAGATTTCAGTGAGAGTATACACATCAAGAGTATTGATGACTCATATGTTTATGTGGACATTCACCTTACAAATATGAGTGCTTCATTTTCAGACTAGTCTTTAGTTTCAACAGTTGTTGAGCCTTACTCTCCTCTTCCTATGGACATTCTTTCAATGAATGTTCCACATCTATCTTCTTCTATGGATGTTTTCTCTCCTTCATTGTATGCTTCTTCATTTCTATCTTCTACAGTTAGTCCTGTGATACCTGATTAAACTTTGGCATATTCAAGCTTTAGCAAAGAGACATTTGAGCATTTTTCAAAGATATGCATCTTGATTCCTACATGTATTACACTTGAGTGTGAACTTAGTAGTTTGATAGCTCATGGTTTTTTTTTTGAAAGGAAGAGACAAATTTTTTTGTAGAGGTACCTAATACAATATTTTCCATCTGACATTCTACACATACATTCTCTCTCTTCTTTGTGGAGGCACATATCTTTCACATTTTGTAGGATACTGAGATCATCACTATGTACATGGGTACCTTATCAGGCTTTGTTATCGGGACTCATTTTTTTAATTATCACCCACTTAAGCTATGCGTATGGGGGGGGGGGTAAAAGTGTAGGTCTTTTTTCCATTGAGTTTTTCCTACATAGTTGTGTTAGCTTGCTTAGGGCTCTAGAGGTCATTTGGGTTACTTGGGAAGATTAGTCCCACATTCATTGGAATGTGTGGTATCTTTCCCTCTCCAACATATATATGCATCTCTCTCCATTTATATTTTTAATTTAGTATATTTTATGAATTATCAGAGCTTTATTGTCTTGGTGCAATTTATTTCTTTGATTTCATTCCTATAACTACATGTGTTTGTTCTGTATTGTCTTGAACAATACGTGTCTTACATTGCATCTTGAATCAATGCATTCATTTGGATAAGAATTATTGAAACTCATTTTGATATATTTTTTAATATGTCAGGGTTAGTTAGATAAGTAGTTTTGTAACTGACAATTGTAGGTTCAAATGTTGGAAGCACAAAATTAGTTGAAAAGTGGGAGTTTATGTTGTACAAACTACAAAACAAGTTTGACATGTGTGGAAGCTTCAAAAGTGTTTATTAAACTCCCCAAAAGTCACCTCTACATTCAAATTGATTTGAAAATTCCAAAATGGAGAAAACCATTATGTCTCTCTCCTCACTCTCTTATGCAATTCAAAGAAGCCCACCGATTTTCTAATGGTACAAACAGGTCAGGCAGAGTTGAGGGGAATACATTTGGTGGATGAAATTAATTTATTTGTAATATCATTCCATGGAATTATTTTTAAAATTGGTGAAATGAGCTTCATGAATCATGTTCAATACTATTAGTACCTCCTAATTGACTTGACATTCCAAACACCCTCAAGTTTTTTAAATCTATTGGCATGATCTAATGTTTCTAGATGGTGTAGGTGTACTAGAAAAGCTGTATCTTAATTGCCATGGTGTTTCCATATCATATGGTATGTGTGAACATGGATCCATAATAAATATCACTTCATTGTGATAGTAATGCATCACTACAATAGTCTACAAACCATGTTTCCACAATGGTAGTGTTTGACTTCTAAAGATGAATTCAGATAAAGGTAATGTACTTGTGTTTCTCTTCTTTAAATATGGAAGGTCATTTATCCATGAAAGGTTTACATTGGAGACTTAAAGGTTGATCAAGATAGGTTTCTCAATACATGAGCAAAGAATGATTAGAGCTCTAATGTATATAGCCATCTACAGTCACCTATAAGATTTGTACGCAAAGTTGTAAGACTATTCAAGCCCAAGAGATAGGTTGTATACATTTCCAAGACTTGAATAGAGGTTATCAAGTCATTCAGAGCTTATAGTGTTGATCTTTTAGTCAACTCAAATCTTAAAGTTAGTCAAACCAATAAAAGTTTCAAATAAGACCAATTACCTTAGTTTCTCTGAAATAGGTCTCTACTTAATATAATACCATTTGTGATGAAGATCTATGAGGTTTGAGCAGGTTTTGTGTTTCCATTCTTGTAGCCTGATCCTAACGGTATCATTTCAATTCAAAATAGAAGGATATTTGGTTAAGAATGAAGATTATTGAAAGGTTCAAACTTAGTCAATTTTATACTGAGTATATTCAATGATTACACAATGCCAAAAGGCCAATAAATCTGTAGTATGTAGTAGTGACCTATGGTATATTTTTACAAAGGATGAGAACATGGTATCAAGGCAGGAGTGGGTCTCTTTAGATATAAAATGATCCTATAATGAAGTAAGGGTGTGAGATACAATACTCAAGCATGAAACAAACACCTACATGAACCTTTAAACTTCTACTCAATGTACACCTATAGTTGACATAGTCTGCAACCTAGTCTAAACCAATGTGAGATGTAAGTTTGTTTGGCTATAATTAAATAAATATGGATGAATATGTGGAGACCATTCTCATAGTGGTAGTATAATACTCATGTGAATTTAAGATGACAAGATCAGAGACTAGGTTAGGTTTTCAAATGTCATACTTAGGTAACAAGGATCTTGCACACAATCACAATCTCAAATACCAATATTGAGGAGTTTGAAGTGTAGAATGCTTTAGGAGCATGAAAAATATTTGAGACTTTATGAATATGGTCACATTAACCCAAAAAATCTTATCATGATACCCTTAAATTCATAAGAATAGGGGAGATGCCCTCTATTTTGTCTCAGACAGAGGACACTCTATGAAAACATAGTCTGTAGGCTAGCATGTGAGGAGCAAATAAATGAGTAGAAGGGTCTTGGAATCATCTTAGGCTGATGTATAAGGTTTTTATGAAGAGGAATAGGTATAGATAATTCACCTACAGTCATTATAAACCTATAGGTGGGTTATATACTTAATCACACATAGTCAGGCCTATTAAGCCTAGACTAGGCCTAAACCTTCATGGCCTTTATCTTGTTGCAAAGGACTATATTAAATTTATAACCAATTTGGAAAACTTTATAGAAGGTTTGAGGATAAATTAGACACATCTTTTTGTAAGAAATGAATAATGTTGGTCATTCAAGCCTATTTCCTTCTCATGCCCACTTAGAATGCACTAGAAGAGCTCAAAGGTCACTTTATTTTATGCACACTTGTATGGAGGGATTGCATGGTGCTTCAAGGAGTTGGGAATAGTTCGAGGAGGTCCCTAGATTGATTTCAATGGAATTCATTGGGGAGTTCATCTAGTTTTTATGAATCATAACTAACAGTCCAAGACACCTAAAACCCTCATTTAGACTTGATGGTGAAGACATGAATAAATTTGCACTAAAAGGTGATCAAATGCTCAATAAAGTATTTGGAAATTATTTATAACTCTCATAGGCTCCTTGAATCTCATTTGGTTTGTATTGTCTTCTATATGACTTGCCTAATATAGGGTTTTTTGTAAAGTTTTTATTGGTTCTATAGGTACAAAGGAGAATTATTGATGAGAATCATTGGAAGAGGTCTGTATAGGCTTATTCCCACTCTCCATACTAAGTTATAATCACAATCAAGCATGAAAACCTCTTTGATAGCACTTTCATCATATGTAGTCTAAGTGAGATAGTGAGAAGGCAAGGTGACTGTCCAAGATGGGAAGTGAAAAGCATGTTTTGAGTTTCATGAAGATATATATGATACAATAGAGGAAAAAACTATCTTCAATAGGTGTCCTAAAACCTCTGAAACATGCCTCTTGGACAAATGTATGTCATTTTGATGACAAGTGTGAAGAGTGATGCCTAGAAAGCTAGTGAGCAATTGCTAGGCAATGGATGAAAAGTGGTGCATGAAAGGCTATCAATTTAGGGGCATATGAGGACTATTACCATCAAGATTCCATCTTCTCATGATAGTGAAGATGTGTCAAAGATCCCTATGGCACTTCTAGACAATCAAGATGACTCTTCATCACCAAAAGGTAGTTTCAAGAGAGACATGAAGAGTCTTTATGCCAAGTTAAGGAAGGATGTCATATTTGAGATGAACACTTGTCTACGACCACTTCATGGTCTATTCTCCACCTCATTCTCTCATGGTATAACTAGATTTTATGACTTGACACTTGGAATTGTGACTTTTGAACTTCTCTTCTCCTCTCTCCTCTCCTTTGCTCTATAAATGCAAGCCATTTTGGTAATTGTAGGAAGTACACACCTAGTATGGTGAAGCCCTACTAGTTTGGCACCTTGTTTTGATTTTGAATAAGACATTTGAAGTTGACTTTATCTCTAAAATCTCTTTCCCAGGTGTGTTAAGTGGCGTACTTGGATGTTAAGTGATGAATATGTTCTCCTTGCTTCCATAATACCCTTGCATGTTTTGTGTGATGGATATATCTTCTAACAGGTCTCATAAACTATATGTGTTTATTGAGTGTGTTTTGAAGTGTGAGAGGGAATAATAGTGTCTAGTATCAAACCTTTTCACCCACCTCTAGATGCTCATAGCAATTTGCCTCTATGAGAAATACTAATGCTAGAAGGCCATAGAGTTGAGGTTAGTTTTGGTAGTCTTCATTATTAGTGCACATGCAAGTGTGTTTCTGGACTAGTCTTTTGGTGTATCACCTCATTAGTATAGATTTACATTCTATTTTTTTCTTCCCTTTTCACTCCCAAGTGACTAGTATAGTATAGTGTGTGAGCTCAAGAGATAAATCAAGGGAGATAGCCCTTTAACCTATAGGTTTACCTCTGCTATAGGCAACCCACATACCTAGAGGTAATCCCATGTTGTTCAAATATGAGATAGGCTTGAACACCCTCTCCTAGGGTGCAATATTTAGCTACAACAATATCCATAATAGTATGGATCACAACCTTTGTGTAAAGACATTCTACAATGAATGTTCTTAAGAGTATGCATGTGGTATAATGTTTTTAGTGAGATATTTTCACTCTTAACTTGAGATTTTGGTTGAAATTTAGTGGGGTTGGATGATTATATTTGTTGACCTCATGTTGTAGGTCCATGTGTGTTAACACAAGTGATTATGACCCTAGTCAAGTTTTATATTTAGATTGTTAATCTGGTTTAGACAATCAGTTTTTAATTTGTTGTACTATGGTTGTATCATCCTATTTGGGAGTGTCATTAGCACCCTTATTGAGAAGTGTATTAAGGTAAGTGTAAGTTGTTGTGTTTTAGAACACTATATGCTTGTGATGTTAATTAACCTCCTTCATAAATGGATAGAATGGTTAATAACATCAATGTTATTTTAAAATTAACAAATGTTACCTTGAAATTGTTGACTGATGTAGGCAAAATTAGATCGATGAACCTATTTTGTAGCTAGTTTTAATGAATTCTAATGTTATTGATGGCATTTTTAAGGCATGAGATTGAAAATTTTCCAACTAAGTTGGGATTTTTGGGTGGAATATTCCACTGTATTGTGCTGCATAAGTGTTGTTCTACCATATCAGTGTCATAAAAGACACATGAAGGCAATAAGGAGGCCATTACTCGACCTAAGGTAATAAAAAATATGGCTATCCTAAGGACAAAAATAAGAGTGCTAGCAAGATAAGGTTGAGGCATTGCCACCCCTCAATGGGTGAAGAGGTTGTGAAGCAGTATTAATTGGTTTAGTTGGACATTTTTAGAGAATATTGCTCTTAACTTTTGGTAGTTGCTAGGATGACTCCTCTTTAAGGAGGGGAGGATGTCATGACCCAAACTTGTAGCCATTATAGATACTTCATTTATAGTTGTTTTAACATATTTTGATAGCACTTGGACTAATGATGGTTGATACTAGTTTTGTTTCAAATGTTGAAATGCGAGATGCCTTGGGTAGTTGTTGTGATTATGCTATATCACGATTGATACTCATACTAGATTCATTTTATCCTATTATATATGTTGCTTTAATTGGTTACATTATTAAATATTATTGATATATCATGTTTCACTAGATGCACATTGACATTAATTACTCTTGAATCTAGCAGTTATGTTCACAGGGCATACTCAAGGTCACGATCATCAGTATCAACTATGTTCTTTTTATAGCTATTGATGATTATGCTTAAATTATTAGTTCATGTAAATGATTCATTCTGAATTTATTATTGTTTGTTATTTATATCAACATCATTCAGGTACTATAGATGTCTTATTTTGTGGATGTAGGAACCGAGACACGAGCCAAGCTTGATAATGGGTTTAGATATCTCAAGTATACTCATGGGGCCATTGAGCAGTCAAAATATCACTTTAACAGGTATAACATATATGATATGGTATTGAGCCACCATTATTTTATGTTTTTATATCATTATTGCTTTATGTCTTTTACTAGTCTCACCTTATTTATGTGTGTGTATTTTGTTCGTGTTCCCTATTGGAGTTAATGAGCTTTGATGTAGTTGTTGCTCTTATCTATCTTTATGTTTGTTTATCCTCCCTGGGTGTCATGGACACTTAATTTTGAGTTGTTTAAGTGGTTTGTCTTATTAGCCTAGTTGGTTTGAGTTCATCTAGACCTGTGTGGGTTTTTTGACCTTGGTAACATTTTAGCTACCCCTTCGTGAACAATCGACTTGTCAAGAGCTTGGATTAATATTATGATTTTTATTAAATAGTATCCTAATGATTTTGCTTATTCTTGTTGCTAATGATTTTGGGCAAATTTAATGGTTTTTATTAATTGTTATTATCTTAAGGGATTTGGCAAATTATTATTATTTATTGATTTTTATAATTATGGGTCAATATTATGATTTCGGTGATCATTATTATTTTAATGATTTTTATTAATTATTATTATTTTAAATGAATTGATAATTATTATTATCATTTTAATAACTTGTTGATTTTTGTTAATTATTTTTATTTTATGACTTTATTATTATTATTATTATTATTATTATTATTATTATTATTATTATTATTATTTCTTAATCGATTTATATTTTGGTAATTATTTAATATAAATGATTTTGTTTATTAATTATATTAATCAACTTGGGGAATGAGGAGAGGTTTTTATTTTTTATTTTAGTTTGGGGTTTTGCATCCTTCTTGATAGGGTTGGCTTGTATTGACTCACTGGGAAGGGAGGTCTTTTGATCATGTTTCTTTTGCCCTTATGGAAAAGATTATGGTAGGGGAGTTGAAGCTGGGAGGAGGAACATTTGGCATAGAAGAAGGGTGTTCCTTAAATGCCTATGAGGGAAGAAAATTTAAAATGAAGGAAACATTGTACTCTTCCCTGATCTGTAAATAATGTCAGAATGTTCCATATACTTGGGTTCAAAAACAAATAGTAAATGTATGAAGGAGACTATTTTTCCTCTTTAATGAAAGATCAAATGTTGGCTCAATTTTTTTTTGGCCTTGGATTTTCATATTGCATTTTGTTTATTCAGATCTCTTTTTAATATGTAAAGAGTGGGTAGGGGTCAAACCTGGGAGAGAGAGAGACACCATGGCTAGGGGGAGAAATAGGGGTTATGCTAAAGTAAAGAAGGTAGGGGAGGGACATTTTTTCCCTTTTTGGGGAATATGATTGGCTTGGGTTGAAATGGTAGGCTGAACGCTTGGCGTGAGGTAGAAGAGAAGGGTTTTTGGATGTTGATGGACACAACAACAGGGTATTGTTAAAAAGATGCCCTGACCCTTATCTAGATGCCACAAATTTACCATGGTAGCTTGAAACTGTGCTTGGTATGGATTATATTTGATTTCATTATGGGAATGTGGGTTTTATGAATTAATTTCCCAATAAAATTTATTTGAATCATTCCAGATTCATGGGGAAGTCTAAGACTTTCCTTATGAATCTATAACAACCATATTTGATTTAAATTCAAATTTCTCCTTGCTGGGCACTTAAGGATTGTGTTGGGCCCTTATTTTGTGACTGATTTTATTAAAAATTATGAGAATTAAACTATAGGGTTTTACAAATTAGGATCTACTCTAATTTTAAGTTTTAACTAGAACACTTGCACCATCCCAAACTAGCTTAGTTAGCATTTTAATCATAATGCTTAATTTGGGCTCTACATATGGACGTGTTTTCTATTGATGGACTTGTTTTTCTATTGAATCATTTTTTTGTTATTAGATATCAATTATAGTCCCCTGCATAACTAGTAGTGCTAGTTTTCACGCCCAATCAGGTTAGTGGTTAACACGGGCTTGTTTTTTATTGATGATGTTTTGTTGGATATCATATGTAAATAAGGACATTTTTTTAAAGTTTGACATCTTCCTTATAGGTGATTATATTTAAGCTTGTTTTGTTAAATACCATATATAAAGGAGAATATATTTATTTTCTAGAAAATTTTATGACTTCTAATTTATGATTCCATTCATACTTATAGAATCCTTGGAGGTCACTTGATGACATACACTCTACTATGCACATATCCTTTCTAAATTTTAAGTTTGATTTTTAATAAAACTGATTTATCCATGCTGATTGTAAATCCCCGTTCTTCTCTTGTTATGGGATTGTGTTTTTCCTTAAACTGGTTGGTCTATATTTATCAGTCTTGGACTATAGTCATTTTATTTCACTTTGATAGAATGGGGTTATATTATTATTTTGGTTTTGGATTTGTTAGAATATTTGAAATAAGTAATTTTTGGCCATACATGGCCATTTCTAAGCCAACCCAAGTTTATTTTATATGAATGAATGTTATGTTTTTCCTCTTTTGACTCGATTGAGTTAATTTGGATGTTATGGGTTGACTCCATTGTGTTTAATCAATTTACTCTCGAATAAGCCTCTTGGGTTGAGCAATCAACTTTGGCTAGACCTTCTAGTGTATCTAAATGGATATAATAGATCATGATTTACAAGGTAAATCATTGTCTATAAAGATTCAATGTGTGTCTTGAGCATTTCTCAGGGTAACTGGTTTAATTAAGTGTCATGGTTTTATGTTGACCAAATTACATCTTTCATCATTTATTGACTATTTTTATAAGTCTTTATTGGTGGCTTAGTATCATTTGTATGCCTGTTACCTCACCCAAGTACCCGATTGCTGAAACCCTCCACCAAGTTGATCGTTGGGGTGGTAAGGGCCACCGATGGTTGAACTCATAGGGCTGGTTTTGAGGGATGTTCTTACCATGTTCATCTTTCTCTATTGATGCACCTAGATTTTGTATGGTGGCTTGTCTCTTGTCTGTGCCTATTGGTGTATGATGTTGGAGTGTTGGATTATGGTTGGTTGTCCATTTTGTGTTGTGGTTCCATCTTCTTACTTCATGAAGTCTTGTAATATTATTATGCTAGAAAAGAATAATATTAGATATGAAGTTGTTATTGGTGGCACATTTTAAATATGGTAACATGGATCTTGTATATTTATGCAACTATAGTTATTTTTCTCGGTATGTAAATGTGTTAGATTCTATTTCCTATTTTGAAACCATAGCAGTAACTCTAAATGTAACATGTTATACTTGATCTTTTTATGCTATTGTATGCACATGGGTTAACATAGTGATATGCTTGTGATTGAAATATACACGAAGTTGTATAAAGTAATATAGGAACAAAAATATCTATTTTGTTTATAGCCTTAAACCCAAATGAAATTAATATAGTATTATCTTATGGTATGCTGAAAACATTTAGAGATTTTTAATTCCTTTGATGAGTTGTGTGTGTGTGTGTGTGTGTATTGATTTCATGATGAATATTATCCGATGACATCTATACAGCATGGAATGCCAATTTAGTATATGGAATTACCTTTTGTTTATGACAATATCATGATGTTCTCTAACCGTATTGAGAGATGTTATCATTTTTTAAACATGTTCAATAATGTCTTAGACTTGGGCTTAAATCAGTAGCCATAAACAAAGTATGTAGCCTATTGTAGGATATATGCATACTCCATGATATTGTTTATATTATGATGTTTTATGAGATCATGAATTCATGGTTTATGATGAATTAAGGAATTACAGCACAAGCTATATAAATTGGGTGATGCCTGAATAAATGGAGGTTATGTGGTGTATGTTGCACATGAAAATCATGACTAACATAATGGTTACCCTTTGATAATAAATGTTTACTTCCTTGCTATGTTTTAGATTTATTCTTAGTTCATTTTGATTAAATGGTAGCACTAATTTGAGGCATCGTTAATTGAATTTATGGCCATAACATGATTAGAACCTTGGCTAAAATAAATTATTGCAATTGGCTTATATAATCAGTTTCCTCCTTGATGATAAAAGCAAGGAAATCTTATAATGGTAATGGATGTATTGATGGTTGTGGTCATACTTTAATGAGCTTATTTCTATTGCTTAAGCAATGAAATAGAGCATTCTTATTGATCTTCTTATATGGGCTTGTATTATGGATTATGGATCGTACCAATAATGGTGTTGCAGTGATTTAGATATATGGCGTGTTTCAGAAAGTTTATTATGTTAGTTGTTTAAAATTTAACCCTTGATGAATGGAATGCTGATTATATTGTTACCAATGTATGCATGAGATAGATAGTCATTGGTTTATAGTGGATGCGCATGCTTAAAACTTAAAAGTGTACCTTGGCAATGAATTTTTTGGTATGTCTTATATTGTGATTATTAAAATATGAATAATCTTTGTCATTGACAAATAATTTTGAAATGGGGATGAGGATTTAATAAGCTATGGAAAATCATAATGTTTACACTTGGATATATGAGTTTTTTGGTGTGTTATTATCTCTTACATTATATCAAAATTTTATATTTCATTATGTGAATCATATCCATTTTATAATATTTGTTATTTAAAAAAATGTTTTATGTAAATTTTCACAATTAATAATTTTTTTAATTAATTTATGTTTTTCCTTTTTGAAAATATTTTAATACTATTTTTATTATATTATATTATATTTTTATTTTTAATTCCGTAACCTATCAAATGCAAATGTCATATTTACTATTTGGTTTAATCACATTATATTTTATATCAATAATTTACTATTACTCATATTTATTTACAATAGCCTCAAGAATTTAATGTTTATTTTAGCTATTAGCCAATACCAAGTATGCGCATTTTGGTTATGTTTCTTAGTATTTGACTAGTATTTCAATCATGAAGGGAAATAATTGGACATGAACATTCAAGTATTCAATATGCAAACATTTACAACTTGAGGTAGCCATTTTTATTTTGTGATGGAATTGCTTCACCAAGTTCATATATTCAAATTTCAAATGAAATATGTTCAACTTAAAATAATTGATAGTCTTAATTTGATTTATATATAATCGAGAGTTTTAAGAATTCAATACGCAAACATTTATGAAATTATACAAACCACACAAGCCTACGATGTATAAACATTTTCAAGTCAACATTTTTGTTATATAATAGAATTATTTTCTCTAAGTTTTTGAAAAAATGGATTTAATTGTGTAAAAATATTAATGAATTTGTTTTTATTTAAGTTTTTGAATATCTCAGTTATTTCTATTAATTTGAAATTTTGAACATGTCAATTAATTATTCTTTAATCAAATTTGTTAACATCTCATCAAATTTTTGTTACTTTGTATTTAGGAACATCTCAATTAATTATTCTTATTTTTAAAATTTTGAACATCTCAATAAGTTATTTTTAATTTGTTCATTATAATTAAGTACAAAAAAATAATTAAACACACTTTTTATTATTTGTCAATAGGAAGAGAATTGCATAAAATTTGTTAAACAACTATATAATGAAGTCAACATATTTCGATTTGGAATTAATAACAATGTTTTTAATATGATGGTAAGAAAACAATTTGTATAGCCTAAAAAATGTAGAATAATTAAGATAAAATAGAATCAAATTGAAATAAATGTTATATTGTATTGTAATCAATTTGGAACAAATCACAAATTAAATTTTATATTGGTTATTTTTTTTGTTTTGGAGAGTTATTGGCTCAATTTCATTGAAGGTAATCTAGATAATAGAAAATTGTGGTCAAGAGATGGAACATGTTAAAATATATATCTCCAAACATTGCATACGTGAAAAAAAAATCCACATAAATTTTACCTAGTTAACATAATCATATTAATCTTTATAATTTTATTAATATTCATATATATTGAATGGAATACATTGTTGTTAAACTTTTATTTTTGTAATTGTGAATAATGCTTTCAACCATAGATACTTGGAAGATGACTTTATGATATGTAAACATGTGCAAATGTATCATTATGAAGATGTACAAGATCATTTCATTGTTACATATCAAAGCTACTATAAGTAAGACTTGCACATTGCATTTCATTTGAAGAAGAGCATTTCATTACTACATATCAATAGTTCTTATAATGCAAGCAAGACTTTATGTGATTTTGTTGGTTCAAACATGGACTTTAGGCTTAAATCTATTCTTAATCCAATTACATTTATATAAAGGCTTGTATGTTCTATATTAACATTCATAAAAATATATACCATTTAATTTTTTTTTGTGATTCATAGCTTCCTATTTTGTCACCCAAGTGATCAAAGTGACCTCAAGGTTTAAAAAGGATCTTAATTTATTTTGAGTTAACTTGGTATTTACACTGCATGGTGTAAATGTTTAATTTACTTAAAACTCAATTGCTTACATTATTTATTATTGAATTAGACTCTAAATCTAACCAACTTGTTTTTATTTCAGTATACAAACTTTTTTCTATCGAAAAAATAGTAAATAATTGAATTCAACTTGAACTAAATTTACCAAAAATAAATAATAACTAAATTTAACATATATATAAGTTTCATAGTCATTCACAATTTTAATTCATGTTGAATAATTAAATGAACACTTTATCATTTGTATTACTCAAAAACATGCAATAAGATCATTCAAACATTGAAACTCATATATTTCACTCCATAATAGATTTATTCCATAAAAATTTAGATTGAATTTCTTTCCCTTACTTCCAAAGATTAACACTACTTTTCATAATCATTTTCTCAAGTTTACCTAAGAGAATGATTTAACACACCAATAAAAATTGTTTAATTCATTGTTACAAATGATTCCTTCGTAACAATGCATTCAATCAAATTTGACACAAAATATCAAGTATTGTAATTAGATCCCTGTATAAAAGAACTATTTTATTCATTCTTAGAATAATTATACAACAATAAAACTATCCAATATATAATCCAAAGCCTCAATATTTATATTACATATTCTAATATCAGTTAACAGTAAATTCACTTTACAATAATTTACAACAATAAACCAAAGGATAAGAATAACATAAGATCCCAAGCTTTTCAAAATTATAAAATACATCAAACTTGATAAAATTCATATCATAATAACATGTCAAACATATACTAAAGTCATTTAAACCGATAAAGTAGGGAATCATCCTAGTCATGGTTTAGAGTGGTTAAAATAAGCCCATCCATTAGCAACCCATTCCACCCTATTTATCAATTCATAACTTTATGAGTATATCTTGTATTCAAGTCTGATCATAGAAATGGATGACATCTTAAAGTTGACAAAACAACATAGAGTTTATTCACAAAGATTCATTTTGAAACAAACATAAAATCTCATGAAAATTTGTGTATGAATGACTCTAGGTACATGTATATTTGTCATGAGTTGATCATAACTATCAGTCACAAATGATTATATGTAGGATACTTATAGTTGCATGAAATTCCCATACATATTGATACTAGTCACTAGCCCTATGATCAATTCATAATAAAATATCATAAACAATGAATCTAAAAAAATAATCACAACATCCTCGAACCACAAAACATGTAACATATGTAACACTAAAGCATTGAAATACTAAAGCTTAAACCAAAGTGTGGATGCCATCTAACTGTGTGACTAAAATTTGATACTGAGAGAGTCCCATAAAGATAGAATATACTCATACCCAACCATACCATGATGTTGAATCTTCATATACTTGCACACACATAAAACTAAAATCCATCAATAACATGTGTTGGGTAGTGAAATAAACAAAAGTATATACTACATAATCAATTATAAAATTCACAATGGTAACTACATCATAAGTAGTATCATATCATGTACTAAATATAACTATAATCACTCATAATTATAATAAATTAATGTACCATCTAAATTATAATATCAAAGAAAAACACAATTATAGATAGGTGAAAATGTTCAAAATATCACCCATGAATCCAATGCTCAAATACAAGTAAGTCAAAGAATATCTCATAAGGGTTATGTTGGGTAAATTTGTGCATGCCATTTGATTCTATGTCACTCAAGATTACCCTCACCAATACTTCACTACACAAACATATCACACAAGCACTTGATGCATATAGAGAGATCACTGATTTATGGCTAGGTTAGTCACAAGAAGATGACATATCAACTACCTTGATCAATATATATAATATAAGTGAAAAATAATATGATGTCAGTCATAACATGCATGAATATAACTTTACCTATATGATAAAGCTCAAATTAACACTTACATAAAAATTCATAAGCTATATATCTAGGCCCAAACATAAGCTATATATCTAGGCCCAAACATAAAAATTCATTGCAATAGATAAAAATGAAGTTGACAACCATTTGAGAAACTTGAATCTATATTTGTTAATATAAAAGTTACATGCATGCTTCAATATCACAAAGTGTACCATAAACAATATTAAACTCAATAACATAACATAAGTGTTAATCAATGATAATATCAATAACATAAAGATTAACAACAATAATGTTAAAAAATTATCACATGGTGTCAACAACCTAATCAATCCTACAAGGTGGTTATAGGTTAAATCCAACACCTTGTAGCTACATTTAGTCAATATGTGCTCCAAAAAATGTGCAAATAATTTATATGTATAGCATAACATAGCCACTTTACATTAAATTTATTTTTAAAAATATCCCTACATGAGTGCAATGTCACTCAAGATTCACTCCAAATCCATTAAAGTAATGAATTCTCTTAAATAGGATTTATTTAAAGATTCACTCAGTTAGCTTGAATTGATGATCCTTCTTATACACTCCATAATTTATGTAACCTCCTTCCCATTCACTGTGCTCAATATTTTACACCAACCATCCTGATGCTATTGGCGTATCCCAATACTTAGTCATTTCTATTTTATAAGCACTCTTGCATTTATTGGTACATCCACACAAACTCATCTTCATACACTATTAATCTTGTTAATGCTTTATTAGACTTCATTAAAACCAGGGCTTCCTCTATTTTTCTTGTCTTATTCCCCTTATAGATCTGAATCATGTTTCTAAATTGTGTGCATCCTTTCCACCCTTCGAGTATTCTAATAATATACACACAATTATACACTTGGCCAAAATTGGGGGCCAACATCACCCTACAATAATTTAGTTTCCCATCCCTAGGTAAACTTCAAAATATTGTTATTCTATAAAAAATCTAAATCCATCCTTATGAAACTCTTATTCAAAATTATTCCATTAGGAGAGTGTGACATGTATCACTAATATCTATCTGCCATTTTTGTGCATAATCCTCTAAGCCCATGTGGCTGATCTAGGATTTCCTTTACTTTTGTACATAATATCGCTATAAAAATTCCTCCAACACCTCTTAAACTATGTTTTCCTTATCTATGACTTTGTACTAGAGAACCTTTAAGCCTCTTTTCCAATGGTGATTCAAAACACATCAATCAAAAAACCATGCACACAATTTCACCCAAAAATCAATTACTCACTCTTTTCCATTTCTTGGTTGTAATACCCCATGTGAGGAAACCTCTTTCCAAATCAATTTGAGGCATTCACAAAGTGTGATATTTCATGATTGATAATAAGTTTAAATTTATGTTTTCCTTCACTTTTCCTAATGGACTAATCCTTACTCATAATTTAATAAAGAATTTTTAAGTTAAAATTACACATATTAAACACATAATCCCATTTTCCTAAAATTGATAATATTTTTAAATAGATTTATAAGGTTCATATGCCTCATATGAAGATTATGAGCCCTATTTTGTAGGCTTATAGGAAGTTGACAACCCTTAAGGTCTTAGCCTAGTTGATAGGTTAGACCCACTAGATTGAGTGTTTGAGAACTTGTGTAAGTGAGTTAAATTATGTGTAAGAAGCCCATGTGGGCATGTAAGTGAATCAATATTTGTGTAAGACATATTTGTTGTTAAAAATTATAAAGTGTGTAAGAAAAGTATGGATCCTTTATGACATGAAAGGACCCATGTAAGTGATGATACCTCCCTTAACTTAATGAATTTTGGTAGAAATAAATGAAACTCTCTTTTAATTCAAATTCTTGGTCATTATTGGGGGGATTCATTGTTTGGTAGGAAGAGTATGGAGTAGAGGTGTCTAAGAATATCTTGTTGGAAGGAGGAGGAGATTTTCATGGATCTTGGGAGCTTGTTAATCAAATAATGAAAAATAGAAATTAGATTTAGTGCTTTGATTGTGTGCTTAAAATTTCTCACTCATTCTCATTTCTCTCTTCCTTATTTTGAAAAAGGTCGGTGGAATTTAGCATAGTATCAAAGTTAATCCTTCTTAAAATATGGAATATAATTGACTATTCTTCCATATGAGAAGTGAATTATTTAAAAATAATCTATCTCTTCCTCTCTTGTATAATGAAGATCATTGGTTGTTTTTTTATTCATATTAAGAGTACCTTCTCTTCCCTCCATCTTATCTCTCTCTCTCTTCTTTATCATGAGAACTAGTTTAAAAGAGAAAACAAATATTTTAAAATTATTTCACGAAGGAAAAGGTGGAAATTGTTTACTTGATTGCATACTAAAACAAATAATCCCTCTTACTCACTTAAGTATTGCAATAAACCTTGTTTGATTACATTATTCAATTCTAAAAAAATTACTTTTCTCTCTCTCCCCCCTTGAATCGTGAATGCTAAAATTTGAAGAGTAAAAAAAATTAATTCTCGTAGATTTATATATGTTATAAATGAAATCTGAATTTATTCATTTTTGAAATATATATAAAAATATTGTTCAGATCGTTTATATTATTCAACTTGTGTGCATATTTTTAAAATAAATGAGTTTCTAAATAAATTCATTTTTATAAATATATGGATAAATAATATATATAGTGTACATTGTGTATGTGTGTGTGTGTGTGTCTATATATATATATATATATATATATATATATATAGAGAGAGAGAGAGAGAGAGATGTATAAACTTGTAACATGAATTAGAACTATTAAATAAAATAATGAATACATAAATCAATAGATCTTTATATAAATAAAAAATTAAAACTATATAAATTAGGGAAGGATGACATAGCCATCCACTCTTGGCTTGGCAGTGGCCAGCCATGGCCAAACATAACCTTGTGGTTATAGATAGAACTTTAGGGCCAGGTGGGGATGAGATTATTTCACTATAGCTAGGGTTTTGAGCAATTGGGACATGACCTGCAACCTACATTTTTTTTCCAGAATTTCTTTATATCAAGCCTCAAAATTGTGTGTGTGTGTGTACACACACACACAAGATCTTGTATTTAATTTATTTTATATATTGATGGGTATATATATATATATATATATATATATATATATATATATATATACACACACACACACATATATATACATATATTCTTCAACAAATGGATCATGGAATTAATTGGCCCTTCCTCTTGAACTCTATCTACAACCTTCCAATTACAACAAAGAAAGAGAAGAAATTAAAAAGAAATGAGTTAAACCAAATAGTTGACCTTTTATCTCACCCATAAGGAAGTTTAGGACACTTTTTTTTGGAAACCTAGATCTTGTGGTTGAGATCCACTCAATCCAATGGTGGGGATTAGACCCAACACCACTTAGGCCAGTGGAAAATTTATGTTTTTTCTAATATACTACCTTAATAAAGTAATTAATTCCTAGCCCTCATTTATTAAGTCACCTTGAAATTAAACTCTTAAAAACTTGCGAGTAAACTAAACAAAAAATTAATTAACCATATTATTATTAGGTTTAGTTCCACACAACTATTTCAAATATTTTAAATAACAAAGCAAGTAAATTCATATAATTAAATTCTAAAATGTGTTCAAATAATTTACTCTAATATATTCCTGATCTGGTTAAAAACCTCTTTTGGAATCAAAGGAAAATAAACATCTAAACTAGAAATTTGTCAAAACGAAGGCTTGAAACTAATTTTATTAGGTTATGGAATGTGAAAAAAATATTTAGATAATTTATAATCCTATGAGAAATTATATTTATTTCCTATTTCTAGATGGCGTTTGCAAGAGCAAACTTTCAATTACTTTTTCTTGCTTCCAAAATTGATATGGATTGGCATAAATAAATACCTAAATCTATTTTTTTTAAATATTAGACTTGGAAATAATTATGTTAGGATATGAAATATGGAATCAGTAATTAGATAATTTTTACTCTCATCGAGGATTGTCATTTTTGACCAGTTTTGGGAGACAATTATAGGGGCAAATTCTCTTTATCTTCTTGTTTCCAAAGTCAATTTGGAATCAACGTAAATGAAATATCTAGAAATGGGATTTATCAAAAAATAAAATTTGTAACCAATTTATTATAGCTTAAAATTATCAGTATAATAATAAAATAAATTTTATCGCAAGTTCTACTAAATTTTAATAGGATAATTACAAAGCTAATTTATAGAGAATTTTTGTAAGATAGTTTTAAGCAGATAAATTCTCTTTGAAATGGTAAACAAATTTGTAGTTTTATATACAATAAAAATATTATCGTGACTTAAAAATGATAATTATATCTTAGAGAATAGGTTCTTATATCTATAAAAAAAAACTATGTCTTTTCGTAAATTAAAACTAGTGAGCTTTGTACGTGATTTATCCAACTTGGAGTTGGTGTGTTCTGTAGCACTTTCAAGCATTGTTGGTCATGATTTTTTTTAAGTTAGGTTTTGAACCATAAACTCTTTTATCTATTTAAGGCCCTAGTTTCACATTATTAGGTCAAAAGGGGTCCTTTTAGTATTTGAGTTGGAGTGTAACTTTGGAGTAAGGCTTGATTTTTTTTCTTGGAATGATAGGTCTAGATGAATGTACTTCCATTTTATTGGACGCTCCTTATAATCTCTTGGTAGTGCCTAGATGTGCTTGGGCCAACTAGTGGCTGTAGTGTTACCTGATAGGGGTAACTACATTAGCTTATTCTAGTGATTATTTGGTAAAGGTTAGATTCCTTCACATTTTATTTAACACTAATTTGGGTATGGGTGAACTACATCCATCATTTATTCTATGTGTGAAGGAATCACCACTGATATGTAGGTAGTTTGGGGAGTGGGCAAGGGCATATAAAACTAACCCCTAGGACACCTTCTTAGTATGGCATTAATGACTAACTCAGGGTGTTGTTAGAATACATGCCTTAAAAACTAAAACTTATAATGCTTACCTTGATGTGAATTATAAATTCTTCTTCCTCACATATATGTATCCTTCTAGTTTGTATTTGTGTAGTACATCCAAATTTATAGTTATTATTAGGTAGTGACCCTTATTGATGATCTTGTAATTAAGCTTGTTCTAACCTTGGTCATTTTTAGGAAACCACTTGAGCAATGAAGCTTACTTGAGTAAAGTAATCAAAATATTACTGAGATTTTGGTTTTATCATATCAAAGGAATGTATGATCCTTTTTTTATATTTGACTCTTGTATGTGTTATTACATGAGAGTGCTTTGGGTAAGCGCATGAACCATGGGATGTTAAGGTGTTTTATAATATGTGACCTTTGGATGTGTTGATTCATCTTGAGTAGATGACTATAGATTTAGAAGAACATTTTTGTGATGTATTAGATCTTTTTTTGGCTTAGAGGGCCAACACGTTCTTCATGATGACATCTCTATTGGTGTAGACCTTTTCCCATTGGGTTTTGCTTATATAGTTCATTATGCTTGCTTAGGGTCCTAGAGACCATTTATATTATCTGGGTTGATTATTACATATTTATGACATCATCTTGATGTCATCATGCATACATGAGTGTATCGGGTCACTTAATGGGTGGATGGGGTCTCCATTCCACTTGGTCCCTGTATGTACCTAAATCTACTCACCCTAACCATTTTATTAATCTTGATATTTAACTAATAAATTCCATAACCATAGTCATAATTAAATAAATTAATCACATTCCACCTCACTATTTATTCATCCACTAATTTATATTATCCCCACCAATCTATTAATTATTTTAATCATGTCTTAATCTTATCCTAATCCCACTTATCCATTATTTGGGAATTTTAAATTCCCATGACCCACCTACCCACCTACCCTAGCCTATTCCTAGGCTTTCCTATATCCCTAGTCCCTAATCACCTATCATAATCCCCTACTAATATTATTTATCCCCTAAATGGATTCTATAATTCTCTAATTCTAGAATCCTATCTAAATTGGCCCTTATTCTCTAAAAGCCTCTATTCTAGAGGCTTCCAAGGAATTTTTAATTCCTTTTTAATGCTCCCTCTCTATTCTATTTAAAAACCTCCAATCCTCCATTGAAACTAACTACATGAACTAGAAATCAACCATTGAATCTATGAGCTTCCATGCTATCATTCTAGTCTTGAATCCAACTAATTCATGAAATCTAAGTTTCTTCATCAAGATAACATCATGTTGCCAAATATGAGTCTATGATAAGCAATCTTCATCTATTAATCCTTTAGTCGTTTTATTGTTTGAATCTTGGTTTGGAGCAATTAACCTTTAGGATCTAATGCTAGTATGATTGTCTCATTTCTCTTTGCATTTTTTTTTCCTAAATGGCTCTAGATCTTAATGTTAGATTGACATTTTGAGTATTTTGATATAACTGCACAATTAAAGTTCCATACCTCAAATTTTCATCTACATTTTGGTGACCATGGTGGGAAACCCCTTTAATTTAAAAATCTTACATGTTAGATGTGTTTTTTACATCCTAAAATACTTATTAGATGGAGAACAAGTCTGAAATTTCATTAAATTGTCTTGCCTAGGCAATTGACAATTTTGCTTTGTAAAATCATAGATTTACAGTCACAATTTTGTTGTTAAAAGTAGATATTTTACACTAACTACCACACATTGACCATTAGTGGGTAACCTTCGTAGTAGGTCTTCATATTTATACAAAACTGCAACTCATAAAAAGTGATATTGCCTTTAAAATTGCAATTTTGTCTTTAAAGTTGCAATTTTGCAAACAATAGCTCTTAGGGTCCAAAATCAGCTTTTGCATGAATTTTTGGTGTCCCATGTGTCTATACTAACCATTTGTCTTGTAGGGCTGGGGTTTAAAATTATCAATCTTGAAAATGGAGGGCCTTTTTATGCTAATCAAAAATGAATAAACACAATCATGATTTTGTCATAACAATCATGATATTTTTCTCAATAGTAGTGATTTTACTTCATATGATTAAAACTAGTAATTAAAGTTACTAATTATGGCCTTTAATCAATTTTATACCTTTGTCTAATTTTCATTTTCCTATAGGAAAGGGGAAGTACTACCCAAGTTGACATAAAACATCTAAATAACCATTTTTGCCATCTAGCTCAAAACCACAAATCACGAATAGGTATTTTTGCTTAATATCAATGATTTTGATTAATATCAACAATTTTGCATAATAATAAGTGATATTGTTCTAATAAAATTTTGATGATGCAGGCATTAGTCTAAATACTTTTCTATTTTATAATAATATTTGAGTCTCTGTACATATTTTTTAATACCCTATTAATCTAACTATTAAATTTTGGGCATTTTTCCTCATCTTGTAAAATCATAGATTGTGAATCTTGATTTTTATGGTCAAAGTTGCTATATCACTTAAATAATTTGTGATTTTGCAAAAATTATATGTTGACTACCATGGTTAGTCCACCTTCTATAAAATTGTGACTTGATAATTATGATATTACATAAAATTTGTAGTTTTGTAGTTTTTGGAAGTGAATTTATAATACACTGTGTGTCTGCGGTTTTGTCTTTTACAGTTGCATTTTACACTAATTTTTAAATTTAATTTGTCCTTTTTGAGTTCATTTTTAGGATCAATCTTAGTAAATTTTGATTCATTCTAAGATTTCTACAAGTACCAAATTGCTTTTGGCATCAAGGGTGTTGCCCCTTGACCTAGCTCTGTACCACGACAAGGAGTGTGTTAGGGGCACTTCCCCATGGCCTCATAAGGGGTGTTTCCCCTTAACCCCACAATGGGTGATTCCCCTTAATTTTTTTTGGGATTGCTACCCCAAAACCCTTGCATCATATCTCCCTCACCCAAATAAGTTAATGAGCCAAATATTGTTTTTTTTTCAATGGTTTTTATTAAGGCTTATTAGATCAACATTTTGTTTCTTGCAGGGGTGAATCTAGTAGCAATTTTGACTTGCTAACATCTTATCTTATAGGTCATATATTTTGTCTAACATCTTGTATTGTAGGTTTCCTCTCAAGATTGCCTATTGAAATTGCTAATCACTTGTCTTGCAGGTCACCCGCAATATATATTTTAGCATTTTGAAAAAACATCTTGTAAATATTTTATGTATATCACATCTCAAATAATCAGCTAATAAATATTTTTATCTACTTGTTTATCACCTGAGAGCTACAGTGGTGTATGGTCTCCTCTTTGCATCCTTACGATGATTCTTGGAAGACCAAAAACCACTAGCAAACCCTCCCATTTTTATTTTAGGGGTAAAGTGATGTGAAATTGACACCCACACACTTGCCATAATCTTAGGAGGATAATGACCATGGATTTCACCACCATGCACTAATCCACACTTCATGTTTTGATGGTGTATAAATATCAGGGACAAGTATCATTAGGCTAAGTGGTTGACCCCATATAGGGCATTCATGAAGGGGAAGAGTTAATTATGTGAACCAAACATAAAAAAACACCATACATAAACTTGAGCCCCACTATACCTAGCATATATCAGTGACTCCCATAAAGAGCCTATATATCCTAGCTTAAGAACTTGCGGCTATAACAAGTGACTTGTTATTAGAGTCAACATAAGCTCCCAAGTGATTGTCATGTGCGGATGGGGTTGAGAGGATTTGGGAGATTTCGTAATGGTTCACCGATATATAGTCTCACCCATGGAGTTGATAGATGGTGCAATCATCGGGTTACACACCCAAAATTAATTTACTAGTGACAGGTTTATGGTTTGCTTGATTTTATGAGTGTTGTGTTAGACCATTGTTGTTTGTGAGCCAAGTCAACTTATTACCCAAGCTTATACCTATATCCTTGTCCTATCATCATGTCATTTTTTACATCCTTTTCACTATATTCTTATATATATTTTTATTTGAACATTTAAACTTGTCTCATTTTACATCTCATCCTATCTCTCATCATCCTTTTATCTTAATCCCATCCTCATCTAGTCATATCCACTAATCATTGGTTCTACCCCCATCACTTACATATCCAAATCAAGTCTTGTCATCTCTCCATCACATCTTATCATAATCCAACCTCATATTCTTCTCTTAGCCTTAACATTAATCATCCCTAGTGGCATCTTTATCACTTAATCCACCTTGTATATAACCAATCTTTATCACATCGTATTCCTTTGATCACCATATTCCTAAATCATCTTGCCTTATCTTACTCATCTTTAGAGTCTTGGTCTAAACCATATTACCCATTATGAAACTTACCTTACTCAACACCGGTCATTTATCTTAACTTTATCGAGCCCAATCACCTTATATATAACCATATTCCTTGATTATATGATCTAGTCTTAATCCTAGTCCATCCCAAATCATCCCCTTATATATACTAGTCCTCTCATTAAGTATGTAGTCATACTTTGGTCCCCATCCACGTTGGTAAACAACTATTTCCATAATAGGGTCCTTATCATTAGCTTGCTTGTGTGTAATCAAGTTTGAGTCATACACACCATCCAATCCTTCAATACAAAAGTCTCATCCTATTTAAGTTGATCATATTAGTCTTGAGCTAGTCTTAATATAATTAATCCTTAGTTAAAATCACATATCTTGGGCCAGTCTATCCCCCCTTCAAATCTTAGAGATTATCGTAACTCAGCTAGTCAAATCCAATCACAAATCATCAAAGCCTAGTTCAGTCCTAATTTGGTCTACTTGATCTTGTCCTATCTCATCAAACATTATATGATGTTACATCAAACATTTATTCAAACTTGAGATTAGATTAAATCAAGCCTTTATCCAAATTTGTTCCATGTATTCCATCATCATCCTTTAGATGTTATGTTCAATCCCCCGGACCTGCTGATTAGGGTCAATGAACCACATCATCTATAATTTCACCCATCCTTATCTTTGGCATCCAAAACAAATTCAATCAATACCTTGATTGAAAAATGCCTCATGACCAATAGAGACATGCTCATTTATTACTTCTTTGAGATGAGCACTCTATATTCTACAGACTTTGACCCTATCCACCCAACATTACCTCTAGTCCACACCCATCACTCAACTCTTAGTCTTCACACCACCTAGTCCCATTCAAACTCTCCATACAGTAGTCATAGTTAGTCATCTACCCCTTCTTACACTAGAAAATGGAATCCAATCCCAAACACCTCATCTATTACTAGTCCATCAACCTAATCATGTCAACAACCATTTGATCTAAAACCCAATCCTTCCATATCCAAAGCATAAAGTGAAGAGATCCTATACTCCCCTTCCTATATCATTAGAATCCCTCTTCCACTAGCTTGTTGCCAACAACATGATGGTTTATCCACCCATATGAAATATCAATCATACCAAGCCTAAGCCCTTTTAATATAAAGATAACCAATACTATGTATATCACTGAACCTAGGGGCATAACATTAATCAATGTCATAATTTTCAAAACTATGTCCAATACCTCATCGACCATGGTGACATTATAATCAAGAATGAATTAGATGATTCTACATCCATGGGTGAATAAGAAGAGGTATGCCAATATTTAATTCTTGATCATGATCAAGCCTTTCCCTCTCCAAAATAAGGTCAAGACACTACATCCATCTTCCATGGTACCCCCATCATTGATAAATATTCCATTAAAGACAAGTTTATCCCTCATGAGATTAGTCTTCCCTTGACTCATGAGTTCTTATTTCATGGTATTATCCTTGGTGAATCCATTATCACTCCACCATCTTCCCCTCACCCATCATTTCATAGACCCCATGATGAGAGGTCACTTGCAGATAATAAATCTTCTACTAGCAGCATCACAACATAGTCAACATCAGAGTCAATACAAGTGTTATCAGCATCAAGATCATGCTCAACACAAATATCCAAATTAGATCCCTCATTAGAAACACCATCCATCATAGATATTGTATCAGATGATGATTATGCTTTCTATTTTGAAGATACCTCTAATTTGGATGATAATTAGTCACCAAACATATCTTTTGATCCTAATCAAAATGATGAAGTCATAACAAATTTCTTGCAAGATTTATCTATCAAAGATTTCTAGCATGAATCTAATCCTACCTTAGACACATGTATTATAAATAGTCTAAGTGATCCTTTTGTTGATCTTGAGGAGATTTTATCTCATGTCAAAACTTGGTCTCCAAGGAACCCTTATCAAGACCATGTTGCCCCATCACCACTCATTGATCTCATCATGCCATATCCACCACCTTTATATGATAGATGCCTTTCTTCCTATCAATTATCATTTAATAACCTCCCTCCAAATGGATGAATATTAACATCCATCATTGGACCCTTCTTTGAGTAACATAACATGTACCATAAATATAGAAGTCCAAGATCATATTCAAAAGGTCGTTCATAATGACCAAGTCATCTTTGATCCAACAAGTCAAAATCAAGAAAAGTCAAATCATCAGCGTAATCAAAAAGTGTCTTCCCCTAGTGAAACTTTTGATGAAGCACTAAGGGAATATCAAAGTCATAATAATCATCATCTATCAAGTAAAAAATCAATCTCCTATGGTGAAGCCTAAAGTCAAGCACTAGGGGGTAGTCAAGAAATAATCCAATCAACAAATTAAAGTAATGTCAAAATCACTATCAGTATGGCTGATAATCCTTCAAATAATCAGATCAAAAATAAACTATAAATTTAAAGTGTCTTGGATCTCCAATAGTATTTTATCATATGGCACAGATCAAATATAGCATGTCTAACATATCTAACAATGTGTGTAACCACTAGTCCTCAAACACCCACCATAACTTTCTTTAATGCTCCTACAATCCATTCAAATCTCATATATCCCCACCAAGATCTAATCCAATCCATATCTCACATCACTTCCCCAAAAAACATTTTCTATTATAGGGGTGACAAAGGCACTTGGTCTAGATATTTGGAGGGGTCCCAATCAAGAGCTAGCAAAGATCACACAGACATCAATACATCCAACAAAAATAACATGACCCTAACATCACATCTCTCTAGAACAGGTGTTGACTAAAGATCCATCAAATGTCAACATTATTTCATCTTGTACCCATATCTAATAAATCAAGATGCCATCTAAAACATTAAAAAAGTCAAAAAAATAGAAAAGTCAAAATAAAAATAAAAATAAAATAAAATAAAAAATCATTCATCCAATGGTGAAAACTAGTTTACTAGTGCCTTGGGAAAGTACCATGATGAAAACCAATTTTTAGCATCATAGTAAAATAATTATCTATATTCTACCTCAACACTTGGGGGAAAATCTATTCCATCCACATAACATCCTTTATCAATCCCATCCATGTCATGTCACCCTTGTCTATCTTATCCCTCTTTCCATATTACAATGTCTACCCATCATAGGCTATCAAACCATACATCCTATTATGTCCATCCTTTATTCTAGTCTTGGCCTTTGTAAGGGAGTGGAAGATGTCTTGAGAAATGTTTTGGAATCATCTTGGCATACCCTCCAATGGACACTTGAGCAATTATCTATCTGGTTCCTCTATGATGTGGTCATTGGCAATCCCTAATCCCATCTTCCTTGCTTTTTTCCCCCTTTTCAACACTACCTTAATTCTTTTATCATCCCATCCAACATTCCATCCATCGTTATCTTAGTTTCTAGGCTTGGTATTCCCTTTACTAGTAACCCCATTTGTATAGTGTACATACTAATTCCAAAAAACCCTAAAAATTATAAAATCCACAAAATCCAAAAACATATAATTTGTCTTGATTTATGTCATCTTACCCTATGTATTAACTATCCAAGTCATCTTATCTAATGTCTTATCTATCTTAGCCTCTTATCCTCTTTCCTTATCCCAACACCCTAGTCATCTTGTCATATGTCTTCAACAATCTTATCTTAATCCAAGTCCATAGTCTACTCCAAGTCCATACCTTGTCCAAGTTCCCATCCTTAATACACATTCACATCACAACCAACCTATTCCAACTCATCACATGATCACTCCTTATGTTGACTTTGATAAAGACACTTAGATAAGACACAATGACACTACATGTAATTACTTGTGTGTGTTACTTGTTTGCTTTGTGTTGTTTATCATGTATGATTGTCTAATGTTTCATTTGTTTTTCTACGTTTCTTTTAGTCTTGAATTGTATCTCTTTTGTCTATTGGGAAATGAATGAGGATGCTATGATGACACTAAAAAATCTATACTAATGTTTTTAGATGTCCTTCATGATGTAGAGTTCACGACTGAGCATGCAATTTGGCATAACTTCCCCTTGGTCATGCTATATCATGGGGCATATTATCAAGTGCTATATTTATTGGATTGTTTAGAATATGATGAGCCTTATTAAAACAATGATGACTAGATCATTTATCCTAAATTATCTAATCATCTTACTCCCATCATCAAACTAATCATCCTAATTTATTCATCTAATATCCAATTATTCCTCAAATTCATTTATCATCAAATCTATATCTTCTAACCAATCATCTATCATCTCTCTAGTCCTTTATCATCAACATCCCACATCCAATCATCATCACTCCTAACATCTAACCAATAACTAACATGTCTAAAATCCTCATCATCCTAATATCCTAATCCATCATCATCATCCTTTAATCTAATTTTTACTACATTGGCCTGAGGTCTTTTTTGACTATGTAAGTAGTGCTTCATCACATAACATGCCTAAGGTCAGCTCAACCACTCTCCCCTCTTTCCCCATATTTTATCATCACATCTATCTTATCGTCCTCACATTTTCCATCAGTCAAAATCATCATCCCCACAATCATCTTCTTAATCTTTTCATCAATTACCTACACCTATTGATTGGGCATGACCAGTCACCACATCCATATTTTATTCCATCAACCATTCATTTAAAGTTTACAATTTCCTCCCTCAATTGGGGCATAATTAGGATCATAACTATATCATTTATTGCTCCCTTGCATGTGTCCTTGCTAGGGACATCATCACTATTAATCACATTGTGCCTCATTGATTGAATGCAATGTAATCCAATTTTTCCCATCCATCTTTTGCTCACTCGATCATATCATTTTATTCTCTCTCATCTCTTTCATCATATCGATCAACTTTAGCTTTGAGCTAAACCCATCATTAATCTTATCCAATCATTGTCTTATCTGTGGCTCGATGTTCTCCTAACATGTATCCTTACTTGGGATATGTCGACAACTTGTGGCCTTTATCATCTTAGTTTTTAACTCTCCCAACCATGCATCCTTGCCTAGGATATGTCAAAAACTTACAACATTTTATCTTATCATCATCATGTTATGATGTATTACCCCTTGGGATGTGTTGACAACTATGAAAAAATTGTTTCCCCTCCTTGTGTATATATCTTTCCCAGGGGCATCATCACTTTGTAGCTCACTACTCAGTTTGAGTTCATTTTCTTCATCATCTATCTCATATCTCACATCCCATCCCCTTGTCTATTTATCACATCCCACCCCTTATTTTCTCTTTCAAGTGGACATCCACCTCATTCTTCCTTACATGCCCCCTCGAGGGGGCATCATACCACTATAATTCATCAATGAAGTAGTTTTTCTTTGAAAGACCATTACTCCTTTTACTTCATCCACTCATAATGTCCTTTCAAAGAGGGGGAAAATATATGCACCTAAATCTGCTCACCCTAACCATTTTATTAATCCCACTATTTATCTAATAAATTCCATAACCATAGTCTTAATTAAATAATTTAATCACATCCCACCTCACTATTTATTCATCCACTAACTTTATATTATCCCCACCAATCTATTAATTATTTTAATCATGTCTTAATCTTATCCTAATCCCATTTATCCATTATTTGGGAATTTAAAATTCCCATGACCCACCTACCCACCTACCATAGCCTATTCCTAGGATCTCTTACATCCCTATTCCCTAATCACCTATCTAATTACCTATCCTAATCCTCTACTAATCTTATTTATCCCCTAAATGGATTCTAGAATTCTCCAATTCTAAAATCCTCTCTAACTTGGCCCTTCTTCTCTAGAATCCTCTATTCTAGAGGCTTTCAAGAAATTTTTGATTCTTTTTAATTCCTCCCTCTCTCTTCTATTTAAACACCTCCAATCCTCCAATGAAACTAACTACATGAACTAGAAATCAACCAATGAATCTATAAGCTTCCATGTTATCATTCTAGTCTTGAATCCAACTAATCCATGCAATCCAAGTTTCTTCATCAAGCCAACATCTTGATACTAAATTTGAGTCTATGGTAAGCAATATTCATCTATTAATTCTTTAGTATTTTTATTGTTTGAATCTTGGTTTGGAGCAATTAGATTTTGGGATCTAATGCTAGTATGATTATCTCATTTCTCTTTGCATTTTATTCCTAAATGGCTCTAGATATTAATGATGGATTATAATTTTGGGTATTTTTATATAATTTCAAAATCAAAATTCCATAACTCACACCTGTTAATGGGTCAATCATAGTTGGGGATGTGATGAGGTCTAGGAAGTAGAAATGGGTTCCTCCTCTGGTAGGGTGGTTTAAGCTAAATTTTGACAAAGTCGCTAAGGGGAATATAAGAGCTTTGGGGGTTGGTTGTGTCATTCGAGACTGTAGTAGATCCTAGATTTGGGAAATGTCCAAAAAAATCTAAGATGGGTCTAATAACGAAGTAGAAGCACAAGCCCTCACTAGTGGGATTGAACTAGCTATTCAATGTGCCATTCCAAAAAATATTGTGGAAGGGGATTCTTAGGTGATCATCATAACTTTAAAGAAAAATGAGGTAGTTTCTTGGCATTTGGAGAATTTTTAAATAAGAACCTAGAGGAATTTGGAGAATTTCTTGGAGTGGGAGTGTAATCATTATTTTTAGGAGGCAAACTTGATAGCTGATTTCCTAGCTAATTATGGCATCGATCAATTGGAAAATTATTAGGTGTATAATGTGAGAGAGGTGTGGGAGGATTTTCCATCGATCTCTATGGTTGGTTTTAGTTAATTAATGTTGTTTCATCCTCTAGATTTCTTGATCTTCAAAATTAATCTATTAGGGATTGGTTAATTTAGGGGGACTCCATGTTTGGCAGCTTTAGTGTAATTTTAGAAAATCCATTAGGGATGGTGGTGAATGATGGACGTGCCTCTTCCATAATTCCACAATCTTGTTTCATGGGAAAAGGTGGTATTTTTTCTAGCCTCACATTGATTAAGCCAATTATTATGGTAAGGGTGAGATGATTGAAAGTACTTGGGGTAACTTGAGGCATAAGGGAGTCAAGAGACTTCCCTCGAGCCTCATTATGCCCCAACTTTTCTTGGGATTTATACATGTTGGACATACAGAGCCCAACATCAACCCATAGGTGTATGTTATTGCAAAGGTGTGTAGTGGAGAAAATGGAGGAAAATTATGAGGTTACTCTATCAATTCCCTGTGTGTATGGTAGTAGTGAGACGCGTGAAATGGCTTTTGATGGCCAGATTTCACAAGCTCATCTGAATAATATCTTTTAGTTTTCAGATGATGAAGCTTTGGTGATGGTCTCAAATATTATGGGTATGGATTTTATATCAAAGGGTGTTTGCAGTCAGGCAAAATTTGAGATTATGATAATGTTTGCAGTGAACCTAATGTTTATGGTTTCAAACTATGAGTTGGTGATGGAGGTTGTGGAGTCCTACGTGCATCTTGATTTTTGCATCAAACTTGTGAAGAAAATATTGGCACATGATCTAAATCCTCTACCAAGTTTGCCCTTTTCTAGGAAGGATGGGTTGGGAGTAGTACCAACTTTAGCTTTTAGGGCTTTGGAGACCAGATTCTTGGTACTTTTGGAGTTCATAGAGGACATAAGAAGGAAGATTAATTCACCTATTTCAAAGGAGGGAAAATTTATCTCCTTTCCCATCAAGGCATAACTCATGTGCTAAATCCTAGAGATGGAGTTGATAAGGATGTGTAGGCATGAGCAGTAACAAGTGGATGCGATTAAAAAGTTGGTGAAATGGGTGTTGAGAGGGAAGATGCCAATGTCTCCCTGGTCTAGCAATTTGGATTTTGAGGCTTTAGATCTAGTCACATTTCCAAGCACCAATCCCTCATCATCATCTTCATCTGGTGGGAAGGCCTTGAGGAAGCTCTTGAAGGAGAAGGTTATGAAATCAATGGAGGAAAAGATGTGTAGAGATAGGGAAATCATCTTCTTAGATGACAAGGATGATGAAGTTTGGGTGGGGCTTAATTGTTAATGTGGGTTTATTTTTCTCACTGGTTTTTTAGTTTTTATTTTGTTCTATTGGGTTTTAGTGGTATGCTCTTGGGTGTAAGGACTTTTGTAAGCTAGTTATTTAGACAGTTGTTGTTTTCTTGGTTCTCTATTTTGTGTAATAGCATGTGAGCATGCTATTTTTTATTTAGGTTGGGGGGCCCTATAAAAACCCTATATATATCTTTAAAAATTTACATAACTCAAAATTTCATCTACAATCCCCTCAGTGCTTGCACCACTAAGGCCTCCAACCCACTAATGTTCCCCTAGTTCCTTATCCACTCATAGTGGTAGGGCCCATGCACTTAGGTTGTCTAATGAGTCACCAGTCCACTCAACTAGCTTATAAATGGCTTGTTCTCCTTTGTATTTGGTGTGGAGTGTAATGGAAGTTTGTCTTTTAGCTCTAACCTCTTTGTGTAATATTCTCACTTGTCAATTTCATTTGCTTACAACTTCATTATGGTGTGCACTTGTTTGACTCATGTGATCACACAACCATGTACATTCATTGATACAAAGATCTTGAAAAATTCTCACATGGTATCAGAGTGCCAATCCATGTTCATGATTATCTAGTTAGAAAAATTTGTGGAGGCCACCATCACTAGAGTATTCCATTGAGCCATTTTAAATCACCCTATAGAGGCAAGATGAGATCCTTGGCATCATTTGCATACCTCTCAACCATGGTAACATTTGAACAAGTTACTAGGAGAAATGGATGAACATATCATTATTTTTTTATTAACCATTGAGTATTGGTCTTATTTTCTTTAATGGATCTCATTCTTCTTGAAGGGTAACCTGAAACCCCATGCATTACTTCTCCTAGTTATTCCATGCCTCTTGCTCACCATATAAAGTTATGCCCATATACCTCTTGGTAGTGTGTTATTATCCATAACCTATTCATGGCCACCATGAGGACATCATCAATCACTAGCTACCCAGTCATTGGTTGGAAGACACTCCTTGCCATTCCCTTCCCATAACAACCTTCAAACCTATCCACTCTATTAGAGCTATTGATTGATATTTTAATGGTGTTTTGAGCAATTACAAGCTTGCTTAATGGTATCTTGAGCTCTTCTGTCACTTTAAAATGGTGTTTTGAGCCATTCCAGGGCTGCTAATGGCATATATACAAATTTGCATTTTGTTAATGGTGTTTTAATCCTAACACTACCTATTTAAAGATGATTTTAGGTATTTTGGGCATTCTTTCATAGGCTTGTATATCTCTGATGAACTTCCTACCTCCCATGGTAGTGCCCAAGTTCTTATTTTGTAGACCTGTGCATTCCCCCTTGGTGGCACTTCTCTTTCCAATAGCTACACAAATGTCAAAAACTTAATAATGCCTTAAAAATTAAAAAATTAAAGCATGTTTTAATTTTATTTAAAATAGCTTTTTATTTTTTATTTGTTTAAATTAAACACCTTTAAAGAAGACTTTTTTAGTAAAGTGCACATATGAGTGTATGGGTAGGTTGTTTTTTGACATTTATTGACTTGATGAGGTCTAAAATTTGATTATAATTCTAATGAGTGGTTGGAAGGCTACCTTACCCTTTATTTGGTTGATATTTTTAAACTTTTAAGTGCAAGTTCATTAAATAGGTTATTAATGATGGGAAATATTATTAGCCATAACATTTGCTTGGTAACTCAAATTTGAGTGATGCATTTTGAAAATTTTCTTCATTTTTCATTCCCATTCTATCAATCTTATTTTTATTATAAATGCACTAAAGTTATAAAGTGCCATATCTAGGGGGTTACCTATGTTATGGGCCCTACTACTTTCTACATTAGATTTCATGCACCAATTTCTCATATGTGGATGCATTTACAACTCTATCCAACATCCCCATTTTGAGTATGCATTATCCCTCATCATTCTAGCATTGATTTCTCACTTAGACACATTCTCAACTATGCCCGATGTCCCATTCATGAGTGTGCTTCAAGGGTTCATTGTAATTTGTACGATGTAGCACTTCCTTAGTGTTTCATCTCAGTTATGATGACTCATTTTGAGAAAATCCAAAGGAGGAAGGTTCAGTATATGCCAATGGTCCTTCTTGGGAAGACCAATTATGCTTCATAGTGTGTGTACATGGAATGCTCACTCACAGATTAGGAACTTATTCCATTCTTATATGGACAAATTCCTACTTCTATTGATCGAGGTCAATACGATGACTGAGCCAAATCTTATGACTATGTTTATGGTTACTTATTAATACACATTTCATGGGATCTACACCACCATGTGGAGCACACAGAGTGTCCTTTCACTATTTAGATCACTCTTTAGAGTATTTTTGAGGATCCTACTGTGACCTACATCACACCTCCTCTACTTTTTATTGTCTCTTTTGAGGTTTTTATACTCTATCCTCCTAATTCTATTTATTTTGATGACACGTACATGGTGGATAGTGTTTTTCCTTTTATCGATCCCCCACTATAAGATGAGATTCTACTAGACCTTAGTTGTCTCATTACAGATTCTACATCTGTTCTTGTGTAGATTATTTCTCTTCCAGAGCCTTTAGAGAATTGGATTTTAGAGGAATTTAATGATCTCAATGAGAGTATACACATTGATAAAATCAATGACTCATTTATTCCTATGGAGATTCATCTTACAAATCTTACTGCTTCATTTGTAGACTAGTCTTCAATTTCGATAGTTGTTGAGCCTTGCTCTCCTCTTCCCATGGACATTCTTTCATTGAATGTTCCATGTTTATCTTATTATTTGGTTGTTCTCTCCCCTTCATTGTATTCTTCTTCTTTTCCATCTTCTACTATTAGTCCTATGATACTTGGTCAGACTTTGGCACATTTGAGCACTAGTAGGGAGACTTTTAAGCATTTTCCAAAGATCTAAATCATGATTCCTACTTGCATTGCACTTGAGTGGAAATTATATAGTTTAAAATCTTAGGGTTTCCTTATTTTAAAAGGAAAAGACAACATTTGTTGCAAAAATACCTACTACAACATTCATCATTCAACATTTTACACTTACCTTATCTCTTTTTTTTTGGAGGTACACATCCTTAATATTTTGTAGGATATTGGGGATCATCACTATGTACTTAGGTACGTGATTAGGCCTCATTATTAGGACTGAATTCTCTATCCCACCTAAGTTACACTTAAAGGGGGTGTTGGTATAGGCCTTTTTCCCATTGGGTTTCGCCTACATGGTTCATTATTCTTGCTTAGGGTCATAGAGGCCATTTAAGCTATATAGGTTGGTTATTGCATATTTATGACATCATCCTAATGTCATCATGCACACATGAGTGCATGGGGTAACTTAATGGGTGGATGGGGTCTCCATTCCACTTGGTCCCCTTAGTGTTTTCACTATTAAGGCCTCCAACCCACTGATGTTCCCCTAGTGCCTTATCCACTCATAGTGGTAGGGCCCATGCACTCAAGTTGTCTGGTGAGTCACTAATCCACTCAACTAGCCAATCAATGGCCTATTCTCATTTATATTTGGTGTGGATTGTAATGGAAGTTTTTATTCTGGATCTAATGTATTTATACAATATTATTGATTGTCAATTTCATTTGCTTGCAAATTCATTATGGTGTGCACTTGCTTGACTCGTGTTATCACATAACCATGTGCATTCATTGATACAGAGATCCTAGAAAATTCTCATAGTCTTGCATAGGAGGTCATCATAAGTATAAAGAAAACTACATCAGACCCTAATTATATGGATCAGATATATAGGTTATCATTGTTATGGATGGGACATTGAGTCTAGATCATAGGCTAGGTTAGGGGTGTCTTGTCTTCATCCTTTGTGTTGAGCTTATATGTAGTTGTTTGGATTAACTTCTTAAGTAATATCAATTAAATAAAATTTAAGGTTGATTTATGTTTTTTTGTGTCAACCCATACACATTAATTTTGGTTTGTATAGATGTTGGCTACCTCAAGATGAATGTCTTTTGTAATTCCTCTTGTTTTGCATGCCTTGGGAGTAGAGTTGTGTACTTTTTTTGTAAGGACACTCGCTTTGTGAGCCTTAGGCTGATAACCTAGTTATAAAGTAAATTATTGCTTGAGTTAGTTATTGCTTTCCATTATGTGTGTTGACTTGAGATGTATGTTTTAATGTCTTCATGATCTAATTAATAAAAAATATATAATTAATTTATACCTTCTATTCAGAACATCATATTAATGTGACTTACCCCTCTTCCTTATTAAGGACATTAAGTAAAAGATTTTAGAAACCAATTGTGATCTTAACCTCAATCTAATATGGTTGTATTATGCTTCCTAAGGAAACATTATGGTGAAAATTAAGTGAAAATCACATAATAATTATGTGGGTCATGCTTCAGTTGCACATTGACTATATTTACAACAATTAAACCACTAAGCAATTCTAGTTAATAAGTACACATCATTAAATTAAGTTAACAAAAAAATTAAATAAGTTTGGGACAAAATTTTTGGGCATGACATCAGTGTTTCTCCTTGACTTTATCTCCTAGGTCATTAGCATCCTTGAGGACTTTATTCCTCTTAGTTATGTTCTTAGTTTGGAAGACTTGCACAACTAGTTTCATTTGTTTATTATGATCATTGAGTAGACACGCATTAATGATTTTTTTTGGCATGTAAATATCAAGAATACCTTTTTATTCAAAATTCATTTTATTAAGAAGGTAAACAATAAATTTCTCTTGGATTTACATCTACTCATTGAATTCTCATTACACCTTCACTTTTTCTTCCTATTTTCTTCCTCATAAAATTTGCCTTTACATATATTTTTCAAGAGTTTATTGACCTTTAAAACCAATTTATCAATGTCTCTCAAACCCTCTATGTCGATGTTATCTATAAGGCTTGGGTCCTCCACAAGGGCCCATGCACATATTTTTAAAACCTTTAGTTCCATAACTATTACTTTTACTTTGTTGTTGCATGCTTTTTTATTGACTTCCTCCACTAGAATTTTTTTACTTCTCATGGTTGAAATGTTCAACATATTATGCCTTCACACCTCTAAATCTAAACACACTAGCACACACCCAAATTAAACTTATTTCATTTTTATAAGGTCTATGTGCAAAATTTCCATTTCATATTCATTGTATATGGCTCCTACTTATTTATGATTTCCTTTGGAATTTAAATAGTCAGCTCATCCAAATGTATCAATCATAAATGAGACTTGTTTACATGTTCATTTTGAGGCACTTTCTTCTTGTAGAAGATTCCATGAAAATATTTTTTCAACCACCACATTATTCTTGGCTCTTTCTCTTATTATCGTTTATTCCTCCTCTTCTCAAACACTTTAGTCATCCATTAGTGCATAGTTTTCTAAGTTTGATGTTGAAGGTACATGACTTGAGTCTCGTGGCTTACTGGATTTCTACACACCATCATCAAATTCCTCATTCTTTAAATTTTCAACATCTTAGACTTATTTTTATTTTCCTCATGCACTTATTATTCCACTAGTTCATTTTTCTCCTCAAGCTTTTCAAATTTCTATTCATCATCCTTATTATTATTATTATTATTCTATTTTAAGCCATCATTTACCAACCAACATACTCCTAATTATTTTTTTAGCATAGCCATTTATTTATCAATCAATGCCTCATCATTTTTTTGTGCACTCTCAACCACACCCATGGTCTCATAATATAATGTAGCCTATTACATTGAAGGCCCTTATAAATAATATGCCTCCCCATATTCATACATAATGACATCTAATAAATTGTTTGTTGTGTCATGTGCCTTGGTGTTTCTATAGTTAGGACGTCTACCTTGGGTTTTGGTACGACACTACTCTTTTTTGGATATGGATCCTTAATAGGCCCATATACTACTTATATTTTCCATGTGGAGTATAAAATTATGGTGGTGAAGGCACATGATACTTTGGTGGATATAATGTGGGTTGTCTTGGTGGAGATGGTGTGGGATGTCTTGGTAGTGGTTGCATAGGTTTCTTCAGTGGTGACTTTATGTGGGGCAAAGATGACCATTTCAATATGATCTATAAATTATCTTCATCAAACTTGTCACTCATCACTTGGTTTGATGTTGTGTGCTCTAAGTCCTTAGTTTCATCTTGTGCCTATGCTTGAGTTATTGTATGTTTCTTAAATTAATATTTCTCTATCACTTCACTAGATGATGTTAAATTATATGATTTCCATGGGAGTTTCATATTTTTCCTTTTTATAATAAGGGTTACTCTATATTTCACCCATTTTTATTTAAATGACTCTAATTTAGGGATATTCTCTAAAAAATCCACTTATATCTATTTTAGTTGGGCTTGACACCTACCCTTTCACTTCCTAGGATTTATCTTATATGAAATGCATAAAAAGCAATTGTCCATGCTCTCAAAAAGTATACGGTTGAATATATTTGATTATTCATTTAAGTCACTTTCATCACTCATCATCACATTACTAAGATACTTGTACACAACTTTAAGGAGTGGAAGGTCTTCATCAATATTCTTCATGATCACATTCTTGCGTAGCACATTATTACCCCACTTTATCATGCTTTAAAAAATAGTGCTTTGAAAAAATATATAGAAATTTAAACCATGTTGACATGTTTTTCTTCAATCATATATTTTCAAGAGAGTAATGCTTCATGAAAACAAATTTATTGTATGCCTCTATTAGTCCTCGTAGAATGTACCATTTGTCTCAAAACATTTTGATCATGTTTTCATACCACCTCTCCATATTTATTCTATATGATTTTTTATATGGATTGTGGAAAGTGTGATTATTGTACCTTTTGGCTAATGATGTGTTCCAAAATGGGTGGAACCATACTTGATCACCATAACTGCCTAGGACATTGATCTCATGGAGCACTGATATAATTAAAATTGTGTCCCATCAGAATGTATCGATAATTGTGTGGGTTATTTGTATGATTTATTTAATATAATTTCATATAAAATTTTAAATGTAAAATTGTAAATTTTTAGTGCCCATCTAGTGCATGATATAAATATAATATTTATTAATGTTATCCCATCTCTTGGTCATGCATAGTTTTGTGTTTATCATGGTGTTATGAGTGGTTTAATCCTTTACATACTTAAATAGAAATGTGAATTTCTCCTTCTTGTACTTAAATAATTTAGACATTCTCTCCATGTCCTTATTATTATCTAGCACAAGTTTCATGTCATAATCTATGTAAGATAACCCTATAGATTTTCTTATGTGCTTAGGAGATATTTTCCTATGACACCCTGCGAAGTAGAAATTTTCTTCAAGAACATGCAAAAGGATGAATCATGATTTTTTTTTTGGTTTTCTAAAATATGACAGCTAAAATAATTTTAACATGCCTATCTTTTCTAGTGTAATCTTCATCCGTACATCAAATGTGATCATGTCATATGTGTTCACTTTTTCACTCTCTACCACACAATCTATCTTTAGTTTGAATCATTATTGGACATCTTGTCATTGTAATCCAATATTTTGCACTATTAAACTTTGGATGCCCATTCCTCTCCATTAAAAAATTTATCTATAATTGCATTTATGTAATTTATAATGGAACCTCTTCAACCTTGCTCTTTAGCTCTTCTTGGATTGTTAGGGTGTGGAGCTAAAAGCTTCACCAAGGAGCAAACTCAAACAGGTTTGGGTCTACACAGACACCGGCGTCGGTCAGGAGCGACCGACGTCGGTCAGTTGCAGTTAAGAGGCGCCAACGTCGGTAGTATGGTCGGCCGGCGATGGTCACAGGCGAACAGGCAGGAACCGACGTCGGTTACCTGCGTGTCCAGAAAGCGATTTCCGAGGACGAAAGCGAGTGTTTGCATGATGAGTTTGAGTTGTAGACTCAAGCTCGCGTCTCTATTATTAGCAATGTTATTTTTAGAGCCCTTGTTGAAGAGGCTTAACTGTTTGTTGTAAAGGCATGCTTAAGTTTCCTATTTCTATATGTAGGAAAGATCTTCTTAGCTATTGTGTGTAAGAGAGGTGAACTGTAAGAGTAGAACATTGTGAATGTTTGAAGGACAGTACTGAGTTGCATCAATCCAGGTTGTTGGATTTGATTGTACTTGAGAGAGAGCTCTTGAGGAATAGAGATCTAGTGAGAGATCTTGTGTGCATCTGAGAGAGGTGTGGAAGAACGAAGTTTCTTCAATTGTATTCCTATTGTAAAGAGTTTTAATACAAGTTTTCAGGGTGTTTTCTTGTATATCTTGTTCTGTGCTATTTATCATTTCAGTTATTTATCTATCTGATTTATTTCCGTATTTATTGCTTTCACAAGTGTAATCCATTGTTGGTTGATCCCCAACAAGTGGTATCAGAGCTCAGGTTCACTAACAAGTGGTTCAGATCTGTGTAGTGTGTTTGGATTACAGGTTGCTCACAGGGATTTCTGTTTGAGTGGGAGAAGCAATGGCAGAAGAAAGTAAGTTGAGAATGGAAAAGTTTAATGGCAAGAACTATCAACACTAGAGAATGCAGATAGAGGACTATCTGTATCAGAAGGTTCTTTACTTACCGTTAGGTGGGATAGCAAAGAAGCCCAAGGACATGGAGGATGAAGAATGGGAAGTTCTTGACAGAAAGGCTCTTGGGTCTATAAGACTGAGTCTGGTCTCCACTGTGATATCTAATTTGTCACAGGCAAAAACCATGGTAGAGTTAATGACTACGTTAGCAAATCTGTATGAAAAACCCTCAGCTTCAAATAAGGTATATTTAATGAAGCAGTTATTCAATTTGCATATGCAAGAAGGTGGATCTGTCTCTAATCACCTGAATGATTTTCATGGTATTGTTAATCAGTTAAGTTCAGTCAATATTGTATTTGAAGATGAAATAAAAGCTCTTTTAATATTATGTTCTTTGCCTGAAAGTTGGCATGGCTTGGTAATGGCAGTTTCTAATACTGCATCTGCATCAAATATTTTGAAAGTAGAGGATGTTGTTAGTGTTATCTTGAATGAGGAAATACGTAGGAAAAGCACAGAAGAGGCATCCGGGAATGCTTTAAGTTTTGAGAGTAGGGGAAGGCAAAAAGAGAAGAGCAAGAAAGGTAGAGCAAGATCCAAGTCTAAAGGGAAAGGCAGATCTAAATTCAGAAATGGCAGGAAGCCACAATGCTGGAATTGTGGAAAGATGGGGCACATAAGCAGAGATTGTTGGTCAAAGCCTAAGGAGGACAATCAGCACGAAGGAAAGGAAGAAGCCAAGATTGCAGGTATTGCACAGGATGCTTTAATTTTCTCTCTGCATAATAATATAGAGTCTTGGGTATTAGATTCTGGTGCATCTTTTCATGCTACTCCTAACAGGGAATATTTCAGTGACTATATCCAAGGAGATTTTGGAATAGTGTACTTAGGGGATGATGAGCCTTGTAAGATTACTGGCAAAGGTAAAGTGCAGCTAAAGATGCAGAATGGCAACACATGGGTGTTGAGAGATGTGATGCATGTTCCTAGTTTGAAGAGAAATTTGATCTCTGCAGGTAAGCTAGGTGATGAGGGTTGTACAGTAACTCTCACAACAGATTCTTGGAAGGTGACCAAGGGTGCACTTGTTATGGCCAGAGGTAAGAGAGAAGGTACTCTCTATTTGTGTAATTGTGTTACTAACAAATCTCCTTTAGTTTTATCTACTTCAGATGTGGATGCTAAATTGTGGCACTCAAGGCTTGGCCACATGAGTGAGAAGGGGATGTCAATTCTTAAGTCTAAAGGTATGCTTTCAGATTTGAAAAGTATGGATCTAGAATTTTGTGAGCATTGTGTATTTGGAAAATAGAAAAGGGTTAGTTTTCTCAAGACTGGGTCTACTAAGAAAAGGCAGAAGTTGCAGCTTGTTCACACAGACGTGTGGGGACCGGCTCAGGTAGCCTCTATTGGCGGATCACGGTACTATGTCACATTCATAGATGATGCTACAAGGAAGGTATGGATATACTGTATTAAAAAGAAATATGATGTTTTTGAGACTTTTAAGATTTGGAAAGCCATGGTTGAGAATGAAACAGGCAGAAGATTAAAGTGCTTGAGATTCGATAATGGCGGTGAGTTCTGCAGTCTAAAGTTTAACTGGTATTGTTACACTCATGGAATCCGAAGGCAAAGAACGGTTCCAAGGACACCTCAACAGAATGGTATTGCTGAAAGGATGAACAGAACTATTATGGAGCATGCAAGATGTATGAGATTGCATGCAGGGTTGCCCTTAGAGTTTTGGGCAGAAGCAGTTGACACTGCAGTGTACCTGATCAACAGAGGACCCTCTACAGCTCTGGATGGTGGAATTCCAGAAGAGGCATGGACAGGTAAAAAGTTAGATCTCTCATATCTCAAAGTTTTTGGTTGTGAAGCCTTTGTGCACATAGATAAGGAAAATAGAAAGAAGCTTGACGCTAAGTCTATGAGGTGCACGTTTATTGGCTATGGCTCAGATGATTTTGGTTTCAGATTTTGGAATCTAGGAACTAACAAGGTAATTAGGAGTCGTGATGTTGTTTTCAATGAAAGAGTGATGTACAGTGATCAGATAAGGAAGCTGGATCAATCTGGGCAGAGCAATAGTGAATTGGATGAAGTTATGGTCCAAAATGAGCTCGCGGGAAAAGAAAATAATCACTTACAGGAAAACACAGAGACCGACATCGGCAGGTTAGGAACCGGCATCGACAATACAGAAACCGATGTCGGTCATACAGAGACCGACGTCGGCAGACCAGGAACCGACGTCGGCCAGGAAGAACCGGCGTCGGCTAGTAACAGGTCTACAGGTGGCCGAGGTCAGTCACTGTAAGAAAATTTGGGTGGACAGATTGTTGAGAATGAGTCCAAGACACCCATCAGGAGGTCTGAAAGGGTAAGTAAGCCTCCAATTAGATATTCTCCTTCCTTATATTATTTATTGCTAACCGATGGTGGAGAACCAGAGAGTTTTGAAGAAGCATTACAGGTGGAGTCCAGGAGTAAGTGGGAGCGTGGCATGGTTGAGGAGATGGAGTCCTTAAGAGAGAACCAAACATGGGATTTGGTTGAATTGCCAGCTGGTAAGAGAACACTGAAGAACAGATGGACCTACAGGTTAAAGGAAGGTGAGGATGGACAAATGAGATACAAGGCCAGACTGGTGGTAAAAGGATTTTCACAAAAGCCAGGTATCGATTTTGGTGAGATTTTTTCTCCTGTTGTTAAGATGACTTCAATAAGGGTTGTATTGTCTTTGGTTGCTTTCAAGGATTTGCATCTTGAGCAGCTAGATGTTAAGACATCATTTCTTCATGGAGATTTGGATGAGGAAATTTATATGGAATAGCCAGAAGGATTCGAGGTCAAGGGTAAGGAGAAGTTTGTGTGCAGGTTGAAGAAAAGCTTGTATGGCCTCAAGCAAGCTCCTAGGCAATGGTACTTAAAATTTGACAGGTTTATGACTGAGCATGGCTACAACAGATGTCAATCAGACCATTGTGTGTATTTCAAGAGATTTGATAATGGTAGATATATTATTCTATTGTTGTATGTAGATGACATGTTGGTTGTAGGGTCTCACATGCAGGATATCTCAGAGCTTAAGGTAAAATTAGCTCAAACGTTTGCTATGAAGGATTTGGGAGCAGCTAAGAAAATCCTTGGCATGAGCATTAGGAGGGACAGGAAAAATCACAGGTTGATATTGTCTCAAGAAGATTATGTGGACAAGGTGTTGAAAGGGTTCAATATGCAGGATGCTAAACCGGTAAGCACACCTTTGGCTGGACATTTTAAGTTAAGTAAAGAACAATGTCCTAATTCACATGATGAGGTAGAGTACATGAGTAAGGTTCCATATTCTTCCACGGTAGGAAGTTTGATGTATGCAATGGTGTGTACTAGACTAGATATTGCCCAAGCAGTGGGAGTGGTAAGTAAGTATATGGCCAATCCAGGTAAGGAACATTGGAAAGCAGTTCAATGGATCCTTAGATATCTGAGAGGAACCAGCAGTAGACACTTGTGCTATGGAGGTTCAGATACTTCTCTACATGGCTATGTAGATTCAGATATGGCAGGGGATTTGGATGGTAGGAGAAGCACTACAGGTTATGTTTTTACTGTAGGCGGAACGGCAGTTAGCTGGATATCTAAGTTGCAAAAAGTTATAGCCTTGTCAACTACAGAAGCAGAGTATATTGCAGCCACAGAAGCTAGCAAGGAGATGATATGGATGACACGGTTCATGGAAGAGCTTGGAAGGGAGCATGGGAGTTGCAGATTGTATAGTGACAGTTAGAGTGCAATCCATTTGGCTAAGAACTCAACTTTTCACTCAAGAACCAAGCACATACAGCTAAGGTATCACTTCATACGACAGGTATTGGAAGATGGTGAGTTGAAGCTAGAGAAAATTCATACAGACAAGAATCCTATTGATATGCTAACAAAGCCGGTTACTAAGGAGAAGCTGAATCTTCATTCAACTTCTATTGGTCTTCATGATTGACTTGAAGATGGAGGAGCTAGAAGATGTTGCTGTACAGGTACTGGTGCAGCTGGTTTATCTCCAAGTGGGAGATTGTTAGGGTGTGGAGCTAAAAGCTTCACCAAGGAGCAAACTCAAACAGGTTCGGGTCTACACAGATGTCGGCGTCGGTCAGGAGCCACTGACGTCGGTCAGTTGCAGTTAAGAGGCACCGACGTCGGCAGTATGGTCAGCCGGCGACAGTCACAGGCGAACAGGCAGGAACTGACGTCGGTTACCTGCGTGTCCAGAAAGTGATTTCCGAGGACGAAAGCGAGTGTTTGCATGATGAGTTTGAGTTGTAGACTCAAGCTCGCGTCTCTATTATTAGCAATGTTATTTTTAGAGCCCTTGTTGAAGAGGCTTAACTGTTTGTTGTAAAGGCATGCTTAAGTTTCCTATTTCTATATGTAGGAAAGATCTTCTTAGCTATTGTGTGTAAGAGAGTTGAACTGTAAGAGTAGAACATTGTGAATGTTTGAAGGACAGTACTGAGTTGCATCAATCCAGGTTGTTGGATTTGATTGTACTTGAGAGAGAGCTCTTGAGGAATAGAGATCTAGTGAGAGATCTTGTGTGCATCTGAGAGAGGTGTGGAAGAACGAAGTTTCTTCAATTGTATTCCTATTGTAAAGAGTTTTAATACAAGTTTTCAGGGTGTTTTCTTGTATATCTTGTTCTGTGCTATTTATCATTTCAGTTATTTATCTATCTGATTTATTTCCGCATTTATTGCTTTCACAAGTGTAATCCATTGTTGGTTGATCCCCAACATGGATGAAGACTAAGTCACCTCCCTTCATCTTTGCAAACTATGTAAACTTTTATTACTTGATTCTATTGTGATGAAAATCCTTTTAAGAGGAATTATGGTTCTAATTTCCCCATACCACACCATTAGGAAATTATTGTATTTAAAATGCCTGATTTTGCTTTGTACTTGAGCTTTAACAAGCATTAATGGCAGATTTTTTGTCTCTACAAGCTAATTATTCCCGAATTATCCTTCATTCACTTGTTTTTGAACAAATTCTGCTCTCACTTGATCCAAATTTCCCTATATATGTTATTTCTTTACTTCAAATTCACTCATCTACAATTTCTTCATAAATTTTGTGTACCCTAGTTTTTTAGTGTGTTTTATACTCTTTGCTCTCACAATTTTTTCAAAAATGATAAGTAATGAAAATGATTTTCCAAGGTCAATTTATACCACTCGTAGATGTCAAATTCACCTTATAACACATTATGCATTATTAAATTAGCCATTACTAACATTTTTATAAATTTACAATAAATTTTAGTGACTTCATCCCTAAGCAAATCTTTTTAGGCATGACATATGCCTTTACCTCCTTTCTGTGCATTTCTGGGTGTAATGCATATCCCTCTTGCTCATGCCCTTGTGCCCTATAGAACTTATGCATATAGATACTTGGTTAATTTTAAGTGCACATCCACCAATTTTCCTCTCTAATGATTTGAGCCTTTTTACATCCCACCCCACTCTAAATATGTTCGTGGACCTATAGTGCATTGAATTATCTATATTATCTTGTGTCAAACATGCACCCATGTGATTTTGTAGATACATAATTTCATATATTATTTTTGTGAGTGCATAGATATAATATTTTAAAATTTTAACCTTCTTGGTAGACCAAAATTATGAATAATGTACATATGTAGAGCCTGCGTTATCTATGCAAACAAAACCATTGTGATATTGTACTTGAGAAAACCATAACTTCTTATTAGCATCAGAGAGAGAAAATATTAAAAATAAAAAATGGAGTGAAAACATTATCCAAATATCAATTAGATGTTAGGAATAAGGTTCCCAAAAATAATCCCGACTCAACTTGCCTGACTGGAATTACAAGATTGTTAACTTTATTACTAAACCTAATGGCGCAACAAAACTTTTTACACTTATTTGAACCAAAAAAAACTGCGAAAAAAGAAACCTATAAAGTAGGAAAGTATAAAATTATGGTGTACTGCTTATTTTTTGGTGGTTATTTATAGTTTGCATGTTGAATGGCTTGAGCCTATTACCATTCAAATGCCCAAAGAGCATTTCACCATATAATATGCATAATTTACATGTGTTAGTATCCAAAATATCATGAATTGTGTATGGTCCAATCAAGCACATATGAAGATTTATTGGTTGTTTCACATATTAAGAGTCATATAAAAAAATATGCACATCCTTTCATGGAATATTTCCCTTGACATATATATATATATATATATATATCATGCCATGTTTTCTAACTAGTTGTGTTGACCTCCTAACTCTACCTCATGATAACATGTTCTTCATAGAGATATATAAGCTCTTACACTCAAGTGTAAAGTGGTTATTTATAATCCAATGATCTGATAAATGGTAGTTTTTTCACACACTCACTAAAAACCTAATTTCTAGATACTTTAATGACTTTCTCAATTTCCCATCTTTTTACATGAAAATTGGCTTAAATGATTAAAATTCAATAATAAAAAAATGAAATTAAAATAAATTATTGAAGAATAAATACAATCCACAAGCTAATTTGATAATGGAGTTCACACAAAATTGAGCTACGTCTTTGGGTTCACTCAAATACTAAACTGATAGATTAAAATGATGCAAAAATACCATTTTTTACATCAAATTCTCCCAATAAAGGACTCTTAATCTGCAAACAAGTGTTTGATGTCCTCTAAGAATTTTGGCTCTGGTTCTTCTATACTATCTCTTATTTTTCTCTCCCAACTAAGGGGCTACATGTAATGTCTCTTAGAGGCTTGTGCAATGGCTCTTAGCCTATAAATTTTACTCAAAAAATATAGACATAAAAACTTGATTTGTCTCCTAATAAGGGGATTAGAGTTCCCTTTAATGTCTTTAGGAGGTCTGTGCAATGGGCTCTTGGCCTTTAATGTGCTACTCCTATAATATCAGATATAAAAACTTTGCTTTCTCTTCTTGTTCTCCTTTTCAAGGTCTTAAAGCTTAAAAGCTTTCTTTTATGTCTTTAATTACAACATTGAGCCTTTATTATGTTTCCAAGGCCCGTGATTTATGGATTAAAGTCTTATCCCTTTTGCATAGGGTTAGGGATTCAAATTACTTTGGAAAATGCCTCATATCCTTTATTTTTAATAAGAAATCCCAAAGTTAAAGGATAAATACAAAATCTTGTTTTTGGTTTGTCAAATATGGTGTAGCTTGTTTTTAGACCTTAAAAATAGGCCAAGTGCAGTGAGGGGGTTGAGCCCCACCCCAACTCCCATGCATTAGCTCATGAGGAGGTTTTTTTGGCACTTTGGATAATTTTTAATTCCAATTTGGTGGGGATAACAATCAAACATTGTTTAAGATATATTACATCCCTTGTAACTTGGTCATGAGACCATATATTACATGGAACCTACCTTGGAATTCATAGCACTTGAAGGAACTTTGTGAATGCAAAATTGAAGGTTATGATTGGTCCACATGTTTGGCCATACAAGTCTAGTTAGTTTATGATGTCATCACTATGTTATTTTTCCCCCTATTTGTTACCACCTTCAATAAGCCATGACTTTTGCATATAATGTCTGTTTGACCCCATTAAAATTATGTTGGAAAGCTATCGATTATCTCTTTAATTTGCAGATACTTTTGTGAAGATTTGAGGCAATCTGATTTAGATGTTAGTGTAGAACATCCTAGATCATCTAACCCACTGACATGTACTATACATTATGAAAGTACCAAAACTTATACTGGAAGGAACACTTCCTTAATGAATACCAACAAAAAGGGGGTTTATTTATTCAATATATTATAGAATGGTTTAGTATTCCCAAAGAACTATTGAGATTTGGTCATCCCAATCTTTGTGCCCTACATCACAAATTTTGGTTAGGTTTATCCCAAGTATTTTTTTAAAGGCTTCCTCTATTCCATTTTCTTCGGGTTGGTATGGTGTAGTTTTATGGTGTGCCAACAAAAAATTTACTAACAAAATGCACATAGTTTCATTGAAAAAAATTGTGCCTTGATCATTGCTTAAGCTCAAAGGGAACCCATACCTACTGATGATATTTTCTCATAGGAAGTGCACCACTCTGGTATTAGTAAAATTATTATTTGAGGTTAATTATGCTCACTCGGTGAGATAGTTTGCAGACATATTAATGTATCATGTACTGATCCTTTCCATGATAGAAGAGATTGGTCTAACAAAATAAATGAGCCATTTTTCAAATGTCTCATGTGCATAGATTGGTAATAGTGGCATCTCATCCCTTTGGTTAGGTTTTTCAATCTTTTGACATATTTCACATTTATATGCATACTCCTTGGCATACTTATAGAAGGTTGGCCACTATAGATTAAAAAATATTTTTTTTTCACATCATGGTGTCTCCCGCATAATAGCCACTTGTGATCCCTTCATGCCTCTCACACAAGATTTAAATATGATCATGCTCCAAAATAAAATACAACAATACCTCTTCAGTCCCAATTTTATATAATTCTCCACCAATAAGCTGGTAAGGGGTTGTCTAAACCACTAATTATTTCTTTTCTTTTGTCTTCCAATTGCTATAGAAAATACCTAGAGTGACAAATGTTGTAGTCTCAACCAAATATTTATAAATGTGCTAAAATTTATAGAGATAAGCATCCAACAACCCATTTTTAATGTTTAAATATTCCTCTCCTATTTTTATCCATGATAAGTGATCAAGATCATCACTTTACTTACCCAGTTTGATGACCACATAAATCTAAAATTCTTGAAATAATGCAATCCATCTACATATTCAAACATGGAAGACTGACTTATTAACAAGGTAATTTAAATCCTTTTGGTTTGTGAATAACACCAAAATTTTGATAAAATTCTAGAGTGGATATACCATGGCAAGCACTTTGCTCTCTGTTGTGGTGTAATTATGCTCAATCAATGTGAGTTTCCTACTAGAATAATAAATAGGGTAGTTGACCTTATCAATCCATGTTTAGATTAGGATAACACCAATTTTAGACCCAGATGCATATATAAGTACATTGAAATGGGTCTTCAAGTTTGGAAATGGGAGGATATGCACACTAGTTATTTTATCCTTAAATGTGTCAAAAGCCTTTTGGCGTTTATCTATCCAAATGAATGAAACATATTTTTGCAAGAGATCTTTAAGGGACAAAAATATTAGGTATTAGCCTATGTGAGCTATGAATGTATACACGTCCCTTTTGGTGTTAGGTGCCTCTAGATACAATATGATGCAAATCTTCATGGAAACTACTAACATTCCTTCCTTACAAATAACATGGCCCATAAGCATCTTGAAGGGTGTTGCAAAGACATATTTATTCAAATTTAGTGAGACTCACAATTGATGGATTGTCTCAAACATCAACATAAGGAATTTGGGTTGATCATTTACTAATCCATAGATGGTCCAATTATCAAGGTAAACTTATAGGAATCGATAAATGAAGTGCTTGAATGCAGAAACCATGACACATAAAAACATAGCAGGCACATTCTTTATCCCAAATGACATCACATTATAGGTAAATGAATCCCACTTGATAATAAAAAAATTCTTAGGTTTATCTTCTTCCTTAATTTGGATTTGATGGTACTAGGAGAACCCATCAATAATGGTGTAAATTTCCAAACCCACAACACCCTCTATAATTTATTCCATGAATAGAGTTGGAAAAGAGTTGGTTACACATGAAACATTGAGGAGTCAGAATTCCACACATATTCTTATGTTCCCATCCATATTTATGATAATTACCATAAGACACACCCCATCTAAACTCCTCAATAGGATAGACTACTCTAACATCAAGCATGTTGTAAATCTCCTCTTTGATCTTTATGTAGAGATTTTGGTTCATCTAATAGGGATTTTTATTAATAGGTCATGTGAACTAACCAACTTAATATTCATATTTCCAAAGGAACATTAAAAACTCTTCATATAATTATAGGTGCATAAAAACATATCTTATTACTCACAAAATATATCCAAATCCTCATTGGATCAATAATAATCAATGGTGGCAAACTTAAATTCCTCCTTAGTAATGATGTTACCATTAGTAATTTCATTAGGCCATGACAGTAATTAATGTTATCCTCTGGTGCATCCACAACTTCATGTGCCCCATAATAATTATCAACCTTGAGGTGATCAATACCATCTTCAGGTAGAATCTCGTATACCATGTGCACCACTTTTTCTTTATTGCATTTATATTCTTATTTGCACTACATCCATATCTCATAATCATTTTCATTGGAGTTGCTATTTACACTACATTCCTAGAATTTTTTTGACAACACAAGGCACTTCTTATTGTGCATTTTATTGATGTTTTCTTCCATGATGATGTTGACCTCCATAATGGACCGATGCATATATTGCAAGGGTTGATAGAGTTCAATCTTGGGTGAAGTAAAATAAAATGTATGGACAAAAGTAACCTTCACCCCCTCCCATATAGTATCCTCTCTATTCATTTAAAAAATATTATACCAAGCATAAGCTGAGGTCTGTAATATACCATAAAAATCACGGACCCAAAGTCTCATAAAATGGTACACGATCTTCATCCGTAATCATTTATAGTTATGGATATTTATTTATATAGAAGAATTCCCACTATAACTAGGTAATCCTTGCTTGATATTGTGTCACTCTAAATAGGTACAAATGCCCTCTTTCACAATGAACCACATTGGTAAAGTAGGTGTATGTGCTACCCACCATCATAATTTTGTGCTACCCACTAAGGAATGCATACACTCCTTCTCCCTTGGTAATAATACTTCCATGTAATTTGCATACTAAATAATGTTTGTTGAGATGTGATAATGTGAAAATGATGAAATTTTTCCTTTGTTTATTCTAAACACTCTTTTCATTTTAGGTGCAACCAATGCGACACAAATCTTTGTGCTCAAAGATTGGTTGGCTCTGGTGTTGGTATTCTTAAAGTTTTCATATATAATAAAATTCCTTGGTTTTGAATTCATAATATGAATCTTAACCACAATGATCACTTGTGACACTAGTAGTGTCAAAGATGGAATTTGTATTACCCTAAATCAAGATTCCATCACTATCTGGATCCAAGTGCTTGGTGCCCTACATAGTGATATTTTATATATGTGATTCACCTCTTCATCCATATCAATGCTTTTAACATAAGTAAGTGTGTGATCATTGTCTAGAGGAAATAAAACACATTGATATCCATTTTCAAAACTTATATATCACTTATTAATAAACATATCTACAGTATTGGTACAACACCATGGCCTACTAAAAAATGTAGGATAATTAGCTGCCTCAGGCAACTCAATAACTTCAAAGTCAATGTTAAACTTCACACACATGATGTCAATAGATACATCATGTAGTATCCCTAGGGGTTTCACATGTGCCTTTTTTACCAGTGTCAATGAGGATGCCACATAACAACAATCCATCAATAATGGCATCAATCAAGCATTCTTGATTGTAGCTAGTGTTTTATGAAGTTTTAACCTTGTGTTCCCTTGTTTGGTGTAATTCAAATGGTTCATTGAATTGACCCATAATATTTTATATCAACCAAATTTTAAGTAGAGGGATAATTCCCTATAAGTGAAAAAGGGTGTATATCTTTTGCATGTTGAAGCTCACATTATAGGTTCCAGATTAATTTCATTATCTCTTTCATAATGATTTTCTAGTTAATGGCATTAGGATAACTAACGATATTGAAGGTTCTAATTGATGGAACCTTTTCTATATGTGCCTCCTCTATATAAAACTAAGTTTTGGCTCAATTACATGAAGTAATGCTAACTGCGGGGTCTATTGTACTTAAAAATTTCCTTGCACATAATTTTTAGTACTCTAATAATAATTATTTTTAAAATGACCATTTCAATGTCATTTTATGAGTTTTGTTGGAATTTTTACTTTCAAATATTTATACATTGGATCCCACTAGAAGCAAGTTAGGTTAACAAATAAAATCATGCATAAGTGAATGTGATAACATGTAGATGAACATTTACAAAAGTGATATTCAAAATCTTTTTGGCACTATGTAATTTGACAGTTTTTTGGATTTAGAATTTGATGGTATTTAAAACTTAATCAATTATATGCCATTATATGTGGCATTCATTATATTTAGTGTTCATCCTATTTGATCTAGAAGTTGTCTCGTCTGACTCTCATTTGATATTATTTGACTCTTGCTCATTTTGATGTCATAATTATTTATTGGCAAAGTGATTTTTTAAAAACACCAGGATGAATTCTGGAAAACGAAATGTCAAGGTGGGACTATGGATGGAGTTATAAAACTATAAAAATATTTATTTTGGGAAAGAGTATTCAAGAAAATATTAAAATCAATAAGGTATTTTAATGGATTTTCACACTCATGGTGCAATTGAATAAGTTTTTTTGGAATATTTGAAAGCATTTTTAATTTTTTACTATAATGATAAAAGTCCAAATCTTAGTGGGATTTACCACACTGGATATTTTAATGGGAAATTTCACAATGGAAATCTCGTGGGAGTTTTTCATTGTGGAAATATCATAGGAATTTTTCACAATGGAAATTTTAGTGGGGAATTCCACAGTGGAAATTTCATGGGAATTTTCCACAGTGGAGATTTTAGTGGGGAATGCCAAAGTAGATTTAAAATCAGAAAAAGTAGATGAAATCTCTATTTTGAATAATTATTATTTTGATTCATTTATTATTCATTGATCATGTCCTATTTTTATATAAATTAATTTTGGATGTGTTGGTTAACTAAAGAATAAGTGGATGTTGATTTTTAACTTAAGGATAAATCATTGGAAGCAAAAAATAAAAATAGAAAAGCATAAGCAAGGCCTTTCAAAATGTTGTTTTATTTTTAATCAATATACATATTTTATAAATATTTAGATCAACCTCTTCAATGTCATTATGTAGTTGGTTGTGCAACTCCAAAGTGGAAGAAGAGAAAGTGAAAAGCAAAAGTTATGAATAGTTGTTCTAAAACCAATTTTGAGGTGCCATTCGAGGTGTAAGAGTATTGAGAATGATGATATAATTATTTTTACTTGGGTGTCATTCCATCCTATGCTTCAATGACAAGGTGGAGATAAATATTGAATAACATAAAATACTTTATCATAGGTTTCCAGAACACAAGTAAAACACCATTTTTAGGATGCCAAGAGGGAGAGTATAAGTTCTATGCACAACCATGTCATTCAAGAGCCAAGATTTAAATTTGAGATATGAATGAGATAAAATAAGAAGATAAAAATGTCATACACATATTAAAACTCCATCTTCAATCTTGTTTCAAATCACTATTGCCCATGAAGTTGCCTACGCCATTCTAAGAAGTTTCTAAAATACCATATTAGCCATGCAACACCATTTGGACTAGTGTACCTATTGTGGACACTATTCAAGCATGAAAACTATAATATCCACTGTAAGGCCCATATAAATGGTTTTTAAGGATTCCAAGTTAATGTAGCTAGATGAATAAAATGAAAATAATATTTTTGAACCACTATTCTATCCGATATGCTATAAATTTTTTAACCACTCATTTGCTAAGAACATCATGTTTAAAATCCTAAACCTTTTGTAATTCATTCTTGTTTCTTTGAGATCATATTACTTTGAAAAGGAATATGAAAAGGCATGGTTAAATAGTGATGCTTCTATTATAGTCAAAACTAAAGTAATCTATGTGATTTTTATAGGTCCTGGCTATATAAATTTATTTTATGCATAACATTGTCTTAATGCATTTGAAAAATGTATTATGTATATACACACTATTTTTAAACTTTATCATTTACTATTGTTTTTGCTCTTGATTAAACCTATCAAGTTTAAATATTTCTAAGTTCACACCTTAAAGGGTGTACTAATAAAGGGGTGGGTAGACCTTTGGTGTTTCTCAAGTTTGTTGATCCCTATAACATTACCTAAAACCACTACAAATTACTTGTATCCAACTCCCTAAGTAATAAAAACCTACTTAAACACTCTTATAAAAAATTCACCATCCAAAAAATCCCCTAACTAAGCAAACAACCTTTTTCTTCATTTTCCTACTATGTCAGCTTGGTCAATCTTGGTTGAAAATTAGTGCATGTTATAGAACTTCGTCGACCCAGTCGACCTAGTTTGAGGCCTAATGGCTATATTTCCCTCCAAACAAGATCAACTTGGATGACCTTGTTATAAAAATTAAAATTAGGGTTTAGGGTCAATAATTAGCTATAAATACTCCCTTCACTTCATTTCTAAAGAGAGGAACATTCATTTTCACATTGCTATAGCTCACAATTTTGTTATTTCTACATTGGAATCATTGTTTACGCTTTTGCCTTCGAGGGAAAGAATATTATCTTATGGGAAAGTATTGGATTCAAAGTAAAAGTATTTTAGCCTAGAGCTAATTTATATAGTGTGATCCTTAAAAATCCATAATAATCTCTTGTATAACACCATTGGCTAAGGGAGAGATTGAGGCACACTAGGTTCAATTCAAGGTAAGTATTCCTAACTTTTATTATTTTTTTTAGTAGATAGATATTTCATAAAGTAGTAGGGTCAATGTTTTACTCTTTGCTTAATTTACCTCCACATTGACTTGAGTAGAGTTATTTTTGTACACTTTATTTTATTTGTTATCCCCCCTTTTGCCACAAATTATAGTGAGCACTGGATTAGATTTATTTTATGTATTGTAGGCTTAATTATGGTTATTGGATAATATTATTTACCTAGAGGATTTATGACCCTTTCCTTTGATATTGTGTGGTAAATATCCCTTAGTTAGGTTTAGTATATCCGAATTGGTCGTGTCTTGATATAAATAACTATGCAATGAATTGTTTTGGTAAGATTACCTTATCTAAGATTGGAATCCACTAAGTAGTACAAGTTTCAGATCCATCCTAAATTATTGCATACATTATGGTGAACCCAATATGAATCTAACCCTTATAGTTTTTTTTCTTTTTATAATCAACTAGATCAAGCTTGTTGATCTAATTTAATTTTTTATGCACAGGTTTTTCAACTAGGTCGACCCTATCGACTTAGTTCTATTTTTTGTGCACAATTTTTTCAACCAAGTCAAGCCTATCAACCTTGTTCTAATTTTTGTGCATAAGGTTTTCAGTCTCAACCAGCTAGATCAAACTACTTAATCTAGTCATTTTTCTGCCTCTTATGCCTAACTAAATTAACATGTTCAATTTTATTCATTTTGTATCTCACTTTCAACAAACTAAATCAATTTATTTAAGTAAAGTAATAGAACATAGAAATGATTATAGACTATAAGTCGTCCCATAATTAGACAAGAACTCAATAATTTCTTTGTAATCACCAAGACTATCCATTCCAATGTTTTTGATCTTGTTATTAAAGTCTTTCACCGCAGTGAAAATTGAAGCCACATGACTAAGAGCCTTGGCAGCATATTCTACCATAATCATCCATTTTTTATGCATCTTATCCATCTTGGTCTTGATTACCTCAAGATATTCAACCATTTTGGTGCACAGTGAGCAATTACTTTCCTTATTTTGACTTCACACTTCCACAACATTATCATCCATCTCCTCTGAGTAGGGTTCATGCATCTCAAGAAAGTAGCTCGTTCCTTCTATCTCATGTTCTAACTCAGAGATGGTTTTATCACCATCTTCTCTAGAGGAATCTTTGAAAAAATTAGAATCATTAGATATAACAATACCTTGGGGGTTAATAGAAGGGATCCTAGAAATTCAGCTAGATCTATGAATACCATAAATACCCCCTTACCATCCTCTACCAGTTTAGTATCCCAAGTTGAAATCTTGCCTAAATCCACAACCCCACTATTATCTTCTATCCCAGTCCTTACCTTCTTAGGCCAAACATCGACCTCTTCTTCATTAGCTTTCCAATTTCTCTTAATGGACACCTTTTTAGGCCTCCGACTAGGAGTGATATAATCACCACTAGGAGGCAAAGGGGAAAGAGAATGGGGGTTAGCAGGGTCTCTGTCAGAATGTCATAATCAATAGTCCTGGGTCCCCCCAATCAAATTTTTGGGGTTTTGGGGGTCCCTGGGAGTTTATTGCCTTTCCTTTTTTTAGGAGGAGATAAGTTGGTTGAGGGATCTTCCAACAAGCTCACTTTAATCAATTTAGGGGGACACAAGGCCAGGTGGAAGTGATAGAGTCTCAGAATAAGGCCTTGATGTATTGGAATGGGGTAATTATCAGGGTTTTTGACCCAAATATCCTTAGCCAACTTGATCAAATTCTACAAGGAAGATAGTAGAAATAAAGGAAAGCTAATTTCCAACCTATGTCTTAAATTATTAAGAAGAGAAAAATGGTATTGATAAAAAACCTTGTACCTACCTTCAAGGATGAATTATTTCATTAACATGAGACAAATTTATCCCCATGGAGCTGGTAACTTCTCCCTTTCGAATCCCCCATGAAGTTTCTCAACCACCTCACTTAATTTAAAGAAAATTGCCATATTCTCCAGGTCTAACACCTTACTATGTCAACTAATCTTCTTGCCTTTTATGGGGAACTTGGTGTCTTGCCTTATTACTTCCCTTGAGACTTCAAAGTTGATACCTCCTATGGATACCCTTCTAGAATCCTCCATCCAAGACTCTACAAATTGGTGAGATAAATTCTCATCATGCCCAATCAACCCTTAAAAAAAGGAGGCCACCTCTCCCTCCTAAATGACATGCCAAACTGTAGGGTCTTGAAAAAATTCCTCCACAAAATATGGCTCTATCTTAAAAAATATCCCAACCCATGTTAGAATATTGAGAGAAACAGTAGTCACAAAATAGATTAATGCAAAGACCAAAGTACCCAACCAAACTGATAAGTTTTTTTAATCTATTCCAAGGATATAAGGCCACAAAAGGCCTAATATCCTCACTTTTTAATGATTATGTAGATTTGCAAAACCTTTACCATGCATGAAATTGGTCTCAATAATACCCCATGGCCACCATCATGTAATCATGGGGATCACAATAGCCAGGGGGTGTGAGGAAATATTTACCCACTATCCAACTAGCTCTACATATATCACTCCCTTCTATAATTTTCAATCTCATCCTCCTATTCATCCAACTATCCATCCCATCATCCTGTTTGTCAGCCACCTATCTTTTCCTTCTCACTTTAGGCTAGACTATCATCTTGTCAGCAAGTCCCAATATAAATAACTTCATCAGTTTCCAAATAGACCTATCCTTTATCCAAATCTTTTCCACATTCTCCACATGCCACTTAGGGAACTTTAGGTGATTGTTAGACAAATTTATATGGAATAAAGAGCCATGTACAATCCAAATGTGTTATAAAATAATACTTTTGAAAGTATAGTCCTGGCATTTAGAATAGTCCATATCATGATCATTTGAAGTCTTTTCTCTAATAAAAGGAAATTTGACACCTCCAATCAATCCAAGAAAAAGAGTGGCAAATATCCTATAGAACTTAATCCACTTATGTGCTTCCATCTTTGTTTAAAATAATTTAAATCATGTTGGGCAATGTGGATAAAGTTCTAACAACATTGCTAACCATTACTGTTGCTCCCTAAATTAGCCATAGCATCCACAATTGTATTACCCTCCCTATAAATATGGGTGACCTTGTGCTCCTCCATGGCATTAAGAAACATTTAAATATCTCCAACTATGTCAGCCAACTTCTAGCCTATGCCTACTGAGCCAAGGACAACATTAACTATTATTTTGGAATCCCCCTCGACATGAAGTTTTCAAATGTTTAGGGAAATTACAAGTCTAATACCCCATAACATGGCTTGGGATTATACCTCATTTTTGTTTTTGATACCAATCCCCCCCACATAGGCTACCATAAACATGCTCGAGTCTGATCTGATAATGCTTCCTCAACTAACCACTCTTAGGTTTCCTTTGATAGCCCTATCGAAGTTGAGCTTGTCTCATCCTTCCTGAGGTAATGAACATTTGGTATTAGTTATAGATATCTTTTTATAATTATCAATTTGGAATATGTTTGGATTAATAGTCCATTATTCCAGTAAATTATAGATTTCTAGACCTAGAGGGTTGCCCACATATTTAAATTTGTAGGCATTGATATTTTCACCCAGAAGCTTAGAGAATGATAGAAATGCCTCCAAGGGGGTTTTATATGGGTTTTATATTTTTCCCTAAATATTTTTTTGTTATGCTCTTTCCAAAATCTCCAAGCAAGGTGAGAGGAAATTTGTAACCATAGCTCCTTTAGTATAGGTAAACAAGGTCTAAAAGGGGGTCTCCAATTTTTGACCAAGTCCTCCACCTTCTCATTATATACCCAATTCAAGTTTAGTCTCGATAATGTGAGACTCTAGACCTCTCGAGCAAAATTACAATGCAGCATGATGTGGGTGGATGTTTCCTCTTCCTCTCCACAAAGAATGCATTTGTTTGGTATTTGGAATCCTTTCTTCTTCAAATTATCAAGGATTAAAATTTAGTTGTGCATTAGAGTCCACCAAAAGAAATTGATATTTAGGATAAGTTTGGGGATTCAAACCTTCCCTCATAGTTTTTCCTCAACCTGATCTAAAAGTAGCCCATAAGCACTCTTCACAGTGAATATTCCTTTGTCATCCATTTCATAGATCAATTGATCTTGTTCTAGGGAAAAATGGATAGCCTAAATTCAGTTAACTCCCCTTGTAGTTGCATAACAGACTCTAAGTTCTCCTCTTGGCCATAGACACAGTCCAAAATATTCTTCCAGTTCCTAGAGCCCTCATTTTTGTTAATGTAATTGGCCACTTTCTCACCAAAGAAACTATTAGCTATATCAAAAAGTCTACCATAATTTATGTCTTTGAGAGGTAGGTCCTTCAACCATTTATCTTCCCAAAAGTTTACAATCCTACCATCTCTAATCTTCCATTTACTACCTCTTCGAATGAGACTTTGAGTTTTAAGAGTCTCATTCTATATTACCAAACCTTTAGGAAGACTAAGATCATTTGGCATCTTGTAGCTATCCCCATTGAGGTATTTAGCTTTCATGATTCACTCCATTCCTTATTTCCTTTCATTAAGTTCCAACCTATTTCTGACATGAGGGCTTTATTCATTAGGTGGATCCTTCTCAATCCCAATCCCCCTTAGCATTTGGGGGTGCAAACTTTCTCCCATCCAACTAGAGCCAATCCCCTCTTTGCCTTTACCCCTGACCAAAGAAACATTTTTTGAATCTGCTCAATCTTTTTAGCCACATATCTTGGGATTCTAAAGAGGCTAATGAAATAATCAGGGATGCCTTGTAGGGATGCTTTTAAAAGTTGAAATTTGCCTGCTTGACTCAATAGTGCCCCTTTCCATCCAACCATTTTTCTCTGTATGATTTCTATGATCATATTCCAATAGTCAAGGGTGACTTTGGAGATCATAATCGGGAGTCCAAGATATATAGCAGGGAATTTTTCACTAGGGTAGCCCAAATTTCCAATAATTTTTTGTTGTAGTCATCCTGGGTGTTTAGGAAATAGATGTGAATCTTCTTGAAATTGATACTCTATCTAGAAGCCCTTTCTTAAGTATTGAGAAAGTATTTCCATCTTCTTGCCTCCTTAATAGATGTAGTTTCAAATAGTATAGTGTCATCTACAAACTGTTAGATGATCAAAGGCTAGATCATGGAAGTATGTTTGATAACTCTGAGATTACCTTGCACAAGCAAGTTACAATCAGTTCTACCCATTGTCTCTGCTAGAAAGATGAAAACATAGGGGGAGAGGGGGTCTCCCTACCTAAGACCTCTTCTAGAGGGAAAGTAACCTTTGGGAGATCCATTGACTAAAACAAAAAAATTGACCATGGAGATACATTCCTTCATTATGCTAATCAAATGCTCTTGAAAACCAGTTTTCTTGAGAATATTGATCAAAAAATTCTAGTTGACTTTATCATAAGCTTTGGAAATGTCCAATTTAAATATCATACCAAGATTTTTGCACTTCGAGATTGAGTGGATAATCCCATGTGTGGTGATAGTAGCATCTAGAATTTTCCTACCCAGGATAAAACCTTTTTAATTGGGGGTAATGAGTTTGTCTGACAGTGGTTGTAATCTAAAAACTAAAATCTTGGTGAAGATTTTGTAAACCGTATTATAGAGGCTAATTGGTCTGAAGTCCATCATAGAGGAAGCATCCATCTTCTTAAAAACCAAGGCTATATAAGTGTTTTTTAACTACTGTAGGTGTTTGCTTGTCCAAAAAAAATCCTTGGTCATGTTGGTAACATCCTTCCCTATAATATCCTAAAAAGTTTGAAAAAAAAGCTAGGGGGAACCCATCTGGCCCTGGAGCTTTGACAGCTCCCATTGAAAAGATAAAAGCACTAAATTCCTCTTCCATAATTGGTTTAGTCAAATGATTATTATATTCATCATTTAAAATAGAGGGGATGAAATCTAGAAGGAAATCAATATCATTAGGTGTGGTATCAACTTGATGAGCAACCAAAAGGAACTCAAAATAGTTGGTGGCTAGTTTCCCAATTTCCTCAACTTCCTCTACCATATTATCATTCTCATCCATGAGTCTATTAATGGAGATTCTCTTCCTGTGCTTTAGAGTAGATTTTTGAAAGAAGGATGTATTCCTATCTCCCTCTTTAAGCCATTGAACCCTAGATTTATATTTTCAAAAGACTTTTTCCTCCTTTATGGTTTGAATCCAATCTTTTGAGAGGTAGTTTTCCTAGGATTGTAATTCCTCTAATGAGTCCCCCTACTCCATTCTAGTTTGAATATCTAACAATTGATCCATGATGTTCTTTTTCCAAACTAGAATATTCCCAAATGTATACTTATTCCATCCCTTAACTTTATTTTTGAAATTAGCAAGTTTTTGAGACAACCTATACATAACCAACCCCTAGATAGGAATGTTCCACCACTTAATTAGATGGTCCCTAAATTCTGGATGGAGCATCCACATCATTTCAAATCTGAATGGGAAAAGGCCTTTAAGATTTATTTCTTACCAAATTAATAATAATGAGCTATGGTCAAAACCCACCCTGGGAAGGGCAGTCAGCTAAACAAGATTAGTTATGGTCTAATTAGAGGATATTAAGAATCTATCAAGATTTACTTGAATAAGATTGTTCCCTTATCTTCTATTGGACTAGGTGAAATATTGGCCTTCTAGATCAATATCCATTAGTCCTTTGTTACTTAAAAATTCTGTCAGGTCTACCATGCTATCAGAGTGGTCTGTTAGGCCTCCCATTTTTTTGACAGGTAAAGAGGGGAGTTCATATCTCTTGCTATCATCCAATTAGTTCTCCCAGAGCTTTTGATCTTGTCTAAGAGGTCATCCCAAACCTCCTTTCTCCCAAGATGAGTATTCAGGGCATAGACATTGATTAATGTCTATTGATTAAGATTACACTAGAATGAGATTTCCATATAATACCTGGAGCTAGTCACTACCTTCCCCTAAAATTTGTGGTTCCATAAAGTGATAATGCTTCCTAAAGCTCCTTCAGCTCCACTAATGGCATAATTAGTATTGGGCCAAATGTGTTTAATCACTAGTTTTAAATTTTCCTCAGTCATCTTAACTTCTTCAAGTAGAAAAATATCTATATTATTGTCCATAATGTAGTTCCTAATAAGCAACTACTTGTGAAGGTTGTTAAACCCTTAGATATTTCAGGAGACTACCTTCATTTTTTAGTCCTCTTAGGGGGGACCATAAAAATAGACTACCTGCCATTGGCAATCTCCTTTTCCATCTCTCTCTGCCTTATTTGCTTGAGTGAAGGTCTACCTCTACCATTTTCTCCTCCCACATCCACAACCTTTTTGATGTTGCCTTTGCCTTTTCTCTTTATAGTGGACCAACACTCTGTCTCTTCTGCACTCTTGCTAGTCTTACACCAGGGGACTGGGAGAAGCTTCTCTGCATAGGGTTCAAAGCTGGCTTGGAGCTCTCTTTTTTAATTTTTGGGCTATGTGTGTCTTGAAAAGAATTCTTCTGACCTCTTTTCTCCAGAGGAGATCTAGAGGGTTGGACTAATTCACCTCCTCTCTTTCTTCAATTCTACCATCCAAGTCATCCACCTGGTTGTTGGTGTTTTCCTTAGCCACCTCCTCCTTTGGGTATTGATCTTCCCCAGTGGAGGACACGTTCAAGAGCTTTAATGGAAACTCCAAGTGGGATTCCTTTACCAACCCATTCACCTCAAGCTTATTTGTAGAGGATGCAGGGGGTGACTTGAGTCTTTCAGTTAATGTTTAAGGCTTGCCTTATTCACCTTTTCTTTTGAGCATTGAACCTTTTCCCTAGATACCACCCCCTGGAATACCATAGCTAGTGTATCCACTTTCCTGGGGGTTCCCTAGTATGATTATTTCAATATCCCAACCACCTCAGACATTTTTATAAGAAAAGGAGGAGAGTTAATGAGATTGAGGATGCCCCCTTTGAAGGGATAATTCTTCATAGTCTCCACCTCATCCTTCTTCACCTCTTTTAGAGGAGGGGGTGTATGGGAGCCTTAAATTGAGTAAAAACATGCTCTAGTTTCATGCATTTTTGATAGAAAACCTTAAAATTTTCATACTAAATGTTCTTGTTCCACTTCCCAAACTTGGACTCCAAAATGATGGAGGTGGGAAGTCTTTTAAGAATATCAACATTGATGCAAAAGTGAGTGTAGACTAACCTTATTTTTGCCGTAGTGACTTTAACAATTGTCACATAGTCTCCAAAGGAGTTGCTAATCCAATAAAAAAATTCCTCATCCCAAAATTCTAAAGGGAGGTTTGGAAGTCTAATCCAGACTGGTGTTGATTATTTGAGGTCCACAGTGGGATCAAAGCTAGGTTTCCATTTGCATAGATAAAGTGAGTGTTTTTCATAAAGCCACGAGCCTCTAGCCAGAATTGATAGTATATCCTTATAGGTGGTAAATTTGAAAAGGAATAATCCTCCCACCATCTCACTGGCTGAGACACTCCCCTTAAGATTCCACTTTGAGTTCACCTAATTCCTAACAAGATCAATGTTGGGTTTGAATGTAAAGAACCTTCCCACTAGTGTATTTGCCATAGAAGATACCACCCTTAACATAGCCTAGTTAGGTATTTTGATGTTTTTATCACCCTCACACTCTGAGTATAGTGGTGTACTTGTTGGGAGAAAATCACCACCCAATGAGCTAGAGTCTCTACCAGAAACTACACCCAACATGGCCTCTTTCCAACCCTTAGAAACAAGAGGCATAGTCGGGATCACATGCTTTCAGCATGGGTCTTTGTCAAAGGTGGATTCCCTAAAAGCTCATGGAGGACGTAGGGTCACAGGCCCCCTTGATCTATCACCTTCCATTCCCACCCAAAAACTAGGTTCAAAAATTCAAAAACTCAAACTAGTAGCAATTATTGACACACAAGATCAATGTTTAAAGTTAATTAAAACAACAATTTATCATTCTCAAGAAAAAGTACAAAATTGACCTACTCAACCTTGTTCTATCTTCTAGGTTCATTCTAAATAGCTCAGTATTTCCATTTTATCAATATTTAAGAAATTTTCATTTCTCACCTTTTAGTCAAAATTATTCTATATTATTTTTATCAAATTTTTAATTCTATAAAATTGTACCTACATAGTCAACTAGATTGACTATCTCGATCTAATTCTGTGACTATTTTCTACCATAAAATTAAGTTGATCTGATTAATTTTGTTTATTTGATACTATTTTTTAATAGATTGAGTCCATTAGATCGACTCTATTATGTCTTGTTTGCCCAACTAGATCAACTTACTTGATCTTGTTCTATATGTTTTGAATTTCTAGTTTAAGCAAAGGAAATTAACCTCTATTTCATATTAATAACAATAACTTTTAATTTTCATTTGAATACTTGTTTATTTGATTTAAAAAATCACATCATTATTTTCAAAAAAATAATTTTTTCCTTTATAGACTGCAAAAATAATTTTTGACCCAACTTAGTCTATTTATAGACTGCTCTTTTTTTCTATTTTTCTAACTAGTTAGACCATCTCAACCTAGTCTGTTTACAGACTACTCTATTTTCCTATCTTTCTAACTAAGTTAACTAGCTCAACCTAGTTTGTTTACAGAATGCTCTATTTTCCTATTTTTCTAACTAATTTGACCAGCTCAACCTAGTTAGGTTATAAACTCTTCTATTTGCCTACTTCTTCAACTAGCTCGACTAGCTCAACCTAGTCAACTTATAGACTGCTTTGTTTTCCTATTTTCCCAACTATATTGACTAGTTCAACTTAGTATCTTTCTATATTTTTTTGTCATCTTGTTAGTCTAACTAGATTGACCAACTTGATTCATTCATTTTCAGCCTCTAAGTTTTCATTTCCTAGATAAGTGTTTAGATCAACATTTCATCAAGCAACATTTATTTGATGAAACTTCTTAAAAAATCAAACTAACATGATTAGCCTTACTAATCCTCATAAAACCTCTAAGACACATCTACCATATCATGTGGTAGAAAATCCTGATCTTAACAATATCTACGTTACTACTAGAACTACCAACTATGGGACTCCTCCCTATTCCACTTCCCTTAACCCTTTATTACTACAAAGGGTAGAGGATGAAAGTGATCTTGAGCATATAACTGAAATTATCCTCTTTATCAATGAAAACCCTCAAAATCAAGGGTAAGAGTCCCACAGTCATTTATAACATAATGATGGGATCTCACATTGGATAACCCCATTCACTTTCACCTAGCTTTTCTATAAGATTTGAGGAAAGTCATTCTATGACTTCTGCCACATCTTTCTCCTCTTTCATGCCTCCCTATACTAGTATGACATCATCTTCCATGCCAACCATTGTTAAAAACATGGCCATCATAAATTTTAGTGGGTCTACTCAAAATGACCACATTAATATTTAAATCCATACAACTAATCCCCTTCATAATCATCAAGCTAATACTAACCACCCTCCCACTACAAATAATGTTGAAAGTTATATGGATCTTAACATACATGATGAGAATATTGTTAACATGAATAATATAAGGATATTATATCGGCCATTATCTAGCATCTAACTATAATAATTTCCCAAAGTTCCATATGTTTTAATATTCTTATCCATCTCGTCTCATGGAATTGGGGCACACAAAACCAATTCTAATAAATTCAACTAACTCACAATTGTCAAATCCAACGATATAGTTAGACAATACCTCACATACTATTGATATAAAATATACTAAAACACCTCACTTAAAAATCCCAAAACCTTATAACATTGGTACTTCTTCTCAAACACAAGAAATAGCTAATGATTCAACTACATCATCTAAAACAATATAATCACCTACAATCGATCAACCCATATTAACCAAATCTCCATAGAGTACACCATACGAACATCAATTTTAATACACTTATGCTACACCCTCAAAAATATTTGTTGCAATATTATGCACCCTTATCTAATAAAATTCTAATGGGATATGATAAATGGGATCCTTTAATCAAACTTTCACATCTCCCATCTCAAATCCCTTTTTTAGAACTCATGAGAAATTTTCCTCGTCATCATAATCAACTAATATAACTCTTATTCAAAACAAACATCCATTGTCCCCCACCTGTGGGGAAAGAAGCTACTTTTTCCTGGTATAAAGTTAACATCCTTTAGTAGTGTGAAGAAATGTCTATCCACATTGATGAAATGGTAGATACTTCTCTTTCACTCAAACTCCATATCTCTTCCATGATTATTGATGAGATATTGCTTTGTGTGAATGACCCTCCATTATTTATTAGCATCTAAATAGAAGATATACAAGTTAAATGTGCATTAATTGATGAAGGTTTAGGCATTTTTGTGGCTTCCCTTGATTTCATTAAAACACTTGGATATTTAGAATATAATCTCAAATCTACTCAAAGTACATGTCAAGGATATGATAGAAGACAAATGCCTCCCTTAGGGTGTGTTTGGCTTCCTATCATAGTTCCCCCCATCATGTGTGTCAAAGTCATGATATTTAACTTCCCACTTTCTTATAACATTTTACTTGGTCAATTTTGGACACACCACATGAGAGCATTAGCCTTGTCAGCATGTCAATGCATTAAGTTTCATTATAATGGTGATATATACAAGATTTAAGGAGATATCAATCCTTAGAATTTGAATAATTCCAAGCACAATGTGTTTTTAAAATACCTGCCCTCAAACCTTTACCTAGCATACCATTTCATGAATCACAACTCTTTAATTATCCAGTCAACTCTGTTAGAGGTTATAACGGTCATCTTGAATTAATAGGAAACATACAAATTATTCTCTTAGATTTAAACGATGCTAAACTGGATGAGATTAGTTCAACAATCAAAACTTCTGATCTCTCTCCTCACATAATCACTAAATTACCTCCTCTATGATGTTAGTCTCATCAAAAACCATTAGATGAACTTATGGTCACTCTAATAAAAACTAAACACTCTATTCATCGTGCCTCTTTTGTTTATAATATCATTAATGCATGTATTATTGACATTTACACTCCTAATTATGATGATGGATATTATTTAGATGATCCATTTTATGTTGGATTTGCTCAAGCTAAAAATGTAGAGATACTTAGATATCATTCTTCTTTACAACATTCTTTTAGTTATATTCATTTAGTTCCTTATCCTTCTATAGTACCTAATATTAGTGCCTCTTATGATGTTCACAGGTCTGAGATAGATCACACACACACACACACACACACACTATCACTCTTCTAGTTATTCTTGAGCCTCTTCAAAGTATGCTTCTAGACCATGCTATAATAGGACTTTACTTGTTCATTAGATACTCAGGTCCTTCTAGCTTACTCCCTCTAGATATGTTGTTACACTAAGATGACTTGTTATGAGGTCATCTCTTGATGCAGCCCAACCTAGTCCTGATCCTATTCTGAGTTATCCTCTTATTGGTGATGGCATACAACCTTTGCTTGAGTTTGATCCTCTATTAGAATGATGGGTAGATGAGCCATATTATGAGATCCATAAATTTATTGGTCATTAGGCCAAGGACTATTATGCACATTAGCAACATCAAGCCTCATGATCTACTTCTACTATAAATAACTGACCTTCGTGGTCTACTCCTAGATGTACTTGTAGTTTTCATGGTACAAGTAATCATTCTTTTACTCATTGCTGACAGCTTTGGTATTACATTGATACACTTCATCTAACAAAGGCACAATCTATAGACAAGAGCCTACCTCCTCCTAAGATACTTATAGAATATATCCCTAAATATGGGAAATTTTAATGTCTTTGGCATTAGTGTACTGCACATAATATAGATAGATGTTGAGTATTACAGTATCAATTTCATGATTTTCGATAGCCTACACGTTCATTAGCTCAGCTATATACTCCAAGATGTTCATAAATAAATGTTAAACCTTCTCCATATCCCACATTTACTCACATATTTGAGGATGTTTATTGCATTGAGTATCCCTCATATGAACTAACCCATGAGCATCATCGTCCTTCTAATATACCTACTTTTTTAGTAGAGACAGTGTGCTAGGAATTCTTTTCACGACTCTCTGCAAAGAATGATGAGACTTTGATTAAAATCAAAATACAGTTACACAAGGATGTATTAGATGTTATGGATGATGTTTGCCATGAAATCTATCGATACTTGTGAACCCATCATGGTGTTTCATCACATTTTTTATTATAGTTTCATATGATTTGGATTTAATTCATGAGCATATATTGATCTTATGTTTTACTTATCATTTGGAAATATTTCATGGATTAATTTCATTTTCATTTATTTTTCCCATACTTGTATTTAGAATGATTTATTTTCATGTATATTATATATATATTTTGAATATGATAGTTATTATTATGACACGATTTTAAATCCATAGCCCTGTAATATCCTATCTTTACCATATGATCAGTTAGCAAGCATATTCCTCATTGTATCATTACATATACAGATCTATTTAATATCCATTTCCACCTTAACTTCCCTTCATACTAAGCACACATATGGTTAGTCTTGAGATCACATACTTATTTATGGGAAAATATAATTATTTATCAACCTAACTAAATCTCTATGTATTTTGTATCCTATAACCAAAGCCTAAAGCATAAATGTGTTTGTCACTTTTATTACTCATGTTTGGTTATTACGAATCCATATGGAGGAGGAATAAAAAAATCCATAAAAATTTAAAATCCAAATAATTTAAACAAAAGGTTATGATAAAAAGGCAACAATAAACATTCAAAAGTTAAAACTACACCAAAAATGTGATTCATATCTTAGCACATCTCTTATGTTTAGTTGAAGCTTAAACTCCACAATTAGCCTCATGATAGAGCCAAGGTCCATTGGGGTGCAGTAGGCTAGTAGACTGAGATAAGAGATCTCAAAATCCTCTATCGTCCTACCTACTTTATCACACAAGTACCCAATCTTCATAGTAGATTGATGGCTCTGTAAAGGGTTTTGAGGAATGGGGAACATGTTATGGGAAGGTAGGTCCATTTTAATTTTCTCATATATATAACCTTCATGATATGATCTTAGTACCTACACTTATTTTCCCACAAAGTTTATGTTTATTATGAACAAATACCTTTGAATTTGGAATCAAATAAATTTCTAACCCTCACTTATTTGTTCAGTATGCCTCATTCATAATAATGTTTATTACAAATGCCTATGTCACACTTTTTCCACTCCCTATTTCATGACAACAATCCTAATATTCTTGATTGATGAATATTGTTTGTTAGCTAATCATACCCCTTTTGTTATCCTTTTTCGAGTTACAATGTAAGACATTGGATAGGACCAGACCTTCCTTACAAACATCCTCTTATCACCTATAAGCATTTCCAATTATTTAACATTTACCTCATTGGTTTACCCTTTTTGAGTTGTAGTATAAGACCTTGGATAGGACTAGGCTTTACTCACAAAGAATCCTCAAGATTCATGCTATAATTAGTCACAAAATAACTATACTTTTTCTAAAATGAGTGATTAACACAAATCTACTTATAATTCAGCTTGCTACTTTGTTGTCATTTCATTCCATTATATTTTGTATGTTTCTCAATTTGAATTAGTGTGTTCTACATTTTAGTCATTTATTTATGTTTTACTAGTGTGTTTTACATTTTATTTTATTATTGTAATTTATTTGTATTTTGCATGCTTCCCAACTTGATTTAGTATGTTTTACATTTTATTACAATTTCTTTATTTATGTTTACACACTTCTCAACTTGATTTAGTGTGTTTTATATTTTATTGCAATTCCTTTGTTTATGTTTTGCATGCTTCAGAAGTTGATTTAGTGTGTTGTAAATTTCTTCATTATTGTCTTTTATTTATATTTTACACACTTCTCAACTTGATTAGTGTGTTTTACATTTTATTCAATTATTGTTCTTTATTTATGTTTTACATACTTCTCAACTTGATATAGTGTGTTTTACATTTTATTCCATTATTGTCCTCTATTTTTGTTTTACATACTTTTCAACTTGATTTAGTTTATTTTACATTTCAATCCATTTTTGTTTTACACGCTTTTCAAACATGATTTAGTGTGTCCTACATTTTATTTTTCCATGAGAACTAATATATTTTACATTTTTTATTTTTATATCATTCTTTTTAACCATGCATTTGTTCACAATTGCTATACAAATAATCAATAATACACCATACATTTTCTTATAACATATATAAAAAATTAAACACATGTGCTAATACATACATCCATAACATCCATGAATCATAAAAACAAATATATATGTGTCAATGGATCCAATGTTTTATACAATACAACAATATGCTATAAGCATAATAAATAATAGCTCTACGATTGTGGTCTACCTTGTCTATTTACTGGACAAGCCACACTACCCATTGATCCCTAAGACTACCCCCTCTGAATGGTGTACTATAGTGATGTTATCTATGAAAAGATGTCCTTTATCTATCCTTATAGATTGGCCACCTGACCATATACACATGCCAATTATCTACTTGTAGCCAAATAAGCAATCTATTCCTCAACTGCTATCTACCACGCTCACAACTCTCCATCTCCCAGTCCTAGTGGTAACTCTATCTATGTTGTATCTCATCATATTTGCAAATCTTGCATTGCCTCATAGACTAATCAAAACCAACTATCATAGGCTAGGGTAGAAGGTACAATAAGATCAATCATATTGGTAATAGCATGATGTAAGAACACATCATCCAAAATATCATGATGTGTTACCTACACTATTGTAGACCATCTAAACTCGTCCTTAGAAGTATCTGCAAACACAAACCACATGTACACTACATCGCACACATGCACACACACATCCAAAATCATCCATCTAAAACAAATATATAACTAATTATCCAAAAACATAATAAACATCAACTACATATCCAAAACATAAATCAATCACCAACAATAGCCTCCCCATTAGCTTACCCACCAAGTACCTTCACTGGGGCATATTTTTGGGGAGCCATAAAACTAGGTGGGAGAAAATGATCACATCATCGTTTGCTATAAATTTGTCTCTCTATGGAATAAATCTATACAAAGATACACCATAGTACCTCCATGCTTGACTACTCTACTTATGGCTCCTCCTCCTCTCACACTTACACCTATCTATTCAATGTGGTGTCCATGATGGTAACTACAAAGCCTATTGTGGTGTAATAATAACCACATCCACATCCTCCTCCACTGCCATATATACCTCCTCCACCACTACTACCTCTTCTTCAATAACTCTCACTTTTATTTATTGCCATTATTATCATCTCATCTAATGTCTCAAATGGTGTGTCTAAATGACAAATAAATCTATAAGCACTCTTGCACCTCCACTACCATACACTCCCTTGTATGGTGTGCCTAATATCTAGGCACCACTATAGGTACTATTAGAGGTGGCAACCCTAGTTGACTAAGTAAGTGAGCAACATGATTTGGCTCTACCCACCATATATAATGACCAGTAATCTGAACACAACCTAATCTCTAAAACACAGTTCACCAAGAAGGCTAACTAGATGTAATACCCACATACATATGCCAAATAATATCCCCTCAAGTAACAATTTTTAATGTTCGGGTATGAGGTACATCCTATAACATATGGCCTTATCTCCATCTATGAACATGAGGTAAAATATCATTTATCATGTGGGACAACCTTATAGGCCGATACATAGGAAACCTCTCATAAATCAATCTAATTAATAAAATAATAGGGCCCAGAGTCATCTGCCCTCATGAAATAATGTTATACATATCATGCACCAACTACAATAATATAACTGAACCTAAGTCATACATAGTACCCTGCTCTAATATCAAATGACACAAGGTGACCACATATAGTGTTGCCTTCCCATCTGACTTATGACAAATCACATGATTTGTCACAAGGATAATAATAACCTTCTAGATATTTAGAACAACTAACATATAGACATCAAATAAATGCACTTGAAAGCCATCAGAATATCTCTCTAAGTCAGTTGCCCATAAGGTTAGGGCTCATCTCTTAAAATCCATCTCAGGGGTATCAAAAATAAAATGAGTACCTACAATAAGAAGTCTTAGGATCGCATTGACATTCTCTAGGGTGATACCCATCTTAATGGTATCCCTATCCACTACCCACATGAATGTGTTGGTTAGCCACTCCCATGTCCCTAAGAACATGGTGACTAAGTCAACATTCAAAAGAATATGACGCATCTGCATAATTTCTCCAAATCCCAACATCATCAATCATGCATGATCATTAACTATCAATCGATCTAACAAGTCTGAGAATTGAATTATATCTACCAATCACCAAAGTCTTTATCGTCTCCATAAAATATCAAACATTAAAACACGTATTAGTCTTCGATATCAGATAATCATCAAATTACATTAAAAAATTTAACAATACAAACATTTACATCAAAATTAACTACTTCATAAACCTATTTTATTATTTTCTCAACATTATATACTACATCGGCCACATAATTAACTATTCCAGCTAGGAAAAACTTTAATACTAAGTCAACCATGTCTCTAACTATGTCAGCCATGTTAAAATAAAACTAAATTGACCATTTTATATGAAGTTGGTTGGCTCATGTAACTACATCTACCACTCTACACAAAGTTGGCCATTTATTAAAACTACATAGACCATTCTATATGAAGTTAACCATTTATTAAAACTATATTAGCCACCTATATATATTAATGCATCAACTAGGATGTACACGGTCAACCCCCTATACCCTATCAGACTATATCAGCTTGTATACACATAGTCGACCAGATAATTACTAATTACATCAGCCCAATGCTATGCAATCAACCATTATCATTAACCTATTAATTTACAACTACATGCATTACTGACCTTTTTCATCACCTACCCAATATCCATCTTAATTCCTACTCTACCCTAAAAATAAATTGGGGAAAATTCTACTACATAGATTTGCCTTGATACTTAGTTTTTAAAATCTACCTCATTTTACAATTAAAATCAATAAAAAGTCAAAATTTAAAACAATGTATACCTAGATAATGCTAGCAATACTTGATATGTGTCCTCCACCTTGTGTTCCTTGCCTCTGTGCCATGGTCTCTCTCATCACTCCTCTAGGTCTCATAGAGCTCTAGTTTCACAAAATAGTAAAATTGCAAATGAATAGTTACAAAACTTACTTATATTTAAAATTTACAAATTCTTTATTTACCAATTATTTACCAAAAAATTTGTATTTTACTCATAACTATGTTTCTACAAGCTCTTTTTCTAAACCATAAGAAGTTCTAGAATCTAAATAATGTAGAGCTTTTTTTATACTTAACCCATATTTTTACCAATTTTTTGAATGTTACCTTATTTTTTAGGTCCACCTAATGTTCTGTACATTGGATCCTATTTCACCTTATACTCACGCAACTTTTATTTCCACAACAATAAGGTAAGTGATTGTATGTATTTGTCAATTGTTTACTTTCATTTATTTTTTGCTATTTACTATAATTTATTAGCTTAGCATTGTGTATTGCTATGTTCTTTCTTGAAGCACCATCCCATTTTATAGCTACATGACACATGATGAGCTTTGAGTGGGGCATACATATACACACAATATTTTTAAACTTTATCATTTACTGATGCTTTCTCTCTTACAAAAACCTATCAAGTTTCAATCTCTCTAAGTGCATGGCTTGAAGGGTGCAACAGGGAATGGGTGGGCAGACCTTTGGTGTTTTTCAAGATTATTGGTACCTATACCATTACCTAAAATAACTACAAGTTACTTGTATCCAAATCCCTAAGCAATAAAAACCTACTTATACACTCCTCTAAACAATTCACCATCCACACTAGCCCCTAACTAAGTAAACACCCTTTTTCTTCATTTTCTTACTATGATAGCCCGATCGATCTTGTTGAAAAATCAATACATGTTATGAAACTCCTTCGGCCCAAATGACCTAGTCTGAGGTTTAATGACTATATTTCCCACCAAATAAGATCGACCTGGCTAACTTTGTTGGTGAGATTCCTATGAGGGTTTAGGGTTAATCTCGTGCTATAGAAACCCCCTTCAATTCATTTCTAAAGAGAGGAACATTTATTCCACATTACTACACCTCACAATTCTGTTATTTCTACATTAGAGGAGTCATTGCTTGGGGTTTTGACTTAGAGGGAAAGAAGTTTGGCTTGTGGGAAAGTCTTGGATGCAAAGTAGGAGTATTTTAGCCTAGATTTGATTTTTATAGTGTGATCCTTATAAATCCACAACAACCTCTTGTAAAGCACCATTGGGCAAGGGAGAGATTAAGGCATGACAGGTTTAATTAAAGGTATGTATTTCTAAAAATTTAATCTTTTATTTAGTATATAGATATTTCACATAGTAGTAGGGTGAATGTTGTACTCCTTGCTTAGTTTACCTCTACATTGACTTGATTAGAGTTCTCTTTGCAAGTTTTATTTTAATTTTTATCCCCCTTTGTGCCACAAGTTTTAGTGAGCACTAGATTAGATTTATTTTATGTATTGTAGGCTTAGCTAGGGTTATTACATAATATTATTTTCCTAGAGGATTTGGAACCTTATCCTTTGATATTATGTGGTAATATATTCCTTTGTTAGGTTTAGCATATCTAAATTGGTCATGTACTGATATAAATAGATATGCAATGAATTTTTTTGGTAAGATTACCTTCTCTGAGCTTGGAATCCACTAAGTAAGATAAGCTGCAGATCCATCCAATTCATTGTATACACATTGTTCTCTAAAAAGGATGATATTTGTACATTGAGTGTTGAATTATTGTATCTCATGATAGAAGGCAATAGTGAATTCAAAAATCTTCTTGAGTTTGTGGTCCTAAAGGGTGTAATACATTTTTATAACTCAAGAGTTTCATATGCTTCATATCTTAAAATGGTTGAATGTAATATAGGTATTTTATCTGTGGATGAAAACCTTGGATGGATTGAAAAAATACACACTTGCACTACCTCTCTTGGTGTGGAATGACATGAAAAAAATATCACTATTTAAGTTTCTAGAGGATAAAGCCAAATGAAAAAAATTCCTAAGCTCGAACAAGATTGCACCTGTGAGGAATTCAAAATAACTAACAAGTTATACCATGAATCTAAGGTTGAAGATTATGAGCTTTGCATATAAAATAGATATTTTTTTGTGATGGAAAAGATATTGACCTATGGGATCAAGTTAAATAGGAACATTGATAAAATAGTGTAAATGGTAGTGAATACATTGATCATGAATATGTATTGGAAGTTAGTCAGAGTCGCTATGTAGGTTAGTTGAAGATTTTAAATTAAATGTGAGAATAATCAGACCGTGAGTGAAGTGGAAATGTTTAACTTTATTTCCCAAAGGACTAGGCTCAATGAGTTTCACTTGGCGGCTTGAACATGTCAAGGTGGCCAATTTTTATAGGTCTAAATTAAGCATAATATGACTTTATAAATTTAAGTCATATTAATTATTTTGAGTTAATTTATTTTATTTAAATTCATATAGTAGATTTAATTAATTAAATATTATGATGTGCAAGTTACTTAAAAGGTCACCTCAAGTTGAGTCAAAATTAAGTCTTAGGTTGAGTTGAGTTAAAATTTAGTTTCTCAACTACCTTAAGGTAAGAAAATGTTATAAAATGACATGATGGTCATTTTAATTAAGGTAATTATTCTTTTCCATAAGAGAGGGCTAGCTACAACTTTATTTATACACAAACTTTTCTATATTTATGAATTTGAAAATACAAGCAAGAGAAATGAAGGTTGCTTTAAGGGTGTTAATCGTATTTGGACATGGGATGTGTTATGTTATTCATAGTTGGATAAATCCATTCATACTTCAAAATTTATTTATTTTATGTGAAAATTTGGTGATGCAATCTTTATGTTGTGAATCTCTGTAGATGGACTTTGTGCTTCCAAGGGACCTTAATTCTCCATACATTTGTTGTTGATGTTCTCATTTTCATATGAGAGAAAGGGTTCCTACTCATTTATATTCCTTTCTGATCTATCTAAATGGTCTTACACATTTATTCCATTTTAATTCTCATATTTCTCTTCTTTCTCCCATTTCTCTCTACTTTCTCACATTCTTCTCCCATTTCCTGATTTCCCTTTTCCTATTTTTTGCTTACTTTTTGTACTTTCAATTAAAATTACCTAAAAGAACCTATCATAAGATAGAAATACCCCTCTAAAATGTAGAGGAAAATCATAAAGTATATGGTGATTCATCTAATGTTACAAGTTTATGTTGTTGCCTCTTGGGTGAGTATGTGAAGCAAACAAAGAAATCAAAACAACACAAAATCTTGCCAATAATTTTTAGCAACTTCACTGGTGATAAATTGCATTTTTATTATTATTTCAAATATTTCAAGGAATGTCCCATGCAGTAGAGGTAATATAATCTACTAAATTAAAGTACCTAGTGCTTGACACTTTTTGATTTACACTATCATGTTGGTTTTACCCATCCCATAGGGAAATTATTTTAGTCCTTTGGCTTTGGCTTGATGTAATGAATTTCCGTCAATTTCAAGGAAGATATTTCTAATTTTTTATGGATAAAAGTCTCAAGATTGGATGATCATATCTGTGCTTTCAATATGGCCTATGTCATCTTGGGATTTATGCAAGAAGATATATCTATGAGACCTTTTTTTAAATCTTCACTAGATTTGCTACTGAATGAATTGACACATGGAATGTGGATGCATTGTGACTTGGAACACCTTGAAAAAAAATTCCTATATAGATTCAAATTAACTATGGATGTGTGTGAATTTTTCTCCATTTTTTTCTAAATCCAAAATAAATAAGAAGATAAAATGAGAGAGTTTGTGGCATGCTTCAATAAGTTATTGATACTAATACCTCATGTTAATCAACTAAGTCCCAACAACCAAATTTATCTATTAATTGTTTCCCTACATCAAAAAATCAAATTTATTTTGAAAAGGAGCAAAACACACAATGTAGAAGTTGTAAATTGACAACCAAATTAAGTTGAATATGACATGATCATGTCTAGGATGTTGAATAAGGAGGTTTCAAAACATGCTCCAAATGCCTTAAGTAGTGAAGAAGTAGTGGAACCTGATATGAAGATAAAAATACTTTACATGGATAATCCTCAACATTTATAACAATGATTCCAAAAAAAAAATCCATGATCAATTATGTCAAAATTTCAATAAATAAGAAGATAATATTCAACCCACTCACTTGATTGTTTCAATTTCACAATGTTGGGAGAAATTGAGTTATTAGGGGAACAATTGATTGATTTTCAAGAAAATGAATAATTTAGATTCCCCTAAGCAAATAAGAGAATATTTATTTTCCATTTTCATGTCAAATTGAAGATCCAGGCTTCACCAAGTTAGAATACTTGACAGTTGAAGGTGTTGAAATCCTCAAAATAAAAGAAGATATAAAGGTTGAGCAAGAGTAATGACACATAGTATTCATTTCAAGCAAGATGGAAATTGTTAAAGCCAAAACATTGATGAAAATGATGATAAAAATTCATTCAATAGTTTGAATTTACCATAAGAAGCATTTCAACAAATAATTCCCTCTTGAATCTATTCTTAAAGAGATTTTTGTTGTTGTTCTAGCTTAAGAAGAGACACACACCATACTTCTCTCAGATTTGGACCTTGAAGCCAACCTAGATGAAGTTTAAGTCTTTGGAAAATACATTGAATAAGTTAAATATTTTTTATGAATGCTCACATAAAGATGGATAATGTGCACATTTGATACTCTTTCTAATCACGAGGACATCGCTCAAGAATTTCCATGTAAGTTGAACAATAAAAAGGTGTAAGAGACACCCAACAAGTTAGACTTGAAGCATCCATGCCTTGATAAATTTGAGATTCTCAAATGAAATGAAAACTAATCCCTCATTTCCAATGAATTATTTGTGGTGCACCTTCAAATGGTAAATGGGTTTGTGGTCTTAGTTATGCTCGTTCAAAATTTACATAGTATGCACAGTCATTGGGAGTTCATTTTCCTTACACCTACTTGGTCAATTATGTTGAATATGTTTAAGCCTCATGAGTCAAAAATATAATTTTAAAGAGGTAACTACTTATCCCAACCTATCAATGGGTTTGCATAACTTCCATCTTATCCTTATTCTCCCATGCACATATTTTTTTTTTGAATTTTTCCCCTATTTTCCATTGTGTTTATGTTTGTGTTTTAGATGAATTCACTAGTGGGAAGGAAGTCACTTGTGAAGACATTGTTCTGAAACCAATAGATTATGGAGTCTGAGCTATGTCTTACATAATCCATGTCCCTGTCTAGAGCCAACTGTTATACTGAAAAATTCCTACACATGTAATTTTTTAGTACACCAATAATAATTTTTTTGAACAGACCATTTCAATGTCATTTTTTTAGTCTTGTTGGTATTTTTACTTTCAAAAATTTTACTTGGATCCCACTAGGAGGAAATCAAGTTCACAAATAAAATCATGCACAAGTGAATGTGATAACATGCAGAATAACATCAACAAAAGTGATATTCGATACTTGTTTGTTTTGACACTATGTAATTAGACATTTATCTGCATTTGGTGTTTGATGGTGTTTAACACTTATTCAATTTTTTGCTCATTATACATGACATAGATGATATTTCGCATTTGTCTAATTTGATTGAACACTGGTCTCATTTGGATCTCATTTGATATTGTTTGACACTTCTTCATTTCAACATCACTATGATTTATCATCCAAGTGTATTTTAAAAATTGATGGGATGAATTTTGGCAGACAAAATGTTAATGTGGAACTTTGGGTGAAGTAAAAAGTAAATAAAATTATTTTTTAGGGCAAGAGTATTAAAAATAATATTAATATAAAGGAGTATTAATGGCACTTTGCATTCATGGTGCAAATGAATTTGTTTTCCAGAATATTTGAAAGTATTTTTAAAATTTTATTGTTAATGATAAAAGTGAAAATTTATGTGGGATTTGCTATAATGGAGATTTTAGTGGGGAATTTTGCAGTGTAAATCTCAAGGGAATTTTTCACAGTGGAAACCTCATAGAATTTTTTCACATTGGATATTTTAGTGGGAATTTTGTAGTGGAAATCTCATGGGAATTTTCCACAGTGGAAATCTTGTAGGAATTTTCCACAAAGGAGATTTTAGTGGGGAATTCCATGATAAAAAATCTTGTAAGACTTTTCCATGATGGAGATTTTAGTGGGAAATTAAAATGTCGATTTAAAATTGAAAAAACACATAAAATATCCACTTTGAATAATTATTTTATTAAATTTATTGCTTCATTATGCACATCTTATTTTTATAAAAACTAAATTTGGATGTGTTAGTTAACTGAAGCATAAATGTATGCTTGATTTTAAATAAAATGAGAAATCATTGGATGCCAAAATGAAAATAAAAAATCATATGAAAGGCCTTTCAAACTATTATTCTATTTTTAATCAATATGCATATTTTATCATTATTTAGACCAGCGTCTTCAACATGATTATGCATTTGGTTGTACAACACCAAAGTGGAAAAAGAGAATGTGAAAAGTAAAAGTTATGAATAGTTTATCTAAAACCAATTTCAAGTCACCATTTGTTGAGTGTGGATCCCTTTGGGGCTATCACATGACTATGGGGATATATTGTTGGGGCCTAGAGAGCTCCATAAATGTGGGGAATGCACTTTTCTCCACTCCACCTTTTGTGGAACCTTGCTCCACATGTGAGTGGAATATTCCTTATATTTTTAATTTCTATGTATTCCATATTTTATGGAATTAGTTGTTAGATGCATATTTCCATGTTGACTTCCTTGATATTAGGGAGTTAGGTGTTTATTGGAAAATGGAATGACTTCCTTGTTTTAAGGAGTTGGTTGTGATCACATGTATTTAGAAAATGTGCTTTTTGGAAGAGAAAATATAAACATGGCAAGTTCCTCCTTAGGTGGGCTTATGGATGAGCTTGCTTAGGTGGAGAAGAGTTGTCACATGGTGGATAATGTTTATCTTGGATAAGCATTGTGTAATTCTCTTTGTTTGGTGGATTTTCCTTCATTTTCTATATATACAGATGTGATGTGACCTTTAGAGGTTGATGTGTTTATTTATAGAGTGTGGATTTTGAGAGACAGAGTCAAAGTACAGATATTTTTCAAAGTGTAGGTGTTTATTTGTAGGGTGTGGTATAGAAGCTTGTGAGATACAATATTGTGCAGGTGCAAGTGAAAGTGCAACATAGCATATGTCCAACAATTTTAGGAAGAGATATTCTATCTTTATGAGAGGTCTTTGTAATTTTGTTTTATTTATAGATTTTATTGGGGACTTTCTTGGTGGATGTATCCCACATTGAGTGAACCATATTAGATATGTGTTATGGTTTTATTGCTATTTTGTTCTCTCTATTTATGCTTTCATTTAACTATGATTTGAGAAATTATTTTCATGATGCATGTTAGTGCATAATTAGATCTGATTTCACATTTAAAATCTTACTATGTGATTTTATGGTGAATTAAATCTAGTTTAAATTCTTTTAATTCCTAACAACTGGTATCAGAGCCATTGGTTGTGTTTTGCTAAAGTGGTAAATCATAGAAAGGGTTATTAGCTTGAGTGGGAGCTATGGGAGAAGAGATCAGATTTAGGGTCAAGAAATTTGATGGTAAGAATTTTGGTTTATGAAAAGTGTAGATGGAGGATTACTTGTATCAGAAGGATCTTCATCTCCCCTTAGAGGGGAAAGTAAAACAACCTATAAGTATGAGTGATGTAGATTATTTATTGATTGACAGAAAGGCATTGGGAGCTATATGATTATGCCTTGCATCTTCTATTGCATTTTAAAAAAAATATGAGAAAACTACAAAGGATCTCATGGATAAACTATGGAAGTTGTATGAGAAACCCTCTGCTTCTAATAAAAAAATTCTTATAAAGAAATTGTTTAACATGAAAATGTCTAAGAATGGTTATATTGCTAGTCACCTAAATGATTTTAATACAATTGTAAGTATGCTCACTTTTTTTGGAATTAAGTTTGATGATGAAGTTAGATCTTTGTTGATTTTGTGTTATTTGCCTAATAGTTGGGATAGTTTGGTTATGGCTGTGAGTAATGCAGTCCCTACCAAGGGAAGCTTAAATTTTAAGGATGTTGTAAGTGTGATTCTTAGCAAGGAAATGTGAAGAAAAAGCACCAGTGAATCATCTTTAGGTAATTCTTTGTCTGTTGACACTAGAGGGAGGTAAAAGGACAAGAGTAAAGGCAACCGTGAAAAGTCAAAGGGTAGATCTAAATCTAGATCTAGATCCAAGATGATATGTTGGCATTATGAGAAGAGTGGACACTCAAAGAAGGATTGTTGGTCACTTTGGGATAAGAATGCCAACAAGGAGGAAACAAATGAGGTAAATGTGACATCAGGTAAATTATGTCAGGGTGCCTTAATTCTTTATATGGATAGTTTTTTTGAGTCTTGGGTATTAGATTTAGGGGATTCTTTACATGCTACCTCACATAGGCATTATTTTACTAATTATGTTCAAGAGAATTTAGGACATGTTTATCTTGGTGATGATGAACCATGTGAGACAGTAGGGAAAGTTGTGTTCAGGACAAAATGTAGAATGGGAACACATGGCTACTTAAGGATGTCAGACATGTGCCTATGTTGAGATGGAATTTGGTTTCAGTGGGGAAATTGGGTAGTGAAGGTTGTTTGGTAATGTTTACTATAGATTCTTGGAAAGTTATCAAAGGTGCTCTTGTGATTTTGAGAGGTAAAAAAGTTGGTACTTTATATTTGACTAGTAGTGTTGATTCTTTTGATTTAGTTGTTATAGATGGAAATGCAACTATGTGACACTACAGGCTCAGTCATATGAGCCATAAGGGAATGGAGATCTTAAAATACAAATTTCCTGGAGTAAAAGACATAGATCTAGAATTTTGTGAGAATTATGTGTACAAGAAATAGAAGTGGGTTAAGTTCTTGAAAGTTGGACCCACAAAGAAAGAGCACAAGCTAGAGTTGGTACATTCAGATGTATGGGGACCAGCTCAAATATCTTTTATTGGTGGTTTTAATTATTATGTCACTTTTATTGATGATGAAACTAGAAAAGTTTAGGTTTATTGCATTAAAAAGAAATCTGATGTATTTGACACTTTTAGGAAGTGAAAAACCTTGGTTGAGAATGAAATAGGACTCAAGTTGAAATGTCTTAGATCAGATAATGGAGGTGAGTATTGTAGTAATGATTTCTTTGATTATTATTCTAATAATGGAATCTATAGGCAAATGATGGTTCTAGGAACTCCACAGTAGAACGGGGTATCTAAAATGATGAATAGAATAATCATAGAATGTGATAGGAGCATGAGGTTACATGTAGGGTTGCCTTTACAATTTTGGGTTAGTTAGCACAGTAGTATATCTGATTAATAGAGGACCTTTTATACTTGTGGATGGAGGCATTCCTAAATAAGCTTGGTCTAGTAAGAATGTTGATTATTCTTTTCTTAGAGTCTTTGGATGTGATGCTTTTGCTCTCATTAAGAAAGAGGATAGGACCAAGTTAGAGGTAAAATCAAATAAATTCACATTTGTTGGTTATGGTGAGGATGACTTTGGTTTTCATTTATGGAGCATTAAAGATAAGAAAATATTTTGGTCTAGAGATGTAGTCTTTAATAAAAAATTCATGTATAAGGATCAGTTGTAGGAATAGGATTATGAACAGAAAGAGTACATAGTATTGGATGACATTGTAGATGGCAAAGTATCTAATGAATCAGTTTAGGAACCTTCTAAACAAGGACCCCAAACTCCTATGGTAAGAAGGTCTTCTAGGGTAAGAAGATCACCTGAATGATTTTTTCCTTCTTTGAATTATTTGTTACTCATTGACAATAGAGAACCAAAGTGTTATGAGAAATTAATGCAAGTATATTTTAAGATGAAATGGGAGCAAGCCATGGATGAGGAGCATAGACCTCTCATGGAGAACCAATCATGGGATTTGGTAAGGCTACCCAAGGGTAAGAGTGCATTTCCAAACAAGTGGATCTTTAGAATAAAAGAAGAATATGAAGGGAGAAAAAGGTAAAAGGCCAAGATGGTGGTCAAGGGGTTTACACAAAAATTAGGTATTGATTTTGATGAGATTTTCTCTCTTGTTGTAAACATGACTTCTATTAGGAATGTTATTGGTTTAGTTGTAACTGAGGATTTTCACTTAGAACAATAAGATGTGAAAACTGCTTTTCTTCATGGTGATTTGGATGAAGAGTTGTATATGAAGTAGCCATAGTGATATGAGGTCAAAGGGAAGGAGAAATTTATGTGCAGACTAAAGAAGATCTTGTATGGCCTGAAACAAGCTCCATGGTAATGGTAAAATAAATTTGATTGTTTTATGTTAGAACCAGAATATTAGAGGTGTAATTTTGACCATTACATGTACATCAAACATTTTGATGATGGTTCATTTATTATTTTATGCGTGTGTGTGGATGACATGTTATTTGCAAGAAAGAACATACATCATATTTATATGCTCAAGAAACAACTTAGTGACTCCTTTTTTATGAAGGATTTAGGTACTACAAAGTAAATCCTTCGTATGAGGATTACTCATGACATAAAGGAGAGGAAGCTAATCTTATCCTAATCAGAGTATGTGAAAAAAGTTTTGGAAAGGTTTAGCATGTTGGATGTTAAATCTGTTGGTACTCCTTTGGCAGGCCACTTTAGATTATCAAAGTAGTGTCCCAAAATAGAAGCTAAAAAACTTAAGATGTCCAAGGTACCTTAGTCATTAGCAGTTGGTAGCTTGATGTATGCCATGGTTTGTACTAGGCCTAATATTGCCCAAATAGTGGGAGTTGTGAGCAAGTATATGAGTGATCCTAGTTATGAGCATTGGCAAGTAGTGAAATGGATTCTTTGGCATTTCAGAGGAACCATGGATTTTGCATTATGTTATGGTGGATCAAATACCATTTTGCATGGTTATGTGGACCCAGATATGGTAGGGGATATTGATAGCGTGATAAGTATGCTAGGTTATATATTTCCTATTGGAGATACAACAGTTAGTTGGATTTCCAAGATACAAAAGGTTGTGGCTTTGTTAACCACAGAGGCAGAGTATGTTGCTACCATAGAGGCTAACAAGGAGATGATTTGGTTACGAGATTTATCTTGAGAGTTGGGGCATGAGTAAGAAGTTGGGAGACTACACATTGATAGTGAGAGTGTTATTCATTTGGCAAAGAACTCTACTTTCCACTTGAGGATGAAATGCATTTAGTTACATTATCACTTCATCAAGATAGCTTTGGAGGAGAACTTGGTGAAGCTAGAGAAGATTCATACTATCCAAAATCCTATGGATATGATGACCAAGGTAGTCACATTGGACAAGTTGAGACTTTGTTCATATTTGGTTGGCCTTAGTGGTCATTGATCAGTGATAGATTCTGTTCAGGGGAACCGGTCTCCAAGCAGGAGATTATTGAGTGTGGAGCCCTTTGGGGCTATCACATGACCATGGGGATATATTTTTGGGGCCTAAATAACTCCACAAATGTGGGGAGCATATTTTTCCCCACTCCAGATTTTGTGGAACCTTGCACCACATGTGAGTGGAATATTCCTTATATTTATGATTTATATGTATTCCATGTTTTATGGAATTACTTGTTAGATGCCTATTTTCCATGTTGACTTCCTTGATCTTAGAGAGTTAGTTGTTTATTGGAAAAGGGAATGACTTCCTTATTTCAAAGAGTTGGTTGTGATAACATGTCTTTGAAAAATGTGCTTTTTGGAAGAGGAGAGATAAACATGGCGAGTTCCTCCTTAGGTGGGCTTATGAATGAGCTTGCTTAGGTGAAGGAGAGTTGTCACATGGTGGATAATTATTATCTTAGATAAGCACTACATAATTCTCCTTGTTTGGTGGATTTTCCTTTATTTACTATATATACAGGGGTGATGTGACATTTAGAGGTTGATGTGTTGATTTTCAGAGTGTGGATTTTGAGAGATAGAGTCAAAGTGCAGGTGTTTATTTGCAGGGTATGGTATAGCAGCTTGTGAGATATAGTATTGTGCAGGTGCAGGTGAAAGTACAACATAGCATATGTGCAACATTTTTAGGAAGAGATAATCTATCTCTGTGAGAGGTCTTTGTAATCTTGTTTTGTTTACAAATTTTATTGAGGAATTTGTTGGTGGATGTAGCCCACATTGGGAGAACCATGGTAGACCTGTGTTATGGTTTTATTGCTTTTTTGTTCTATCCATTTATGCTTTCATTTAATATGATTTGAGGAATTGTTTTTGTGATGCATGTTGGTGCATAATTAGATCTGATTTCATATTTAAAATCTGGTTATGTGATTTTATGGTGATTTAGATTTGGTTTAAATTATTTTAATTTCTAACACTATTTAGGTTGTGATAGGAGTGAGAATGATGATATAACTGTTATTCCTTGGGTGCCATTCTAGCTTATGATTCAACACTAAGGTAGAGATAAATATTGAATAAAATAAAATGTTTTATCACAGTTGTCCAAAAGATAAGCAAAACACCATTTTTAGGCCTCCAAGAGGGATAATATAAGTGTCATGCTTAGCCACAACATTCAAAGATCTAAGATTGAAATTTTAGTTGTGAATGAGACACAAGAGGAAGATAAAAATGACATATAGATTTTAAACTCCATATTCGGGCTTGTTTCAGAGTGCCATTCTCCATGCAACTACCTAACACCATTCCAAGGAGCATATAAAATGTCATATTAGCTTTACAACACCATTTTTGGACTATTGTACCTATTCAAGGCATAATTCATGCATCAAAACTATAATAATAAGTACAAGGTACCATATGGATGGTTTTTAAGGATTCCAATTTAATGTAGCTAGGTGAAAATAACACAAAAATAATATTTTTGGAGAATTACTCTATCTGAGGTGCTATACAAATTTCATAACTAGTCATTTTCTAAGAGAATTGCATTTTATATCCAGACCTTTTTCAAATCATTTTTGTGTCTACGAGCTCATTTTAATTTGAAAATTATTATGAAAAGTTATGCTTAAAGATTGATGCTTCTAGTATAGTCACAACTAAATTATTCTGTGTGATTTTTAGAGGTCTTAGCTATATCAATTTTGCTTAATTTATGGCATTATATTAATGTGTTTGAAAAATGTATTACTCTCCCATAAGGATGAGATTTGGGCATTGAGTGTTGGCTTGTTGTATCTCATGATAGAAGACAATCATGAATTCAAAAATAGTCTTAAGTATATGATCCCAAAGGGTGTAATACATTTATATAAATCAAGTGATTTAGACTATTCATCTCTTCAAATGATTGTACATAATAAAGGTATTTTCTCTATGTGAATGGAGGTCAGCTAAATATTTCAAGTCAAATATGAGATTAATCAGATCATGAGTGAATTGAAAATGCTAGACTCTATTGCCCAATGGACCAAGCTTAGTGAGTGTTGTTTGGTGTCCTTAACATGTCAAGGTGGTCGATTTATATAGGTCCAAATTGAGCATAACTTTCTATATTTAAGTCATATAAATTATTTTGAATTGATTGACTTTATTTAAATTCATAAAGTAGATTGAATTAATAAAATATTATAATGTGCAAGTCACATAGAATGTCACCTTAACTTGAGTCAAAATTAGGTCTTAGGTTGAATTAAGATAAAAGTTAGTTTCTCAACTACCTTTTAAGTAAGAAAATATTATAAGAGGCCATGATGGTCATTGTAATGAAGGAGATTCTTATTTTTTCTTAGCCCTAGGAGAAGGCCAACTACAACTTTGTGTGAATATAGAATTTTATATATTTATGAATATGAAAATACAAGCAAGGGAGATGGAGGTCTCTTTGAGGGTGTTAATGTTATTTGGTTGTGGAATGTGTTTTTTATTCATAGTTATAGAAATCCATTGATGTTTCAAAACTTATTTATTGTATGTGACACTTGGTGATGAAAACTTTGTGTTGTGAATCTTTGTAGATGAACTTTGTGCCATGTGCATGAAATCTAAATGCGGGAATGACTTTGTGCTTCTAGGCGGCCTTCATTATCCATAAATTTATTGTTCATGTTCTTATTTTCATGAAAGAAAGTGTTCCCACTCATACATATACATACATATATATATATATATATATATATATATATATATTCATTTCCAAGTTATCCAAATGGTCTTCCACATTTATTTCATTGTTGGTCTCATCTTTCTCTTCTTTGGCCCATCTCTCTCTAATTTCTCTCATTCTTCTCCCATTTCCTGATTTCTCCATTTTCCAATTTTTGATTCCTTTTTGTACTTTCATGTTAAAATTCTAAGAAACCTTAAAAAAACCTATTGTATGAGGGATCTAACCCTCTCAAACATAGATGAAATTTACTCATTCTATGGTGATTCATCCAATTTCATAATTTTATGCCACTACACATTACATGACTATGTGAAATAAATGAAGAAAGCACGACAACATGATTTTTTTCCAATGAGGCCTTGGGGTAGCTTGCCTCCTCCCTCCTTAGGCACACATTGATCACCTAGTTGAATGATATAGATTATTATTGTGCCCTTATTAGATGTGTATTTTTGGATTAACTTTGCATAGAGGTTAGGGCATTCATCAAGCATATGTTTTTCTCAGTAGTACCTACAGGTTGGGAACTTTGGTTAATCTCACTGATGGTGATCGTGTGAGCCAAACTTATAAAAAGTGTGAAGTAGATATCACCCTCAACCATGTCTACCAAATATTCCCTTGTATGGTGCTCACCACCATATCTTCTCTCCTATTGATTTGAAGGCCCTACAGTCATTTGTCACACTCCTCATCCATATGCCTCATGAAACTCATCTATCACCCAATAATATTTATTATAGTGGGTTGAGGCTTCACATATTTTATAGTATATAAAATAATTCATTTATCTTACCCTCTGCAACAATGTAAAAATACACACATCATAATATTTAGTTAGTTCATCTCAGGATTTAATAAGCGCCCTTACATTGTGCCTTGGACAATCATTATTATTATGGCCTTTAACCTCATAGTCGGTGTGTCATAAACCATTGTGGGTGTCATTTACACTATTGGTAGTTAAATTTTGTAACTAAGAGGCCATTGATGCAATTTTTGCTTCCATGAAGGGATTGATCCTTGTATCCACACTAACAACTACTTCAGCCCTCAATGTTACTTCTAGAGCCTCTTATGGATTTGTGAAAGTTTTCATGGACAAATTGCAGTTGAAAGCTAGAAATAACCCTCCAACAAACCATTGCACATGCGTACTAGATGTATCTCACACAAGAGCTTAAATACTGATTTATCAAACCTTATATCATGTACATGGACATTTTCAATCAGTGATTGCATAAAATTCTTCAGAGTTGAGATGTTATGTTATTCAAACCTAGGAATATCAAATTACTTCAAAAATGCATCTTTGAGCTAGTCATATTCCACATTGGTTTATTTTAGATCATACTTGTGACACCATATGTGCACTTGATCTGTAAATGTGTTGTAAACTAACTCACTTTTTTCTCCAGTGTGGTGAAACTTTGACATGCCAAATGAGCTTACACTTGTGTACATACTCTGCAACATTTTCCATCACTATGTCCTTTGGTAAATTCAATGACATTTCATAAATGAAATGTTGAGGGACTTGAATTTACATGATTAGCACATTAGTTATTTCCTAGGTACTTGAACTCTGGTTGCCTCCATGGTTACCTCCTCTTATGCCACCCATGCTTCCTCTTATTTGGGACTAAGCTTCATCTACCATAATATTGGGTTGTGAAATGGCTAGATTGGTGCCCTAAGTGGATTTTATTTCACCTATAGCCATTGCTTCCCCTAGTGTGTTGTTAATCTCTTGCATGGGTGGATTTACACCCGTTTTTAGTGGTATGCCCAACATGTTGGGCTCTTTTATTTTCCTTGTGTTATAACTATTATCTTATAGGTTTGTATGGTACTCCTTGTTGTATGACAAATTTTTTCACCTCTTTTCTCTTGAACTATGATATTTGAGACAAATCAACTCAATTTCCATCATTTTATTCCATTTGTTAGTGAAACACACAAGCTTGCACTTCAGGGAGATAAGAGGTAGGTACCTCCTCAATTATGTAATCCTACATATCTATAAGATTCCAAGTCATTTATCCATCCATTCCAAAATGTCATCCCACTCATCGACATGCAATTCATTGACATGCAATTCTTCCCATTTGAAGTGTATCTCTTCTATGTGAGAGACATCTTCTTGCCTTTCCCATCCTACGTGGATCTTTATGGCATCACCTTGAGTCAACTCCCTTTATTTCTAGGGTTTATAGTGGTAAACATTTTTCTATTCCTTTTTATATTTATGCCTTCTAAGCTCACTATCATTTGGGATTTCTATGTTTAATACCTACAGATCAATTCCCTTCGCTAACACTCCATGTAAACATTTCCCTGCCTTCCTCTTCTACAATCCATGTTATCCATGTGTGAGAAAATTTATCCTTCCATTGATATATTTTCAATATCATAGTATACCATCAATTTCTTAATTTTAAATGCAACTCCACTATATAGGATCCTCTCAGATCAAGCAAAAATTACTACTCTACTTCTTTTGGACAACAATATGTAGACACTATGAATTCCAATAAGGAGATGTTCAACATGCCTCTACACCACACATCTATGGATTTGGTCCAAATAATATATGTTCAATTTGTGATTCTGCACAAGGGTGATTTATATCATATTTCCTACTTTGACCCATAATATATGCATCCATCCATCCATCCATGTAAATGTTTAGGTAACTCATAGAAAAATACTTTGTATAGAGGGTCATTTAGATATTCTTCTACCAATGCCTTAGGGGATTGATTTTATAGGCTAGGTTGATTCACTAAAAAATCATAGCACTCTAAATCATCCAACCAATTCTCAATAATCTCCAATGAAAGTTGATAAATCATCTCCACACACCATCTTCCACAACTGGTTCAACTCCTTCTTGACAACAAAACCAAAGTGTTGGGTAAATTTTTGCATGTTATTGATTATGTGATACTCATGCTTACCCTAATACTAATAATTTACTGCAATGACATATCATGCAAGTTAACTTGCATGTTTACCCAAGGCACAAAGATATATCACTACATCATGTTTGGGTTATTCATGAGAATATGTCATACATACAACCTTGATCAATCTATAGATAAAAGTGTAAACTAGCACTCTGTCATTCACAACATGTATGAATATAATGGTACCCATATGATAAAGCTCAAATGAACACTTGAAACTTTAATAACTGAATAAACAATATTCATAATCCAAATATCTAAGCCCAAACATAAACATCATTACAATAGACAAACATGAAGTTTACAACCATTTGAAAAGTTTGACTCTCTTCTTTAATATCAAAGTTACATGGATGTTTCCAAATCACAAAGGGTATCATAAAAAATATTTAACTCAACAACATAACATGAGTGTCAATCAATGATATTATCAACACCATAACATGAGTGTCAATCAATGCTAGTATCAACAATATAAAGGTTAACAATAATACTATCAATAACTTAACACATGGTGTCAACAACCTAATGAATCCTAAAAGGTGGGTTTTTATAGATGCAAGCCAACAACTTGTAGTTACATTTAATTGATATGTGTGCCAAAAAATGTGAAACTACCTTCTATCTATAGTACAACATAACTTCTTTACATTCAAATTATTTCTATCAATTTTTGCATATGCATGCCATGCTCCATTAGATTCACTCCAAATCTGTTTTGGTAATGGCTTTTCCTAAATAGGATGTGCCTGAAGACTCACTTAGTCATCTTGAATTGATGCTCCTTATTTCATGCTCCAAGGTTTGTGTAACCTCTTCCTATTCACTATGCTCTTTCTTCTATGTTGACCATTTTGCTACCATCGGCACATCCCAAGACTTGGTCAATTATCTATTACGAGCACTCTTAGGTTTCTTGCTACATCCACAAAACCTCATCCTTGTGTGTAATTGAACCTATTAACGCTCTAATGGACTTCATAAAAATCCGGGATTCCTCTATTTATATTTCACCCCTTGCATCTATGCATCATGTTTCCAAAGTGTGTGTGTCCTTTGTGCCCTTCAAGTATATACAAAAATCTACACAAATACTTGGGAAAATTTGGAGGCAAACATGTTACGACATTTTTTAATTATTTGGAGTTTATTTTAAGGATTTCCACTCTAAATTATAATTTATTCTTCCTTAAAACAGTGTCACTTCATTATTTATGATTAGGCAACCTACTTTATCCATTTCTGCTACCCAACATATTTTCTACATGGTGTATTGTTTAAATCATATGCTCTTGACATATGTATTGTGTAAAAATGATGTTATTAACATATGCATATACATTAAAGATCAAATGAGTGGAGATGGCATGCATTGGAAAATTCATTTAAATTAATAGTTGTGGATTGATTATTTAAATGGAAAATATCATCCAATCCCTGATTAGAAAGAATTCATAAAATGTTAAACATTTTAGCCGGATAATCTCTTCCATTTTACTAAAACCACCATCATGAATAATGTCTAATTATTTTAAGAATGTACACATTCATCATTGGCTTTCATTATACTAATATGTACACATCATTATCAGATGTCATTATGTACTTCACACAAGTTTAATGAAAGTTTTTGGGATTACACATGAGGGATAGCTATTGTAGCTACAAGAATTTGAATATGAATGAATTGTTTGAAAAATGGATGGAAAGCAAACAACATGCAACCTAAAGGATATTATGAGCCTAAAGTTACTATTTGGTTTGTGGCTTGCATATTCTAGAGGCTAAAAAGACAACAACTAAACTAGAAAGAAACAAAAAAGTTAACGAAAAACATCCAGTATTCTAGCAATAGTTATTGAAATAAATATGATCAAAGGAAAGTATGATTTATAAATGAAATGCTTGTTGTTTTAGGAAACAAATTAAAATTATCAAAGTAAAGCATGTAGTTTCATAATTGAAATGTGATTTAGAAAGCCAAGCTTTTTATTTCAAAAAGAAAGAGTAATTCAAAAATAAAGCTTGTTGTTTTGGAATAAAATTTACAGTTTTATAAATGAAATATAACCCTAAGCATATAAATTAGCTAACCCTAGTAGTATATAAAATTTAAACAAAAATTTAATTAGTAATCAAGAAGCCCTCATATCAATCTTGTAATGATGTTACTAATCTACCAACCTAAATCGAAGCATCTTCAACTAAGGAGGAAATAATAATCGATTCACACCCTAAATTAGATGACATGTGGTTCCTCAAAGTAGCACTTTTCAATTTAGTGCCCAAAACAACCCAGAGAGGGAGAGAAGCATAGGATGAATGATGACTTTACATTAGATGAGAAAGACCACTTGTATCATAAAAGGGTAACACAATGGATGCACAGATAAGAATGAACAAGTGTGTGGTTAAAGTAGCAATATAAAATGGGCCAGAGTAATATCATAGTAATAGATCAAGCAATGAGCAATATGATAAGAAGTTAGTCAATAAATGATCAAGAAGCAATAATAGAGGCCAAGTGGATGCACATAAATGAGAATGTAAGGAGACAACTAGTAAAAAAGAGTTGTTAATAGCTGTTGGAAACCCTAATGAATGTCTAAATGATAAAAAATGGGTAGTTTTGGCTAGGTTGTGGGTCAAAACATAGTCTAGCATAGTAGTTCTGCTAGCACATGGATAAAAAATAAAATCACTTAAACTAGAAAATTAAGAGAGTCCAATTAGTATTAACAGGTCATGAGATTCACCAACTTTGATAAAATGTCCCCCATGAGGAATAATTGAATGGTCAATTGATTTTATGTAAATGTCCAACTCTTCTCCTATCTCTTGTAAGCTTAATGGATCTAAACTATAATTAAAATGTGAGCATTCCAGCTTACTAGTGCGAGCATTAAAGTCTCCCAAGAGGATAACATATCTCATTGCTAAGAAATTGGAGTTCTCAAGATAAATATCAATGAATGGTGATTCTCCATCCATTTCCATAGCTTGTGGTGAGTAGACAGTGGGGAAGTAACAAACTGTTATAAAAGTTTAGAACATGTAGCTCCTTTGTCAATTGATATCCACATATTTCTAGCATGGTATTCAAATTCCTCCACATAAATACTAGAGATTAAAGGGTCACAAACAAGGCAAGCAATACCACCTGAACCTCTAGAGTTAGGAATTATCCTATACTTGGAGAATCATGTGAATGTAAAGAAGTTTGATAGATGCTTTTTTTGTATTTCATAAGTCTATGTGATGAAGATAAAGTATTTATCGTAGATAACATCACTTGAGGAACCTGGAAAGAAGAAAAGAGAATCTCCATAATTCCATAAGGCAAATGAGATAGATGTGTGATACCAAGGTTCTACCTTGTGGCGTCATAATATTTTAATAGGCTATGGCTTATGCCACCAAGAGGTTGGTTTCTCATGTATTGCCACTTTCCTTGTCCTTATAACAATCCATTTAACTTTTTTCTTGGCTTCAATCAATTTGTATTTTTCACACTTAAATTCCTCATATTTGTTGTTTGGTCAAGTCCTCATCTAGATATACTTTTGGATCAACGCTAAAGAGATTCCTTTCCATTTTCAAAGCAACTTACTTGTCATGTTGGCTATGTAATCTAATGGTTATAAATCTCTGACAGATGCCATGCCTAATCTAATGATACATTCTAAATTTTTAGTTTGTTCCAAAATAAGTTCTTTGTTGTTGTTGAAAGGATGTCTTCATTGGTAAGGCCTCTAACTAGGGTTTTAAACCTTGAATTTTCTTTATTTTTCATTCTACAAGTCTAGCTTGGATTGCTACCTCAATGATTGATGGGGTTTTAGAACTACTCGAAACCATTTGAGCCCATGATTATTTTATAGTAACACCCTCAAGCTTGATTTCAAGCCCTTTTTTATCTTCCTTAATTGCTAGAATTGCTTATTGGAGATTTTAAATAACATTATAAGTACCTTGCGTTGTTGAATAATAACATCTAAACTAAATTTTTCTAATGCCATCTCTAATTGAGAGATGTATTCACCTTCCATGGTAATTTGACCTGTATTTTTTTCAAGTTGAGACGCTTACTCAATAATTTGATTTTGTTTCAACACTTTACATGTAAGCTCCTTCAAGTTGTGTTAAGTGTGTAGAAGAGAGCTTTAATTTCATCAAGAACTATAAGAGGTTCAGGTTCATCATAGTCATCATTGGAATTCATGCTATCATGCAGATAAGATGAATTCATATGGTCTTCGCCTATAACTTGAGTCTGTTCAATTTTAACAATTGTTTTAGGCTTGGCATTATATAAGCATTTTATTAAACAATTTACATGCAATTTTTTTTTTTTTTTTTCCAATTAATTATCATACCACTTGTATTCCATGTGATGTGTTTACTAACACTCTTCTTCATCCAAAAATTGAATCTATTCAATTTTTATTGTTGTTTTATGTTGGACATTGTGTAGGCATTTTTTTCAGACAATTTACATGCACCCTCTTTTCATTGTTATGCGGCGTTGCTCTATTCTATTGTGATGCTTTGTTCTGTTGCTCTGTGATATATACATGCTTCACTGGTTTTTCCGTTAAAATTTTCAGGCGCTGCACATAGGCAGGATCAAGCTCCTCGAATGTATTAATCAGCATGCCCGAGCCTTTGCCGATCAACTGTAGTCGCCGTAGAACAAACTTGACCCTGGGGTTCGATGAATCTCTATCAAAGAAATCATCGGATATATCGTGTCTGTGAAATCTGAGAGGAGAAGGCAGATCGAGGCTTAGCACAATACTATCCTCCCCTTTAATATTAGTTATGTATAAGATAATAATATGTTATAAAATATAATATAATATAAATATATAAAAAATTTGTGAAGCGAAATTTAAAATTATAGAATAATATGTTATCAATATTAATTATAACATGTGAATATTATATATATATATATATATATATATATATATATATATAATTAATTATTTATTGTATATAATATATATTATATCAAGATAACAAATATTATTTTATTTAATACATTGAATCATCATATCACTTGGATAGGGAATGCAAACATTGGTAGGGATTCGATTTCATTGTTAGAGTATATTTCCCTTTTAATTGTACGATGTGGGTGTTCCCTTTTGCGTGAGAATTAAACCTATCAACTCTCACTATCACGTTGGAATGATCACCAATCGACCACCTTTTCCCTCGACTGTTGACTCCTCTACCATGAAATTCACATTATATTGGGAGTGATGCCCTCTTATGTATCTATGTGGCATGCATTTTGTAAAAGCATCAGTACTCACTTCAACCACAATAAAAGCAACAAGATCAACTCCATAACCTCAATGTATTTCCTTCACATCAGCATCATTGCATTGTTGACTCGATTCACAAATTGGATGTCGATTTTTTCCATAATCAAATAGAAAATAGTTAATAAAATATGCCACCACTATACCAGCTACAAAACCCTTTGTAATGGGTGCACGATATGTAAATCCAACAACTCCTTGAAAGTCAAGGCATGCGTATTATATTGGCCCTCGGTAGGTATCAATATATTGGTAACATAGACCAATATAGGTCACAATATAGATGTTAGAACCTCAACATTTTCTCCATATCATTGGCATTGAAATGCTGATTTGAGTTGTACACTAGACATGGAACCTTCTCGCAATCAAATCAGTGTCATGTTGTCCTCATCGACCCTTCACGATAGCAAATGTCTAATCAAAGAACCTACCACCTTACAAGTTGTGTACCCTTTTCTGATGGGGCCCTTAGAGGTCTCTGCATAGGTGAGCCCCATTTGGGCCCCCCCGATACCTAGGATGTTGCCTCAAGTTGGTTGATTCTTTTCATAATCAAATAAAAAATAGTCAATAAAATATGTCACCACATTGCAAGCTAAAAACCCCTTTGTAATGGGTGCATGATATGTAAATCCAATAATTACCCTAAAGTCAGGGCATGTGTATGATATTGACACTCGGTAGGTATCAATATATTGGCAGCATAGACGAATATAGGTCACAATATAGATGTTGAAACCTCTATATTTTATCTCCATATCATTGGCATTGCAACATTGATTTGAGTTGCACATTGTACAAGGAGCCTTCTCACAATCAAATCATCATCATGTTATTTTCATTGACCCTTCATGATAGCAAATGTCCAATCAAATAACTTGCCACCTTGCAAGTTGTGTACCCTTTTTTAATGGGGCCCTCAAATGTCTCCGCATAGGTAAGCCCCATCCGAGCCTCCCAATGCCCACCATGCTTCCAAGTGCCGACATCCTAAGCTTGAGTGTCTTGATGTTCGCCATGCTGCTAAGTGGCAGCATCCTAGGTTAGTCCCTAGGATGCTACCATTTGGCAACATTGCAAGCTCTCAAAGATATCCGCAAAGGTCAACCCTGGCAGCATCTCAAGTAGATGCTCGAGATGTTGCCACTTAGCAGCATTGTGACTTGCTTATACATTTCTCTGTGCTTTGCCATGTGGCATGATCACATTGAATTTGGGCCTCCTAGCTGCTTGGACAATCTAATGCTTCCTATGGGATCTAAATGCATTGGATGTCACCATGTGGTGGCATCCCCATCTTTCAGGTCTCATAAGCTTCGGGGATAACTGCTTGCTTACCTGCGGGCCCAGGTTATTGTTGGTTGAAAGGCATGAGGACATGTACATCTGATATGTGTTTGGGGTTGACCATCATGGTCACTAGGGGTCATCGTAGAGGTGAGGTTGTCCCAGACCCCTGTTACCCACCATAAATTATAATGTGTGTCAGGCTAGGCAACTCAATAGGTGTTGTGCAAGCAACTCAATAGATGTCTATGGTGTGGCATTAGGCATTAATTTATTAATATAGGACCATTACGATTCTCAGTACATATATGTATGATTCACTATCATTTTTTCTACAGTGAGTATTAACTTAAAATTGGAGAGTTCATTGGGTACAAATGTCAGTTTATTTCCATCAAACTTATCGTGTATTTTATTCGATCGTTAATTATTTATATACTTCATTCATAATATCGATGTTTGAAAATTTAAAACTATAATATTTATATATATTATATAACGTAATATTTATATATATAATATAACATAATATTTATATACATTATATAATTAATGTTTAAAATACAATAAAAAATAATATATGTTAGGTAATATTTATATAATAACAAACACAATATATATATATATATATATATATATATATATATTGGTAAGAGGGGTTTTACAAAGCAAAAACCCATGACTATTAACTTGTCATTAGTTCTAACTTCTCACCATCACAAAATGTAGAAACATACACAAGGTGGGGAGGTGAGGTGAGTTTCAAATGGTAAGGTGTTTCATGTAAAATAGAGGAATTAAAAATATACCTAGATGTGTAGACACCTAAATTTGGCCACCGATAACCTCCAATCAAGGTTTTGGCCAATTTTCACTTAAAATGCACAATTTGGCCTAAAAATACTAAAACATGCTAAATGATGTGAAACTGACATATTCAAGTGCCGATTTTGGCCAGGGTATCCCTAAATGGGATAATACAATTTATGGGCCAACTAACTTTGATCAGTTCATTTCGAGTCAAAATGCCAAATTTTTCACCTGGGTGCTCTAGATTGCTCTTCCCTATCAAATCTCTTGCACGAGACATGTGCCTTTGTTATTTGTTGTTGGTAACATCTTAAATGGAAATACGGTTATAACGCATCTGACATTGCCTTTCAATTTCAATCTAGTCAAATTTTGGACTAATAATAAGGCATTTTGATCAATTTGAGTAATTTGTGCACAAAGTGCTTAATCATGCTTAAGAGCTAATTAACCCAAACTAAGGACTAATTAATAAATCCATAGAAAAATGTTGAAAACTTATTTTTGGAAATAAATATTGAATATTTGCATCATCAAGTGACCTCATTTCTTGGGAAGACATCTCTAAGCCATAAATGCCACAAATATCAAAATTCATGCCCTCCATGCCTCATCAATGCCTTCCATGATGCCCTACATGCCTCTTAATTGCCCCTTCTTCCAATGTCATGATGAGGATAATTAAAAACTTAATTCCAAAAATTGAATTACTCCTCAACCACACATCTCAATCTTGAGATGGATGGTTCAAGTTGATTTTGATCAAATCCAAAAATCTATAAATAGGAGGCCTCGCAACATCATTTCTAAGCTTTTTCAATGCAAAGTTATAATGACAAATTGGTTCTAAAAGCTTCAAGCAACTAGTGTTACCATGCCAAATTGATGCCAAGCCAAGCTAAGCCACAATCCAAAGGTGCCAAGGAGAGATGAAGGTTGTCAAGCTTCCATTGCCAAGGACTTCATAAGCACAATCCGAGCAAGCCACCACTATAAAAGCATTTGGAGCATCCAAAGAAGGTGAAGGAATTCTTGTGTTTGATTCCTTGCTTTTTAGTTGTGTTTGTCAATTGCTTTTGTTAACTAAGCTCTCCCTAGTGTTTATGCCTAGATATGTTGTGTTATTAGTGTGTTTATTTCATTTTGTTTTAATTTTAGAACTAACACCATACTAACAATCCTCTCTTGAGTCAAATTCCTAGAGCACATAATGGCACGTCCGATGGGACTAGACGCATCTCATGCCTGAAGAAGATCATTTTGCAATTTTAAAATATTTATTTGAGCCCTTAAAACTCTTACAAATTGATTTTCTAATTTTATTTTACCATTTTTGTTTGCCACAGTTTTACACAGTAACCAACATCAGTAGGAAATATCGACATTGATTACTTGACTTAACCAACGTCGGCCAGAAAAACTGACACCGGTTAGATCTCGGTTAGCTAGAGTAATCGACGTCAGTGGTAATAACTGACGTCAATTATTTTATTTTTTTAAAAACATAGACCCAAGAGCTATTTTTCCAAAGTTTATTGTTTCAAAATCAAAAGAGCTTCAAAGCTAAAGGACATGCTAACAATTTTGCTGCAGGACCAAGCTTAACATTTACTCAAAACATGTTTAAATCACTTTTGCATGCTTAAAAATCAATTAAGAACCTTGTTTTTGGTGTTTAACAAAGAATTTAGATGTTTTTGGTGAAGGTTTTCAAAGTTTGCAACTAAAACTAAGGGGTCAAATGAACACCACCAAATCTTTTATTTTGAGTTTAAAATTGAACACACTTGTCAATTCTTGTTTGCAATAGTTGTTTAATCAAATTTTGTTTGGCAAAAAGAGGAATGTTGTGTGTATGCTCTTCTATTTGTCCCCTATAGGGAACCCTTGGAATCAAAAGTGACATTCCTATTGCACGTAGCCTAGTCCAAGGCTTAGAAAGAATGTCATCTAAAGCACTCCCCAAAAACTTGTCAAAGTTTGGGTGATCTTGAAAATGACCCTAAAGTCTTTCTAGTTTCATGTTTTATTTATTTTTATGCATCTTGGCTTGTGAGGGGGACTTCACCACCTCCTCAAGTTCTTTAGGGAAGCTTTGATCCATGGTTTCAGCTCTTGGCATTGACTTCATTTGGCTCCTTTGGAGTTGCACATGGGACGTATTTGTATTTGGACATCACACTATACTGATCGAACAATAAGATGTAGTGGTTGTAAAAAAGACTAGACCTTTTTACAACTAGTCAATGCCACAATCACCTAATTTTTATGCTTGTCTTTTGCATCATTTAACGTGAAAGTCATTGTGTAATTGATTCCCCTAGAATGATCAAAACCTTGCTAGTTTAGTCAACCCTATTTTGCAATACCCTTGCTAGGATTTGGATGATTATACTTAGTGTATTTTGGTCATTTTTTCTTGGTATGCTTCAAGCATAAAAACTTGTTTTGTTTATTCGTAAGCGATGTCAAAACAATGTATTTGAGTTGCAAAGGGTAGTGTTAAGCTACCCAAATCATGTCAAAACATTTTGAGCCTTTTATGTTCTTGAAACATAACATTGACCACATCATTTGAGTATGCTTATGTTGTTACGCTACTCAATTTGTTTCAAGACTTGTTTACCATTGTATCAAAACCACTTTGTGTATACCATCTAGACCTTTATCTTGTGTCGTCATGATGTCCAATCTTGTATAATTTGTTTAGTCAAATCCTAGTTTTCAACGTTAAATTTTTAATTAGCCTTATCAAGTTTAGATCCAAACATTGATTGATTTCTATTTAAGCCTAAATACGTGAAGATGATACACAGATCTTTCTCTTTTGGGTTGCATAACTTTGGTTAATCGATTACCCAAATTTGAAAACTATTGATGGTTTGTTTGTATAATGCCTATCCTCATCATTGTTCATGCCTTTATTTGGGAGAACATAGCCTTTTTCAAAGATCCTTTTATCTTATGCCTTATGCCAATTGATCATGTTTATGTTTAATTTTGTGTGTCAGGTCTATGTCAAAGTTATTTCCAAACTCGTTATATTAAATCAAATCACATTGGCCTTTGTTTCATGTCTAGATTTTAACACCGTTTGGCCAAAAGTTCTAGCATGCCTATTTGTTTGAGCCTAGCCTTTGACTTCGCGTTTGGACAAAAGACCTAGTCACTCAACTTTCCCCTTTCCTAGTTTAGAATTTATTTTGAACATTTGGACCTAGACATTTGACATGCCGATTTTTATTCAAATGCTTGACTTTTTAGACGTATAACATTTGACATTAAACATTTGATGTTAGGCTATTTTATTCCAAGTCTTAGCACAAATCATTTTGGAGATACAACTCCACTTTCAAACCACATTGGAGATACAACTCCATCTTTTGACCAAGTTATACTAAGTTTGCACCATTTGTCCTTTGGACATAGTTTTTCAAAGTTTCTAGAACTCTAAGTCTTTTTATTTTTGGTGATTTCATCATTTATGTGGATATATCTCACTACACTTAAGGTGGAGTCACTTACAATCTGCCTTATGATAGAATGGCCACACAAAATGACTTTTATGGCTTTTGTCAAGACCCCAATGATGCTAATATAGTTTGTGAGATAGATTTCTATTTGCCTCATATTAATCATTCATGGGAACAAAGTCATGAAACAACTTATGATCCAACTCGAGACCTTGATTGGTATGAAGAGGATTTTGAGGAAGACTTTGAAGACCAAATTACAGATAATGTTGTTTGGGATACGAATCCATACCCTCTTTCAATAATCAGTACATGAAACATAGTCAAGAACTAGCTTATGAGTCAACTCATGATTGGGATGATATGGTTTATGAGGAAGACTTGGATTCTTTTTATTATGCAAGCAATCAAGTTTCACAACATCCTTTTGTTATCTGATCATCGGTTACCCCCAACCCTCTGGATTATATGAGCTATCAAGCTTTGCAATATCCAAGGAATACCATTCCCATACTAGGACCTCATCCTTTGGTTTGTACGAGCAATCAAGCTCAACAACACCCCTTCATCATTCCAAGACCTCATCCTTTGGTTTGTGCGAGCAATCAAGCCCCAAAACACCCTATCATTACCATCTCAGGACTTTGTCCTTTGGCTCATGCAATAAATCATGCTCCCCAAGGCCCTACTACTATCCAACCATAAGTCATTCCTCATCTAGTACCAATCTCATCCAAACCTCAACTGATCCAATCATTCAAAGACCAAGTTGTGTTCAAAACTGGTATTTTTTAACTCATTAGAAACCAAGGCCAAGAAAACCAACCAATCCAAGATGTTTTTGTTGAACCAACCACTTATGATAAGTCAACTTGTGATGAATTGCCTATTGATCCTATACCAGTTGTCGAGGAGTATCACTTTGATGAGTTAGTCTTTACTGAGCCACTTCTTAATGATTATAACCACCTTTGGGAAAATCATTACCTCAACCATGTGCCTATTTTTTAAGAGCCTCTTATTGACAAGCCAATATATGAGGAGTTTTTTCTTGACCTATTTCCCATCCTAAAGGAGTCTCACTTTAACAAACTAGTTTTTGTGGAGCCCATTATGCCATCATAGAACATTACTTGTCCAAAACCAAATATTCAATAAGACATCATTGTAATAGAGTACCCATCAGATGAAGAATCAAAGTTAGAGTCAGGTTTTACTCTTGGACTGACATTAGATTTAGCATCAGAATTATAATCAACATCAGATTCAGAGTCCTTTGAGTTAGAATCAGATTCAAAAGAAGAATATGTTCGTGGCTTTACAATATTGGTTATGCATGTCCCAAAAATCAATTTGAATACATTTGTGATCTTTCTAAATTTTTTGAGGATGAGCACTTCAACATCAACACAAGTTCTCCTAGTATCTTCTATGAGGATTGTGCAACGTCTCCCAATTTCATTACCATTCCACATGCCATTACCATCAACCAACATAGCCACATTATTGACATTCCACCTCCCATAAGTGTCGATTAGAAATGATAGAATCACACTTTGTTTAACTACATCCATGGTGACATAAAAGTTGAAGAAAAACAAGGAGGCCAAGACCACATTCATTCAAAAATAGAACAATCACCTAGTGAAACCTTTTTGGAGGCGCTAGGGGATAAGCAAAGATCAAAATCAGCATATTTTAGTGACACCTTTTTAAAGGCACTAGAAGAAAATAAAATTCAAATGTTAACATCTCGTTGTGAAACCTTCCCAGAGGTGCTATGGGATGATCAAAACAAATTCATTGGTGAAAACCTCATCGAGGCACCAATAGCTGAGCATAAAAGTTCTTCATTGTTTACTAAAGATAATATCAAAGACCAAATCAAAATAGCTTCCAATCTATAACATAATCAGATGGTAGCTACTCTCAAGATCAAACAAAAAAAAATCTAGTGGTCCTATTGAGAGCAAAAGTCCTCGGCCCCATCACAACCAAAGTTATGTCAAATATGGCATCAACAACATTACGTGTAACTGAAAGTCCTGATCTTCAACAATATCCCATTACTGGAGCATGGTTATTTGTAGACAAAAGAAGAATACAGTTTTCAAAAATCCAATTGGAGCTCAACCAATCTTGATAGATAAGAAACCAATCAAGACTTTCTGCTATGTTGCTAAATCCTTTCCTTTTGTTAGTCCAAGATAACAAGCCCTTTTTGGGGATTACATCAACTAAATCTTCAACAACAACAAAGGAAATAAAATCTAACTGGGACAATGGTCTCCTCAAACCACATCGCTTATTAGTCAAACTCAAAATTGCATTGAAATCGCCTCCCATTGCAATTTTGAGTTGGGATGTGAAGCCAAAATGTGACTTAACACCTCCCAACATTTTCTTTTCACTTCCACATTGTTAGGGCCATAAACATTAAAAAAATTAAAACAAATATCAGAGGAAAGGTTCTTAATCAAACTCCATTACCAATTAACTCCTTGACCATAGGAGGTTACTTCAACTATGTATGGATTCCAAAGCCTAGCTAGACCATCGAATGCACCAACAACATCAAAAAACCGACCTTTCCACTCCTTCCATTCTTGTAGGCAAACAAAATTTGCCACCTTGAAAGATAATTTAGTCTCCTATAGAAAGATAACATCAAGCCACAAAGATAGGAGTTGACGCTTGATCCAACATATTTTGTAAGGGGCATGAAATCCCCTAACATTCTAGGTTATGAGTTTCATGGCTCTTGTGAGGGGCTTTCCAACCCTCGCATTTTATAAGAAAAAAATGTGGTAATCAGATGTTGATCTTTCAGCATACTAATTTTTCCAGCTTTGACTTACAACCTCTTCTACATTTTTTTCCAAAATTAGAAGCCATTATGGGACACATTGATTGTGAGATTGTAAGGATCTCCTTAGAGCTAATATCAATGTCATAATCACTCTCAAAATCATTTAGGAGGTCTTCATCATAAATTTGAGGAAGAATGGACTCTTGGTCCAAAGCTTCAAACCTTTCATCCCGTGTTTCCTCCAAAATGTTTTTGAAGTTAGTCAAAAGCTTTACTCTCTCAAGATCAGTAGAAATGATCTTTTCCATAATGTGTATTTTAGCCTCAATAACTTGAGTAGATATGATATTTTCCCTATTATAAAAATTTTCCTCAATAACCTGTGTCGAAGAAGACTTGGTTGAAGAAAGAGTGTTCAACAAACTTGTAGATCGGTTTACTAATTTTTTAGTGGCTTTCACCATATTTTGGAGAGAAGAAGGCTCCAAAGAAATGATGCAAGGTTGGGAAGGAATCAAATGATCTATTATAGGTGGAAAGGCAGGTTTGTTTCTAAACCAAAAACCATCATTCCTTTTGAGAAAATGCTCAGAAGGAGGAGATTTCTTGGCTATCCAAACAACTTTGGTTATGCAGGCTTTCCTTGAGCCAATATGAGGTTTTAAAAAAGGGCAATCCTTCTTAATGTGTCTATTCATATGGCAACCATAACACCAAAAAGGGATCCTCTCCAAATCAATAGACTAGATCTATTCCCTACCATAAGATTTAATGATGATTGCTTCATGGATAACTGATTCCAAATCAAATTTCACACAAATTATAGTGAAAGCAACCAGAGTTTCTTCCTGTGAATCAGGGTCCATAGAGATGAACTCCCGTATCAGGTTACCAAAAGCATAAAGACAAGCATCCCCCTAGTACTCCAAAGGGAGAACATATAACATGTTCCATATTGGTGTTTTGCATTGTATTTAGTTTAAGATTTCGACCCCAAGAGTTTGAAACCCAATGTTGAACTTCTAAGTAGGAAGGCCATTTACCCACAACATGAGCCCTAACAATGATGCCACAATCACTGAGGGATGCTACAGTCTCCTAAACCATGTCATCCTCCACCAACAATTCTCTACCAAGACCAATCAACACCATAGAGTGAAGGTTTGAGTCTTTCTGATTAGATAAAATCTCCACCTCAACTGGAGCCTCGACTAGGGGAAGATCCAATGGAGTGTATTGTTGAGAAGCATCTGAATGACTAGGGGCTGAGTAGTTTTCAAAAGAAGACTTCTAGATTGAAAAATACTTGGGATTGGGGATCCAATCATCCTCCTTGTTTCCACCAAGCATCCAATTTGAATCCTCTTGCATCTCCCATTAAAGCTTGTAATGCTTCTTACTCCTGTTCTTCCCATGCTTTCCTCGCTTCCTCTTTGTTGTCTGTTGTGCTTCGCCCACCATTTTTTTCAAGGGTATCAAGAAACCTTATTTTTAATAACATATACTTATTGACATTAAGCAATTAATTGTTAAATATACCATATCGCATAAATATTTTGTTATGTATAATGTTAAAACTAAATAATATTATAATAAAGTAAATCTACATCACCATTCAATAATCTAGTGCAAAAATGGAGGGACTTCATTATGATATTTATGTGTTTTTCCTCTTCCAAGAAGTTCAAATTTGATATGTGTGCATTTTACCATTTCCAAGGAGTTCAAGTTCTGAGTTATCAAACATTTTATGTCAATGTTTTTATGATATTTGGGTCGTCCTCTAGGGCATCCAAATCTAAAATTAATCAATAAGGTTATATTCTAGTTATGGATTTACAACTTTTATTGGGATTTATATTTTTGTTCTTAATTTGATTTTCTATATATATAATTAAACAATTTATAATATATCTTTTTTCTTATTTTTTATTGGGAAACAACATAGTGGATGGCCTTATACCTGCTAGTTGCATTTGATTAAATGGCTCTTGTGCATTTATGGAGAACCCATACTCTTCATCACCTTCAACATGTCTCTTGGGAGTTTTTTCTTGATGAGGAGGTGGTAATGGGCTATGTGTTCTCTACTTCAGATTTTGGGTATCTATTGCTCATCTTAATCATTCATTGCTTGTCTTTCCTTAGACTGCAATACATGTTAGGCTAAGCAACTCAATGGGTGTTTTGTGAGTAGATAAACATATGCTTATGGTGTGGCATTTGGACATTAACCTATTTCTACACAAGGCTTGGAAACCTTGGATATCCAAGTAGTGGAAACTTCTCCTGAAAGGTAAAGTGGATTTATATCCTAGTGCAAAAGGATTTTTACTACAATTTTAAACCTCATTTTAGAGAAAGATCTTATATTGGAGAAACAATGGAGCTGGGACCAACACCAAATGTTAAAAAAACCTTGGTTTCTTAGTTTCAACCTGGTCACAAAATCCTTCTCCAATAGACCCATTTGGGTCTGCCTACCTCATCTTCCCCTCCACTTTTGGATTGACCCTCATTTTAAGTAGATTAGGAACTCACTGGGTATGTTTCAATAGATAGACAATGCCACTGATTCATTCTCTCACACCACCTTCACTATAATCTCGGTCCCCCTTGATACCTCTTCTGATCTTCTAGCCTCCATTGCCCTGATCGTAAAAGACTATGTATGGACCCAACCTCTAGACAAAAAAGGCCTGCCCTTCAAATGTCATAGGTGGTTCACTATAGGTCACTTAACTTTTGAATGCAATAACCTCAACAAAATAAAGGCTCTAACTTTGTGGAAGAATTCCTCCTCTGATCTTCTAACAGTATGAGGTCCTAATTTTTTTGACAAAAATTTAGAAGAGGAAGCCAGAACAGCTGAAGAGAAAGAAAGAAAGTTGGATGAGATAATTTTGGAAAAATCTCCAAACACTACACCAAATAACAAAACTATTCTAGAAATGGAGGTCCCAAATTTGGCTTCAACTGCCTTTGAACAACCTACCACTTATGGGGTGACACGTGGGATTGATACCTTAAGGGTGGATCCAATGGATCTCTTGAAAGACAAATCTAAGCCTTCTAAATCAATTAAGATTTCAATCCCCCTCTGCCCAGAAATGGCAGAAGGCAAGGGGGAGTGGACAAAAGTTCAACTTGTAAATGAAAAGGGATAATGGACTGAGGTGCATAAAAATAAGAAAGGAAGAAAAGCTACACTTCATAACCCTTCTAGCATGTCCCTCTGCTCTAGAGGGTCCCTTAATGGATGAGTTGTGGAGGGCCCTCTGCCTATGGAAAGTTACTCTTTGGACTTTCCATAGGCAAAAGTTTTGTGGAAATTTTGCAGAAAATCCCTTGTTTTCAGTGGGGTGGCCCCTGAAGTTTATTTGTTTTTTATGGATGACCACCAATCGGTGAAGGTTGGTAACTTTTGTTGCATAGTTAAGGTTGATGCGGTTGTTTTTAGGTTTGTACCTTAGCTCAGGTGCGATTTTTTTGCTTTGGTTGTGCGGTTTTTTCATGGAGACAATAATTTTATGGAAGATTGTTTGTTTTTTGTTAGTGTTTTATTGTTGGCAAGTTTGTTCCTTGTGGCAAGCTACTATTTAGCTCCCTGATGGGTGTTTTGTTTCATATAGGTCATTATCTTTGGCATCTCATTCAAGATTTAACGTTTTATATTTTGTAAAAGGGTACATGACCCTTATAAACCTAGTTTTTTTTACCTTGTCTAATTAAAAAAAACTAATATTTAATATATAAAAATAGTATACTTATACATACATACATATCTGGAGCATTTAACATACATTTTCATTGTTCATGCCATAATGTTGTAACATATATCAAATTTTACTTGGATTTTTACTATACATCTATATTTTAGTTTCATTATATATATATATATATATATATTAATAGTTTCTCGAGGGTGCAAGGGATGCCAAAAGGAATGTATGTCTTTTATTTTAATTTCTAGAGTATATCCCCCTTTTAAGTATAGGATGTGGGCACCCCCTAATGCTTGAGACTTAAACCAACCAACCCTGCCTACCACTGGGACCGGTTCTCTCACCCGGTGACTCCTCTACAATGATATTCACATTGTATCATGAGCAATGCCCCCTTATGCATCCATGTGGAAATCTAAGCGATTACCTATACAAAAGCCTTGCATAACAATTCATATCTTGATTTATATACCCTCCATTCTTTGGTGATGAAATTACATATGTTATAGATGTTGAAGGAGTTGAATCTGTGTCTTTATGTTGTAATTGTTTTTCAAGTTGAATCTATTAGTGTCAAGAGACACAGACTACTTTGAGTTGTGCCCCAAGGGTATAAGGAATGCCAAAAGAAATGTATAAGTTTTTTATTTTAATTTCTAGACTATATCCCCCTTTTAACCATAGGATGTGGGCACCCCCTAATGCTTGAGACTTAAACCCACCAACCTTGCCTACCACCTAGGACTGGTTCTCTCACCTAGTGACTCCTCTACCATGACATTCACATTGTATCATGTGCCACTTTATACATCCTTATGGAAATGTATGCGATTGCATTGATAAAAGACTTGCATGGCAATTTAAATCTTGATTGATATACCCTCCATTCTCTGGGGATGGGATTACAAATGTAATAGATGTTGAAGGAGTTGAATCTATGCCTTTATGGTGTAGCCACTTTTCAAGTTGAATCTCTCAGCATCAAGAGACACAAACTTATTTGAGTTGTTGTTATTAAAATCAAACTCCACTGCCACTATCCACTTACTTGTTTGAATTTTTGGGTCAGTATGCTCAATTGTATACACCTCTATATCCAACACGAGAGTGGTGATTGCACTTGTTGAGTCATCAGTATGCTTGACCTAGTGTTTGATAGCATCAGAAGTGAACAGTCAAGAATGTTAACCATGCACACATAATAATCAATTATAGCTACATGTTTAATATCTCATGAAGTTCTCATCTACCCTTGATAATAGAAAACTGCTAATCAAGGATGCCACCAACATGTAATTTGTGCACCTCTTTGTAATGTGTGTAGATCATGTAAATCCAATAATTACCTTGAATCTGGGTCAATTGCACTATATGGGCCCTATATAGTATGATATCACCTAAAATACCCTACAATTAACCCTCAGCACCACCACACCACTCACCTTGATATCACCTACAATAGCTTGTCAATGGCCCTCATTGACATCATGGATGAATGCAAGCTACAAGATAGACTCTTAGATGTCAATGGCTTGTCCCCACATCAAATTAAATTTCATGACATCTTCATCCATGCCTGACAAACAAAATAATCCAAATAAATATGTTTCCACCTTACTTTGATATAACTGACACATATCATTATGCACCGCTATTACATTTATGTTTCAATTTAAAATTTAGCATAGCCATGTGTGTAGATGTAAATTATATGGGATAAGTGTTATCCATATGTGATTGCAAAAAAATTGTGATTATCACCATCGTCGTCATGTTGTCTTTGTCGACCCTTCATATAGATGTATATATATGTGTGTGTGTGTGTTATGTATATGTATATGTATATGTGTATATGTGTATATATATATATTGGTAAGAGGGGTTTTTGTAAAGTGAAAGAGTGTAAATCTACAATTAAATCTCAATCGAAACCCATGATAATGTCAAATTAAGTTCGTGTAAAGCAATTGTGGGGGCAAACCAATCAGGATCTGAATCCCCAGGCAATGCTTTGGTCTACGATGGCTTACATTCTTCGTGGAAAGAGATAGCCTCTTTGCCCAATCTGTATGTCAAAACTGCAACTCCATTGGATTTGATCAAAGGACATCTGTATTCGTTGGTTTAGTCTTGTTGATTGCAATGGAGAAATTGTTTTTGTTACAATGGTGCTCGAAAAATTAGAAATGACCAAAATCAATTTGGAATTTAGGGTTTAGAATTTAGATTAAAAACATTTGCCTATACACAACCTATACATCTATTTTATATGGTCAAGCTTTGTAATGATCACAGAGAAATAAAAAATCCAAACAAATATGTTGCCACCTTGCTTTGATTTGGATAAAAATTTGAAGTGGACATACGTTGTTTGTGATTATTTTTTCCAATCATCCATTGGGGTGATCAGACATGGTGTGATGTGGTTGACGAAGAATCATTTCCATACTGTACTTAGGAAACCTTTGAGCGAAATGTGTCATTTAGATTTCATGCTAGATTGCATTTGTGTCATGTAGATTGCATTTAGAATTTACATGACTTGCATCCATCAGAAAGGGGCACACAATTGACAAGGTGGAGGGTTCATTGATTGTACATTTTTTATCATGATGGGTTTCAAGTAACATACGATAGCTGATTTACACTCTATTTCTTATCATGGTGTAATTTTTAAAATAATCTCATACCTTGACCATGTAAGTTTTGCCTATGTTTTATTAGCATGTAACTACAATTGATCATTATGTGTGCATGGTTAACATTCTTGAATATTCACTTCTAATGCTATCAAACATTGGTTCAAGCATACTAATGACTCAACAAGTGCAATCGCCACTCTCATGTTGGACGTGGAGGTGGATACAATTGAGCATACTGACCCAAAAAGTCAGAGAAGTAATTAGATGGTGGTAGTTGAGTTTGATTTTAATAGCATCAACTCAAAGCAGTCTGTGTCTCTTGATGTAGAGAGATTCAACTTGAAAAGTGGCTACAACATAAAGGCATAGATTCAACTCCTTTAATGTCTATTACATTTGTAATCCCATCCCCATATAGTGGAGGGTAAAACAATCAAGATTTGAATCGCCATATAAGGATTTTGTCATGTGATCACTTACATTTCCACATGGATGCATAAGAGGGCATCACTCGTAGTACAATTTGAATTTCATGGTAGAGGGGTCACTAGAGAATTGAGGGTATAACAATCAAGCTTTGAACCACTATGCAAGGATTTTGTATACGCAATCATTTACATTTCTACATGGATACATAAGGGGGCATCGCTTGTGGTACAATATAAATGTTGTGGTAGAGGAGTCACCGAGAAGAGAATCGATCTCAGAAGACAAGCATATTTGATAAGTTTAAATCTTAAACATTAGGGGATGCCTCGAAGAAAAATTTATACCCTCCTCTTAGGCAGGGGTCTCATGGAGGGGGTTGTTGTTTCTATTTTTAATGAGCGGATGGTCCCATGAAAAATGAAGGGTATGGTAAAAAGATATTTAAGAATCTTTTCCTAAAAGTGAGGCACTGGGTATTTTTTAGGGAGAAAGTTTGAGGGGGTGAAAAAAAGAGGCGCCAAAGTTTCCCATATGTGCTTATATTTTGTAAGAAGATATTCTACCAATTATTGAAGTTTCCCATATATATTTCTATTTTGTAAGAATATATTTTACTATTTGTAAATATACAAATGAACAAAATTTATATAAATTTTAATTATAAACAATTAAAAAAAAATTAAATATTATCTCCAATAAAATAGAAAATACACAATTTTTTTTAATTCTCTAAAACCATTTTTATTACATATGCTCCTAAATTCACTCCACACTACCCCTTAAAAATTTTCCAAACCCCCTCCTCTTTGAAACCACTCCTTAACATTCCTTTCACCACGGCAACTCCAAACATGCTTCTTTGCGGAACCGAAAAAATATCCCACAAAAGCCGCTTTCAATTTCCAATCGGAAACCTTTTTAGTCCATTTCAATGTCCCGTCGGAGAGTCCTGAGACTGGACGATAGGAATCCCCGAAGGATTAGCGCTCTTAAATATTTTGGTTAATCATAAAAATGCATTAAGCATATTATTTGAATATTCAGGTGAATTTAGTAGACTTGTTCAGGTGAATTTAGTAGCCAAGTCTCACCTGATTTATCTGTGCAAATCTGAATGCAATTGTGTATATTGGTTCAGGTAGCTGGTGTACGAGAGGGTGTAGATTCATTCCAAACTTGTTGGAACAAATCTACACCGTCCCGTACACCAGCTAGTTGAGTCTCGGCCGCTATAAATAGCCGATGCCCTCCAAAGTATCACCAAATATAGGCAAACTGATTAATAATGGCCGCTTCTTTTCTGAACACCTCCTTTGTTATCATTTGTATTTTTGGTTGGGTGGTCTCCTCAGGCACATCATTGCCTCTCAGGTTTAAAAGCAATGGCAAGTTCAAAATTTTACAGGTACCTAAAACCTGTTTCCCGTCCTCTACGGGTTCGAAAAATTAGAAATGAAATTAATGGTATGTTTGCATTTGCAGGTAGCGGACATGCATTATGCAGACGGTAAAACCACCAAATGTCTCGATGTGTTGCCCGCTCAGTTCCCCACCTGTTCCGATCTCAATACCACCGCTTTTGTGAATCGTATGATTCAAGCAGAAAAGCCAGATCTTATTGTTTTTTCAGGTCATGAAGTACCTAATAATCTATTTTTTATTTTATTTTCTCTCACTGGAGGAAGATGTTAAAATAATATTTGTGGTGTGATGGGCAGGAGATAATATCTATGGGGTGGATACAACAGATGGTGCCACTTCTCTGAAGGCAGCGTTTAAAGCAGCAGTAGCAGCCAAACTTCCGTGGGCAGCGGTTTTGGGGAATCATGACCAGGAATCTACTACACTAAATCGGGAGGCAGTGATGAAGCATATTGTGCCCATGGCTTACACTCTCTCCAAACTCAATCCTGATACCCATCACAAAATTGATGGTTTTGGGAATTATAATTTGGAAGTAATGGGGGTGGCAGCTTCATTGCTGGAACGCAAAAGCGTTCTCAACCTGTATTTTGTAGACAGTGGAGACTACTCAAACGATCCTAATATTGCCGGCTATGGCTGGATTAAGCCTTCTCAACAATCCTGGTTCAAAGAAACCTCTGCCAAATTACAGGTAATCTTCTCCTAAAAGTATCTATTTATTGCATTCTTTAAATTGGTGTATCAATTGCTTCTAACTATTGTCATAAATTTTGGATTTACTGAAATCGCCTTCATATAGCTCACCTCCGGCAATTTTCCCCCCTGTTCTGAATTTGTGGCCTAACTAGTTTTCTATGCTAGCCTCAAGTAAGTGGGTAGTACATTTTATCCAGAGAAAACTTGGCCTGGCTAATCCTTCTTTCAAAATAAGTAGGAGTACTTGGATCTTTGGCGATATTTACCGTTTCTCTGGCTAATCCTTCTTTCAAATGATTATACATACTTCAATCTTTGGCGGTATTTACCGTCGGTGGCTCACGTTCGAGTCTTAGGGAGGCATCATGCATGCAGGCTGGGACTTCCAAATAAAGACACCAAATCACAGTGTTCAGGAACTTCTTGGCTGGAAAAAGAGTTTAGCTGAAACTAAAAAATGACGATTGTTGGGGGGGCCTTAGGAGCAATCCTCGGTGCCAGTGAAGAAGCACTTCCAAGGCTGAAAAATCCCTGCTACTGACGAAGAATCTAGTAAAATCAAACTACTTGCAAACATATATTGAATCAATTGCTACTTTTTCAGCATACCCATTTTATTTTTTTCAGTATAGAATCACAGTTCAAATTATTCTATAAAATATAGGACACTCCCACCTAGCATAGCCTTCAATTTGTGTGGACAACTATGGTTGGGGTTAAAGGATAAAAGTCAGTCCAACACTCAAAAGTGAAACATCAACATTTGTAGCTGCTTGAATGGAACTGTTTTTTCTTTTCTCCATAGCAATATCCAATAGGATGTTATGAAAGAGGAATTAGGCAATTAACATAATTGCATTTTGGATTTCATGAATAAGTTGTGATATTCCTAGGTTCTAACAAAAAAATATTGGAAATTTGTCCAAGAACTACTACTGGTAGATAAAATAATGTGTATTAAGGATTTTTCGATTGCATAAATGCAGAAAAATTATACAAGTACTCCCCCAGCACAATCTAAACCTGCTCCAGGACTGGTATATTTTCACATACCTCTTCCAGAAGTAAATGAACTGGACAAATCTAACATCACAGGCATCAAACAAGAGCACATCGGCTGTTCTAAATATAATTCTGGATTTTTGAAAACAATGGTGGAAGCAGGGGATGTTAAGGCTTCATTCACAGGTCATGATCATCTCAACGATTTCTGTGGGAAGGTCAAGGGAATTGAACTTTGTTATTCAGGTGGATTTGGATACCATGCTTATGGGAAAGCGGGATGGCCAAGGAGAAGCAGAGTCGTCCTTGCATCTCTAGAGAAAGACAGCAAGGGAGGTTGGCAAGGTGTCAAATCTGTAACTACTTGGAAGCGATTGGATGATAAACATCTCTCAAAAATTGATATTCAGACCTTGTGGACTAACCCTTGAAAAGCCTGGATGATAAATCTGATAGAGCCATCTTTAGTGTATGTTGGAGATTTTGGACAGAGATGCATAATACGCCTCTCGAAGTGTATGTTTATCGTCAGACCCTACTATTATGTAATGTACTTAACTGGATATTATCTTTGAAGGATAAGTTATAGAAATATTTAGTTTCTCTGAACCATTAGTTTGTCCTTAACTGAATCTTTCCTAAATTAAATAAAATTCAATAGTCACTCTTTTTTTTTCTTTTTAAATAAAAGCTAAACTTGAAACTCTCTACTTAACAGATCATATTCCAATATTCCAGTAATCAATATAATGTTAGTGGGTTGAAAAACCTTTGTAGAGAGAGTTCATTATAGAACTAAGTATTTCTGATGATTAAATCTTTTAGTCCAGATGCTGTAAAACCAGAATCTAAGAGCACTGCTGAAACCTGGAAAGTCGGACAACTCTCTTTTTGATAACCTCCACATAAAGTCATAATGTAGCCTACAGCTTAATTTGTTTCCTCTGCAATCATTTGCTCCAGTTTTTATAACCAGTCATTCCTCTGGAGTATGTGAAGAATTGTATATTGTGTGTCAAGAAGTGGTGTGCCTGTAGTGGATTATATTATGTGATCATTTTTAGGGATGCAGTTTCTTGTTTTAGTCAATCTATACACTGATCCATATTTTATAAGTAATGTTTCACAAGAACCTATTTCTCAAGAGCATGAATGGTTTCAGTTGGTTCTCATTGCAGTTAGGTGGCGTTCGATATAAAAGTGAAGCACAGGGACTTAATTGTCAAAGTAAAGGGTTCACAAGAACACGTCTCACAAATATGAATAGTCTGTTTAACACTTGTTGCATCTAAATAATATTCTCAGGGCTGAAGCATCATAAGTTGATTGTCAAAAAGGGGGGAAGCATCATAAGTTGATTATCAAAAAGTGTCCGTATATAGAGTTTCTCAAAATTTGTCAAATCCCTTTATCTTTTCCAGATTCTCAGAAATTTTAAACTTATTTTATCCCAGGAAGTTTATCATATTACAAAATTAATTAAATTTCTATTAATTCCTAGGAAGACCTTGTAGAATACTACAGGTGTACAGATCCCTTTCTCTCTCAGCTTATCTGCAATTCAGTGGAATTGCTTCACTCTACAGCTGTATTAAAAACAAATGAAATAGCCCTTTAAACAGTGGACAAATTTGCAGTAGCCTGAAATTTCATGTAATGGAGGGCTTATGAAATCACAACATTTAAATTTTAGAACCTAGCTTACCCCATATATATATGGGGATGGTAAGTTAGTTTCTAAAATTACACCTGTGTTATATGAATGAATGAAAGATTTTAATAATGTCTACGAGACTGAGCAATGTATGGGACCAAGAGTTGCAACAACGTTATTCCGTGTTAACCCAACCTCTGGACACAAGGTCTGTCTTACTAATCTTGCAAAAAAATTTAATTCCTTCTTAATGCTAACTCTTATACTATGGATCTTGATTAGAAAACTTGCTGTTCTATTTAACCTTTCCTCTTCAAACAAGTTAGTTAAGTTGTCAACCCTCAAGCTGTCTTTTTACTTGATACAACTGTCATTATAGGCTGCACACTTCATAATGAAGTGCCATTCTATCTCCACAACTTCCTTGTCACAAAATAAACATGTTCTCATTTTCCATTTTTCCTTGGGCACTGTGCACCTACTGGGTTCACACCTAAGATGATGTTAGTCCTCCACTGTGCAATCAACATCTTTGCTTTCCATTTATTTCTTCCCCTATGTATGTTTTTTCTTTGTGCTCCCATGTGGGATTAAACTCTTTGATGTAGTTAAGTTTTTTCCGTTCTAGTTGTTTTGTCTGCATGGTTGATCCGAATTTCTCTCTCACATACTTTTTTATTTCCTCATTGGTGTTTAAATATTCTTGCATGTTGATGTCTCATTTAATCATCCATTTGTTGTTTTGTTTCATCCATACGTTTTTTCTTCTGCTCAACTCTTCTTCTATTACCATTTTAGGCCATTGACGATTCTCTATACTTTGCATCTGTTTAAAATAATTGAATGATTCTCTATATTGAGAGGTCTCTTCCATAGATTCATCTTGGCATCTTTTGATTCCCTCTTCACAAAGTAATGACTACCATTTGTATCCCCCGCCACAGGTACACCCTGTTTTCCCAAAGCTTGCTACAGGTACACCCTGTTTTCCTAAAGCTTTTTAATGTGATCAGACAATGATGTGTGTATATAGTGCAGACGCTACTTAGATGACTTTGGTAACTTCTTCCTTCGACCTTACACAGCTACCGCTACCCACGGCGTATGACAGGCGGCATATGACAGGTGTCCCTAACTATAGTTGTTATGAGAATTTAAAGAAAACATACCCACCACAAACTTTAGGTTCCAATCACAGGGTATTCGTGTTTGTCCCAGTTTCCATTATTTACACAGAACAACCCCTGTCTAGAACTAGCATTTCTTCTTGAGAAGTGACAAGGTACTGCAATTGTTGCACTATCCTTGGAGATGACATTGCACTACAAAATATTGCAGCTACCATGTCTTTCTTCATATGGTCAGGGTCAACAATTGCCTCTACAGAATTTCCCTCCAAACCTCGCATTGTGGTCCTTTGGAAGACACCGCTCACTGAAATGGCATTCTCCACTAACATAGTATCTCTGATATCTACATTCTCACAGCAAATAAACCTCGCCCACAATGTACAATTTTTTAAATTATTACTGGACCAATATAATCACCAACTTCCCTTCCGAAAGATGGACTTGAGGTTATGGGGATCGAGCTCTAAAGCTTTATTGCAGTGGTTTAGTGGTTGCGTAAAGTCCTTCCAACTTTAAATTTGCCTCTGCCATATTAGAGAAAGATTTGAGAAGGGCATCAACAACTTGTTTCTCAAGGTGTGGCAGATGTTTTTGATGAGAAAGAGCCATGTCTAGACATCTGGAATAACATTATATAGATCCGTTCCAACACTAACAATTAAGCGCTATACATAATTGAGGTAATACGAGATTTACAGGCCAGTAGAAGGGAAAAATGATATCCACGTGGATGGCATGCAATGTATGAGGGACAAGTGCCCATAAATAGTTTACACTAGTATCACTTTTATATAGATAATTCTATATATTCTAAATAATTTATGTTAATATATTATAATACATATTAGTTATATAATATATAATATATATTCTATATTATTATTATTATTATTATTATTATTATTATTGTTTTTTAGTTTTGGTAAAATAAAGTTTTGTAAAGTGTAAGAGTGTAAATTGACAATCATACTTCCGTCAAAACCATGATTGCTAACTCCATCTTAGCTTGTGTGCATGAAGTGTTAAACAATACTAATCAAATATTCATTTTAATAATCTTTTTAAAACATCTTTTTGCTGGCCAGTGTTTACTTAGATTTTATGTTTTTTTGCAAGCAAGGATAAATAAGATACTTATGAAGACAGAGTCCAATTGTGGTCATATTCTCTTCCAAGGGTTTAGGGATGGCATTTTTGTATTTTCTTATACCTGATGTAATTTTTTCAGGTGTCAATGTATTGGTAGCATAGACGAATGGAAGCTACAATATAGACTCTGGTCCTTTAATGTCATGTCCCCACGTCAACAACATTGCAGTGCTGATTCAAGCCACACATGGGACGTGGAACCCTTCCCAAATCAAATCGGCACTCATGACCTCCTCATCCATTCTTGATAATAGAAAATGATTGTTATGACCTTGATGTGTGGATTTCATTAACGCCTCGAGGTTTTGGTGTAACGGTTCGTTACATTTGGTATCAAAGCCTCCACCCGAGTTCAAGTCATGGAGCGGGTGGTTACGCCAACATTGTAGTGTTTGTTTGGGGCTCATACATGCGGGGGATCTTGATGTACGGGCACAAATCCAACCTAGAGTTTTGGTTTTGGAAGTGTGGTGGGATGTTACGATTTTGATGTGCATATTTTACTAATGCCTTGAGGTTTTGGTGTAATGGTTCGTTACAACGACCAATAAAAAATGTTGCCTCCCTACAAGCTATGGACCCCTTTGTAATGGGTGTAGGTCATGTAAATCCAATCGCAACTCTAAATCCAAGTCTTGTGTATGATATGAGCCCTTTGACATACAATATCCCCTAAAATACCTTGACACATCCCCTCCTCATCATCGTCAAACTCACCTTGAAATCTTTCGCCACTTGCATGCTTTGTATGGCCTTGCCCTTCCTCACCACTTCGCCATTGCTCAAGTTCACCATGAAACGAAACGTCTCCTCCCCACATAGTGCAATATCATGCCATATGAAGGAGAACATAATCTTATTTTCTATCGTCTCCACCAAAAACATATGATTATTGGTGTTTAACATTTGATGCACAAAAGATTAGATAGGTTTCAAGAGAGGTACATTATTATGGCCTCTAACATGAAATGCGTGTAATACTGGCTTAATTTACCCAATATTAAAAGTTAATACGTTAATACGGCCACCTTGCAAGCTATGAAATCCCTTTTGAATGGGCGTTGATCATGTAAATCCAAATGTTGCCCTGAATCTGGGTTTGGTGTTCGATATGGCCCCCTTGGTGTACGATATTATTGAAAATACCTTGTCATTATCCCTCGCCATCACACTCATTTCCCCTTGAAATCTTTCATTATTTGCATGTTTTGTACGACCTTGCCCTTTCTTCTAGGGGTCTAAGTATGGTGTTTCCATATGTTCTTTAGCCTAATGTAATTGCTTTAAGTGTCAATATATTGATATCATGGATGAATGGAAGCTACAAGATAGACTCTGGGACCCCAATGTATTTTCACAATGTCAATGACATTGCATCGTTCATTCAAGTTGCACATGAGATGTGGAGCCTTGCTGCAATCAAATCAACTTTCGTGACATCCTTGTCCACCCTTGACAATAGAAAACATCCAATCAAATATGTTACCACCTTGCTTTGATATAACTGACACGTATCGTTCTACACTATTGTTACATTGATGGGCAAAAGCACAAAGTTGGGGGACAAAAAAGTGCCAAAATGGGAAAGGCCAATTTTCATTTGCAAAGGCGTACATCATTTTTTTCTAAAAATCCGAACTTGCCCTACCTTGGCATGATGCCAAGGCAAAAGGGCATATTCCATTTGTGGAGCAAATGGCGTACTCCATTTGTGAAGCAAAGGGCATATGCCCTTTGTGGGTTATAAAAGACTTCGCACTTTGTTAATAAGAGCGTACGCCCTTTATAAAAGTTCATTTTCACTTCACAAAGGGAGTACGTCATTTGTGGGTTATAAAGGGTTCCGTGCTTTGTTAAAAGGGCGTACACCCTTTATAAAAGTTCATTTTCACCTCAAACCCTGCATTTTTATTCTCATGCATTTCATTTTAAAGATGAACAAACTTTCATGTTTTGAAAGACAAAAAAAGCTTGTGCGTGCTATCACGTTCCTTACATCCTAGCAAATCGATTGTGCATTTCGATCATGGTCTCCGGTGGGTTTTTTTTTAATCTTTGATTTCAGGGTTTGTATTTATATATATTTTAAATGTTTAGGGCATTCAAAATAAATTTTTATCTCTCACATTGCTTGAAGAAAAAGTTTATTTTTATAATAGAGATACAAAATTCAATGGACCCATTCCCTGAAGAAAACGTCAAACATAACCATGATCAAAACCCCTAATATTTTGACTTTGCACAAGAAGAAGCTCAATTATATGAATAATATAATTCAAAGTGACAACAATTGCAAATTATTTTAATAGTTTGTGTAGCTCTTCAAGTCATGGTGCACACAATTCACTTCCCACTACATTAGTGGCCATTTTCAATGAAGCAAGAAATGTTACTTTCCAACTTGATGTAATGTTGCATCAAAGAGAGGTGTTGAAAGAATATTATTTTGATAAATTATCATATGAGGACATTTAAAAAATAATAACAAAAAATGAAGTGTGTGCTTCGATTCTTAAACCTAGAACTAATGAACCACCACCAATTAGTTGCAAACATATTAGTATTGATTGGTGTGTTCATGCAGAGATTAAAAACACCTTTTGGGATAGGTGGTGGACGGTGTTTGATGAGCCTCCATGCAATAATAACAAGATTCCATTATTATTTTTTAGAAAACTTTATTGTGAGTGTGTTTTACATGAAATCTCGAATTATTTTGACATGAGGACCTCCTAAAGCAGGGGAGGTGGGTCCTCATTTGATAGCCCTGGTGCCAGGTAGAACCAAAACTGAGTTTAGAGAAATAAAAACATAGTAACACATATTTTTATCCCCAAAATCTTGCATTGTAGTATACATATGGACACATTTGAGACAATTACTAGTCTCACAGAGGGTATGATTGACCATGTGATACATTCATTGAGGAGTTCTACACAAGCTATAGGTGGTGGCACATTTAGTAGTGTTTGTCTTACTATTGGTGCTAGTGTCCCTCCTACTAGTGGTGGCATAGCTAGCAGTCATCCTACAGTTCATGTATATCATTGCACATCATGTAGAAGGAAGTGTACTAAACCTCTTGTTTAGGTTAGACATACACAACTTACATCTGCAAATCCATGAAGACTAAACGTACATTTGTACAACACAGTAGTATGCAAGAGTATATGTCATCTACAGTTCCTTCAGCATCTCCGCACACTAATAAAGAATAAATTATTCCATATTCAATTTTTTTAGCATCTCATGACACTCGCATGTAAGAGAATATGCCATCTATAGTTTCTTCAAGCCCTCAAGGCACTAACTTACTAGAGTATATGTCATATGTAGTTGCTTCAACACCTCAGGGCACTACCTTGTCAGAGTGTATGTCATATGTAGTTGCTTCAACACCTCAGGCACTAGTATGCTAGAGTATATGGCATTTGAGGTTGCTTCACCACCTCCTGCTAGCACACAACTAGTTATGCAAGTCTTATTTGTTTTACCATCTGTATTTGACACACAAGTTTAATTAATTATAGTTTGTTTATGTATGTAAATGAATATTAAGTTTAGCTTTTAGTATATATTTGCTTAATTGCTTAATATTTGACTTCTTTCCTATGTTGTTTGTATAGACAATCATTGATATTTTAGTACTCCAACTGGCTTAGATTCTGTTGTTGAGATTGTAATTAGCACTGCGGTACCCTACATAGGCTAGGAAAGAAAATTACATCAAGTTATATTGTTTAAATATTTTGTATACACCATAGTTTTAGTATAGAAAAAAATTATTTTTTCTCTTTCTGTCTCTCTCTCTCACTCTTTCTTTATGTATAGAGGGAATAATTTTGATTTAAATATCTTTAAATAGTTTAGTTTTATTTGATTCGTAATTGACCTCTTTCACTTATTGGTTTTATGAATGATGATACCCCACTTAAATCAGAACAACATTTGGCTAATGTTGTAGTTTCATCCCAAGATCCAATATCTCCTTAGCAACCCCTGATTCAGAAACAAACACTGGGGAGAACACATTTTTTTAACTTCAAGTAATGATACTCTACATGATATTTATATTTGTATGCATATCTAGATCTAATGCTATATGTATGCTCTATAGGATTCCCCATCGCGCATATATTCGTGGTCGCGCAACTCAAGACAATGGTTTAGGTGGCATCCAGTGAATCCATAATCATTTTGTTGTAAAATTTTGTTCTTGGCAACTCTTCATTTTCCATATATCATTTTAATGCATTAAATTTCCTTTTTGATATTTTGTGTAGGTGCCACAATGTTCTGAGGTTTCGGTAGAGGAAATTGGTCCTTCATATGCTGAGAGGAGAGTTTCTCCCCATAATGAGTCATGCAATACCCCTGCTTCTACATCTATGACGATGAGACGCAATTTATTTGGAGGCAATGAACAATATGAAAGCTAGTTGTTGTGATAGGGGTAGTTGTAAGCACAACTTATTTTGTATGCCGATATGGCCCACATTGTATGCCTATATATATATATATATATATATATATATATATATAATGATCTAGACTGTATTTCAATATGACCAATTTTTACTATTTGACATATCTATGTTAATCATACAATGTTATACTTTGTGTATACATATTGTTGTTGTTGTTACATACATGTTATCCTTCTCAAAAATATTTATAAATGAATAAGTTTTAAAGCATGGTTGTGTCAATGAACGGATAGTTCAAATATTTAGCTTTCATGAAATTGATGTATTGATGTTATAATGAACACAATGAAGTTATTTCGTTGTGCACATTTGTACATTATGATTGTTGATCTAAGTGATGGTTTCAGTAACATTATCTTAAAATTTCATTAAAGAAAGAAGGAAAGAAATAATTTATATTATTGCCCACAAATGACCAAAATTAGGTCAATGGGACTGAAGGGAATAACCATTGGCAATTGAAAATTCTAGAGCGAGAGAACCAAAGAAATAAAGTACAAAGACATTTTCTTTTTTTATATTATTGGAATAACTTTCAATTATGCAATTTACTATTCACACAATCAATACATCACGCATTGATCATATCAAGTTCAACAAATAGAATACTTGTTGCGTCGACATATGACCTAAACATGAAGCTTAACTATTCACCCAAGGTGAAAGAGAGATCACCTTGTCCCTTGTTTTAAGAAAGACAAATGAAGATCATTCTTAAGTATTAACTCTACAAACAAACCGTGGCATTTAATAAGATTTAAACCCTCACACACATAATTAACAAGAAGGCATATCAACTCACAATCAATAGATAACGTATTGATCATAGCACGTTCAACAAATATAATACTTGCCACATCAACATGTATCACTTAAACATGAAGCTTAAGTATTCACTCGAGGTGCAAAAGAGATCACCTTGTCCCTTATTATAAGAAAGACAAAATGAAGATCATTCTTAAGTATTAACTCTACAAACAAACTGTGACATTCAATAAGATTCAAACACGGACATACATAATTAACAAGAAGGCATATCAACTCATAACATAAGCTTAGATTCATCACACTTATAGAGATATTGTGTATTCATAACATGTGCATATAAAGATTACACTTTGCATTATACAAACTTGAAGGATCATTTCCGAAGCATTCTCAATGAAACCCTGAAGGATCCTGATTTCTTTTAGATTATATTCATATTTCTTAAGAATGTGAAATAAAGAAACTAATCCAAATAGAAATGAGGGGCAAACAAAATCCCTAACAACACTTGCCAATGAAGATTGGAGGCAAATCTCATTGAATATCTATGTTTGTGTATGAAGTGGAGAAATCATATCTTTTGATTCACTCTGTCTGTGTATATCTTTTAATTCGCTCTTTCCCTCTTGCTTATACAATTGCACGAGCGAGTACTCTGAGCATTTGTCAAAGGATTCGGTGCCACTCGGGATGAGAGAGACACGGTGATGTGTTTTCTATTGCAGCTAAATGTCTTTTAAGGGACCACAAGTTGGTTAGTAAGAGGCTTATCTTTTGAGTCGCTAACCCAATTGATGAATCGTATGTGCAAATGTGTTCAAATGGGAATATAAATGTTGGAATATCCCCCCTCGCTCTACAACAATTATAGCTTTTAGAGAAATAATATATTTTGATTCGTTCTATTTGTGCATATCTTTTGATTCACTCTCTTTCCCTCTCACTCATACAATTGCACGAGTCCTTTGAGCACTCGTCAGAGGATTCGGTGCCACTCGGGATGAGAGAGACACGATGACGTGTTTTCTATTACAACGAAATATCTCTTAAGGGACCTGTTGACCAATTTTGCCCACAGGCAAAATTTTGGTCACCTTCTTCACCTGCTGCTCAATACCAGTCATTTTCGGGTTCAGCAAGTTCAGAGAGTTCATTTCATGCCCTGGTTCAGTGGTTCAACCAACCTTGGTTCAAAGGGTTCATCGTTCAGTTCAAGCATCTCATTTCAATAGCGTTGAACCTTCGTATCGTTGAACCATTGAACCAATTTTTTGGTTCAACGGGCTAGGTTCAACGTACTTGGTTCAATGACAAAAGTTCAACGAAACGGTTCAAAGTTCAAGCGGGCTCGGTTCAACATGGCGGTTCAAGCAAATTTCATCGGCTTGGCATGGTTCATCGGCTTTTGCCTTTTGGTTCATCGGCGCACCTGGTTGAACCTTGAACCGTTGAACCAATTTTTGGTTCAACGGGTTCGGTTCAAGGGTCTGCCCTTAGCCAAAGGGCAGTTCAAATAGTCAGAGTGCCCTTTTGGAGGGCGGGCGGACACTTCAAGGACTTTTCAAAGGGACGGGTGCCGGGAAATCAGCAGAGAAGTGCCCGACTGACGTGGAGAAGTGCTTGACTAGTGCCCGAATGCCACGTGGCGTTGGACCCGACTGAGTCAGCGATGGACCCGATGACGTCTCGGAGGCCGTCAATATTAGTAGAACGGTATATCCGTTGGTTTTCAAAGCTTGACAGCTGGGTGAACGTCAAAATTTAGCGAAGGAAACGGCCGTTTCATTTCAAGTTGAGAAAGCATTATCAAGAGCCAGAAATGCAGCGACCTGCTGAAATTTTGCCCCTGGGGGGCCAACTAAGCCACAAGGGACAAAATGATAGAGAAGGAGAAATGACATGGTGCAGAAGTGACGAGGCAGTCCAAGTCGCTGACAAAGTGATTTATTCCCTGATAGTCCCCAAATGGTGCAAACAACAAGCAACATGACCCGTGCTTTGAAAAGGAGACAAATTTCAGTCTGTTGGCAGAAAAGAAACGCGATCCACGCTTCCACATTAAAGCTCAAACATCAAAATCAAATTTGGCGATTATACAACATGGTTCCAACAGGTTTCTTCTAGAATGATGACAACACAATAGTGTTTTCCTCTTTCCAATGGGACGCGACATGCCAACTTGTCAAAGAAGTGCCAAGTTTCTTTCTCCTTTCTTCTATATATTGTAACTTCTCATTTTTGAGAAAAATCGGTTCTTCCACTTTTGCAAAGGCGCAGCCCTGGCAAAATTTCCCCTGAATTAAATAAAATGCAGTCTGTTCCCTCCATTTGGATAGATGTTTCAGAGTATGCCTTGAGTGTTTGTCTGTGTCCAGTCATTGTTTCTTGATGCTCTCACAGGTTCGACACCAGCAGACCTATCACCTACAAGGCGCCATTTCTGCGCTGAAAGGAGAAGAGTTGACATTTGAGAAGACCAGAACAGAAGGAGTTACTTACAGTGTGCATTTCACAGCGCCTCAGTGATTTTCTGTCTTTTTGTGTTTTCATGAAAGCCTCCTTGCTAGTTTCAGCAGCTTGGTCCTTTTGCCAAATGTGTAGTGTATGTATGTGTTTGTCTAGTTTCAGTGTGGGTGTGTGAAGGTCGCCTTTATTTTGGTGCATCACCTCTTTTAGAGTAGTTTGTTTTCCTGCATCTTTCTCCCTTTTCATCCCCCCCTTTATATGTGTGTGGGTGTGTGTGTTTATCATTTCCTGAAACAAACACAATGCATCAAAAAGAGCTAGCCCTTATCTAGAGACTCTCCCCTCCAGCTTCGCCGGTCCCATAGGCGAGATGGGAGTTTCCATGTTGCGAGGAGAAGGCAGGAGCTCGGCCTCCTGCTAAGGGTGCAATTTCTTGCATCAACAGGACCAAAAGTTGGTTAGTGAGAGGCTTATCTTTTGATTCGCTAACCCAATCAATGAATTGTCTATGTGGATGTGTTCACATGGGCATATAAATGTTGGAATATCTCCCCTTTACTCTTCGTGGGGCCCCATGTCAAAATTTATAGGGAGATCGATGCATCCCTAAACATAAGTTTCTCATCCTAGAGTGTAAAAACAAAGCGAACTTTGGGTGAGTGTTTCAGGAGAACCGTGAGGGGTAGCCATGGGCCGTCAACTCCTACAGTGGCATAGGAAAGTCTTCTTAAAATCCCTTGGACGATTTGGTGCCACTCAGGACGGGAGAGACATGGTGACAAGTTTTCTCTCATAGCCAAATGTCTATGAAGGAACCAAAAGTTAGTGGGAGACATATATTTTGACTCATTAGTCTAATCAACGAATTGTTTACATAGACGCGTCTATATGGGCTATAAACACTAAAATAACCCCCTTCACTCTCCATCAGGGCTTGAGGTCGAAAGTCGCAAGCAACTGGACGCATCCTTGAAGAGAAGCTTCTCGTCCCTGAGTGTAGAAACAAAGCAAATTTCAAATGAGTGTTGCAAGATAACCGTGAGGGGTAGAGATGGGCAGTTAACTCCTATAGTTGCACATGTGAGTCCTCTAAGCACCCCTTGGAGGATTCAATCCCATTTGGAATGGAGGAGACATGACAAGGAGTTTTCTCTCGCATACAAATGTCTCTTAACATACCAAAAATTGGTCAGTGGGAAGTGTATCTTTTGACTCACTAGCTTTATCGATGAATGTATTCGCAGATGCATCATCGTATAAATGTTGGAATAGCCCCCGTCCACTCTCTGTTGGGTCCCGGGGTCAAAAGTTACAAGCGGCTGGATGCATCCCTGAGTGTAAAAACAAAGTGAACTTTGTGTGAGCATTGCAAGAGAACTTTGTGTGAGCGTTGCAAGAGAACTGTGAGGGGTAGAGACGAAATGTCAACTCCTATAGTTGCACAGGTAAGTTCTCTAAGCACCCCTCAAAGGATTATATCGCACTCAAGACGAGGGAGACATGGAAACGAGTTTTCACTCGCATCCAAATGTCTCTTAATAGGCCAACATTTGGTTAGTGGGAGGTGTATCTTTTGACTCGCAAGATCAATCGACGAATCATCTTTGTGAATGTGTCTAGATGGGCTTATAAATGTGGAAATAGGCCTCATCCACTCTCTGTTAGGCCCCGAGGTCTAAAGTTGCAAGCAACCAGATGCATCCCTGAAGAGAAGCTTATTGTCTCTAAATGTAGAAACAAAGCAAACTTCGATCGAGCATTGCAGGAGAACTATGAGGTGTTAAAGATGGGTCATCAGTTTCCTTTCTGCCATTGTTTTTGCTTTATCATCATATCCTAAATGGGTACTTGAATTTTGAAGCCATTCACAACATGGATTGATATATAGATTTGTTTTCTTCTCTTGATACTTTACATAGTAAATATTTATGGGTGACTATTCTCTTATGAATATTCAAGGACAAGGGTTTACTAAGATGACTAATGGAACTTTAAAAAATGTATTTTTTGTGCCCTCTCTCTCAAAAAATATTCTTTCTATTCATCAGATCACTCAGGCAAGCAAGATAGTTGAGTTCATCCCTAATTCATCCATTATTTAAGTGAATAATTATCCTACTAAAATCATTGTAGTGGGAAGGGAATATCATCATGCAAGATTTTATACATTTTATCACTTTGTACCTGGTTCTCCTTCCCATGTATTACTTACATAGTTAAATTGAGTAAGTTGTGGCATATTTGATTTAACCATTTCAACTACCTTTATCTTCAGTAGTTTTATCAAGACAAAATGGTTTTTAGGCTACCTTCCATTACATTTGTAATGGTGTTTGTCTAGAGTGTGTCCTTGGTAAACATCCAAATGATACCTATGCGAAAGGAAAATCATGGAGAACATCTGAGGTTCTTAGACTTGTTCATGTGCACAACTTTATTGATGAATTTTCGAAGCATACTTGGGTCTATTGATTGAATAAAAAGAGTTAGAATTTTCCCACTTTTGTTGACTTCAAGACCTTTGTTGAAAAAAACCCAGAAAGTAAATCAAATTTATGTGGATAGACAATGACAAGGAATATATGAATTCTCACTTTATATACTTTTGTGCCACTCTTGGCATCTAGCTACAACATACATTTCCATACAATCCACAACATAGAGGCATTGCAAAAATAAATAATAACACACTCAAATAAATGGCTACTTGTATGCTTTAGACATTGGGCATCTCTCCTTCATTTTGGGATAAAGTTATTGATTATGAGAATTATCTTCAAAACCACACTCCACATAAATCAATCATGGGCTTGACCCCTGAAGAAGCTTGGAGTGACAAGAAAGCTTCCATTGAGCAGTTGTGAGTATTTGGATGTGGAACATGGGCACACATTCTTGAAGCCAAATCTAAGGCTAGGTAACCTCAGAGTAATCCTTGCATCTTTGTGAGCTATCCAGACAATGTCAAAGTCTATCGATAAGTGCATCTAGATACACATAATTGATCATTTTAAGAAATGTTCGCTTTAATAAGCATCCTTTACATGCCATATCATCTCGTCTCACCTATCCTTCCATTTTTTATATGGATTCTACTTATGGCAGTACTAGTGAGACTGACACACCTCATGATGATGAGGCTCCTCCTCCACCTCCTTCTCATGATCCTTGGTCCCTTCCTTGATGGGATCAAAATACACAAGAAGTAACGGGTTCTATCTATAGTGATCCTACAAATACTTGACGTGCCCAATCAAATTACAGTGAATCCCCTCATGCTTGCATAACCACATAACCAAATCCTCTATTCTTCATTGGGGCTTGAGATAGTTTAGAATGGAACACAACCATGGAAGAATAGTATGGCTCTCTTATGAATAACAAAACTCGGGGTTTATTCTCTCTTCCAAGAGGAATAAATATGGTTCATTGTAGATGGATTCATCGGACCAAATATGCAACAAATTGTAGTATAAACAAATATAAAGCACAACTAGTCACAAAAGGATTTTCCCAAGTAGAAAGCATTAGATATTCTAAGACCTTTGCCCCAATTATTAAAATTTGAACTCCATCCAACTTGTTCTTTTTATTTCTGCATCTTAGAGATGGAAAGTGCATTAGATGGATGTGAACAGTGTAATTATTCACTATGACCTTCATGACGAGATCAATATGGAACAACCTCATGTTTTTTTCCAAGAATCCTCACTTGTATGTTAGTTACATACATCCCTTTAAAGCCTTAAGTAGGTCCCATGAGCATGGTATGAGAATATGGATTCCTCCATTCTCTCATCAAGGTTATCTCATTGTCAATCTGATCCCACTGTCTACATTCAATGGCATCAAGGTGAGATTCTCTTAGTTGCTCTTTATGTGGATGACATTATTCTTATAGGCATCTCATCTTCACTTCTTCGAGATGTGAAGTATTCCCTTCACCAACAGTTTTAGATGTAGGAATTGGGAATTCTACACTACTTCCTTGGTTTAGAGATAGCTCACTCTGACTTTGGGATATTTCTTTTACAACCAAAGTATGCCTTAAATATGTTAATAATATTTCACATCTATAATTGTAAACCTACATCTATGCCATATTTCCTAGAGTCAATCTTTCAACCAGATTATCTACATCCTTGGTTGATGCTACCATTTAAATGCACCTCATTAGCAGCCTCATTTACTTGACTCATAGCCACCCTAATATCTATTTTTCCATTGGCTTAGTTTCTGGATTTTTTCAAGAACCTCATGAGCTTCATTTAAAAGTCGCTAAGTAGATTATCCACTATATCAGAGGCACTCATACACATGGCATTCAATATTCAGTAGGTTCTTCTATAGAGTTACTAGGATACACTGATTCCAATTGGACAAGTGATCATGATGAGTGAAAATATACTTCAAGCTATGTTTTTCATCTTGGCTCGGGTCTTGTTGTTTGGTTGAGCAAGAAGCAACATTTTATAGCCATTTCTTCCATGGAGGTAAAGTATTGAAGAGCTGTCAATTTCACAATAGAGACTATTTGGATTCATCAGGTCTTGTTAGAATTTGGCATCGAGTAGTATCAACCTACCATCATTTGATGTGACAACCAAAGTGCTATTCACATCTCCAAGAATCCTATGGAGCATCTACACACCAAACACATGGAGATCCAAATGCACTATATTTGACAACTAATTATCTAGCAAATCAATAATTTTCTAATATGTTTTAAAAAGTTGTAGGTGGTCAATATCTTCACTAAAGTCTTACTAAGTCGAAGTATATTCATCTTCAAACAATGCTAGCAGTGAAGGAACTTGTCTTGAGGGGGCAGGCATGGGGGTTAGTTTAGGTCTTTCTTCCTTCTTGAGCACATTATACATGGGTACCTCATCAGGTGCCACAACCCATATCATCGATTGAGTCTCAAGTTTTTTTTAGCCTCCCGAAGTTGCACTTGGGGTGGAGTCAGGGTGTGTGTGTTGGTGTAAATCTTAATTACACCATTATGATTTAAGCTTACTTAGTAGATATAATTATCTTAGGATTTCTAATTTTATTACTTATTAAATAATTTATTTAGAAATTCAAACTGTATTAAACTCCAAGTTACACACATAAAAATTTACACTAAATTCCAAACTGCACACCAACATGGACTTTATGCAACCACTTGTATTTATGTAACCACTTGCATTTATGCAACCACTTAAATTTATGAGGATTTAAAGCTATATAAAAGTAAACTTATCCTCACCCATTTTGGTGATGGGAAGTCTTATGTAAAATTTATTATGAGATTTAATATAGAAGTAAATTCTGTTATTTGTCAAATTCACTTTGCAAAATATCGTGTGTGGATTAATACATCAGTGTGGTCTTGAAGTGCAAAAGTTTTGAAATAGCTTGTATGATGTTTAAATTATCCTCTTCTCCAATGTATTTTGTGTTAGAGTGGGGTTTACTTTTTTTCCAGATTTATTTATTATGGACTTTTATTCCTCACTTAAGAGTTTTCTTATTTTCATGGAGAAGCTTACTTATGTGTGCAAGTTGACTGGGTGACTAGGATGTAACTCCCTTGACTGGTTATTCTAGGTATGAGACTTACTCCTCTATTCTTGGCCCTGTTGATCAAATTTTGTGGATGAGTTACTATTCTATTCCGAGCGTCTGTTGACCACCTTTTGTGGAGGAGTTACGTAGCACTCTCATATTTGTACTTCTCATATTTATGAGCTTTGTTAATGGAAGTTTATATTTTGGATCCTATCTTATCTTGTACAATATTCTTGCATTGTTATTTTATTTTATTTTTAGCTACTTTGTGGTATGCACCTAATTGGTTCATGTAATCACTTAGCTTGTGCATTTGATGTATTCAGAAATCGGACTCAAACCCGATATGGTATCAGAGCCATCTTGATAATTGTATGTCTTGTTTTACATTGTAAGTTTCATTTTGAAATATTGACATTATTTGAGGCAATTTTTTAGAGGATTTGAATTTTTTTTGGATGTTTATTGATATCTAAAAAAAGGCCCCAAAAAATTGTACGGGGATTTTTTACTAAAATCTTGAGTTTTATTGTATTGCCAAGCTTTCCGTGAGGGTTCTGTATTTAGCCTAGATCCTCTCTTGTTTGTATTGGCTTGGATAATTTCATTTACAAGTAATTCATTTGGTAAGCACAAAGAGGCACCTAGGGTTACAAGCAAGAAGTTATGGCCTCCATAAGGGAGTCTCATCTCCCAACGACATTTTTAGATGCTCTGGTTGTTTTGTTTGTGAGGGCATTCCTTTTTAATTAACCAAATCTATTGTTTATTGATAAATATTTGTGATCCATCCTTTGTGCATCCATTTATGTAGATTTTATCTCATAGAGGCATTTTTGTGCATGGGGCACTCCCTGTTGCTTTTTATAAATGTTCAAACCTACAATTTTTGGGGAGTGGCGGCCAAACAACCACGTGAGTTTCCATTTGGAAGTAAATATCATCATCTGGAGATTCATTTACACATTCAGACATGTGGTGTCACCATTAACGTCTATACAATGCTATTCCAACCCTCTATGTAGCATTGAAACCTCCATTTGGTGCTTTACTTTCATCTGGAGGCTTCTAAAATTTGAAGACATATGTCTTTTTCCTGGTGGCTATACAAATTCAAGCACAATTGATTTTATTAAAATCTAACCTTTATCTTTTTCCTTATGTAATTTAAAACCATTTAAAAAAAAAACTATTTTTTTTATAGATTTTCTCTTAGAAGGGAATTTTTCCTTTGAGTGACATGCATAGGCAAATAGAAAGCTTGGTAAAGACTTAGCATTATGACTGGGAGGTCACTAGTTCGATTCTGGTTCCAACACCTAATTACAAGGCTATATTTATTTTATTAGTCTTAGTGCCTTTAAATTTCTTTGTTTTTTAATTTAAATGGCCCATTAATGACAAAAACTTGATATTATAATAATTTTTGAGTAGTAACTCAGAATCGATCACCATCTTATTTAAAAGTTAATATTTTTTGTTCCTGATCTATTGCTACCATTTTTATTTATAAATGCACTGAAGTATAAAGTGTCAAATCTAGGGGGTTCACCATTTCATCATTCACGAGGGGTGTATTGTGTTTTGAGTTACTCTTTCTTTTTTATTGCACTTTCATTTCTACAACTTCAACTACAACCACTACATTTATTTCTATCTAATTGATACAAGTTCAATTAATCTACTAACACCATTTAACTACTATGAATGGAAAAATAAAATACAAATTATATTAAGGAGCAAAGGTTTACATCATATTACAATGGGCAATGAAACTGAACCTAGCACAAAAGTATAAAAAGTTAAAAGGTACAACCGTTGTGATGAAGCCTATGGGTTGCTATGTCTTTCTGTGTTTCCTAATCTTCTCTTTCACTTAGAACCTGATAAATCTCCCAATGAAGCTTGGACCATCTTGAAAACTTTTTTGGGAAGCTAGATGTGGTGAGAGATCATGAACTTGAAAATGAACTTATCAACCTAAGTCTTAGCAACTTTGATACCCTTCAAGATTTCTTCACTAAGTTCAAGTTTGTGAGATTGCAGTTGAAATAATGTGTAATAGAGAAGAAATATGACCAACTTATTATTTTTATACTCTCTAAGATAGGTCCTAATTACTCAATCTTTGTCTCTAGTTTCCATGCCACTAAAAGTGCTCTAGGCACTATAAGGAAAATGCCCTTTTTAGATGTCTTTGTTACTGATTTAACTTAGGAGCAAGACAAGTTAACATAGATGAGTACATTATAGTCCACAAAGCCTCAAGCCCTAATTATTGAGAATGAGAAAACAAAGACTTCAAATAAAGAAAAAAATAAGAAGAATAAGGAACAAGTGAAGAAGAAGGAATCGAGCTTTGCCAAAACAACCACGAAAACCTCCTCTTCCAATGATAAACCTAAGAAAGAGAAGGTTAAGTGTGCCTATTCTAAGAAAAATGGGCATGATGAACACAAGTGCATGAAGAAACAAATTTATCACATAACTCATCTTCTAGAGAAGAACAACATAGGTGTTCCTGAGTCTATCAAGTATAATTCATCAACTCAAGATTATTCTAAGACAAAATGCAAAGGGAAAGTGAAAGAAAAGGGCAAGGCTCTTGTAGAAGTTGCAACTCCAACCTCTTCATGGGTTATTGACTAAGGTGCTTCCCACCACATGTGCTTGTCAAAAATATATATTTTTTCATTAGATCCTTGTATCACATCTTATCCCTTTGGGTGATGACACTTCAGTATAAATTGTAAGGAGAGGGTCTGTTGAAATTAATGGAAGAACATTCAATAATGTTCTAAGTGTTCCATCACTTTTAACTAATTTATTATCAGTGTACCAAATCACTCATATCAGTAAGGGCATGAGGGTAGAGTTTTCACTAGATTCAAAAACAATCAAAGAGTTGCACAATGATTCTATAGTGGTAGTGGGTAGGGTAGATCACCAAGTTAGATTATATACCTTCTCATGTTTTGCACTTGATTCTTCTCTGACTGCATTCCTGACTCATTTAGATGGAGTTAGAAAACTTTGGCATGAGAAATTTGTCCACCTCAATTACCGATACCTAGAACAATTTTGAAAGAATGATATGGTTAGAGGCTTACCTCGAGTCCTTTTCTCTAAGGGTCTTTTTGAGGGTTTCACCCTTGGGAAACATCCTGAAGATAATTTGACAAAGACAAAGCTTGGATGGGTTCAAAGGCATTAGATTTAGTACATAGTGATGTATCTGGGCCTTTTACTAGACTATCTTTAGCAAGGGCTAAGTATGTCCTTACCTTAATGATTTCTCAAAATACACATGGGTTCACTTCTTTAGGTAAAAATTTGAAGTTTTTGACAAGTTTCAAGACTTGAAAGTTATTATAGAAAAATAATCTGAGAAATGCATCAAGGTTCTTTGAATAGATAATGGGGTTGAGTATGTCAATAACAAGTGTTGACCAATTTTGCCCACAGGCAAAATTTCGGTCACCTTCTTCCCCTACTGTTTAAATGCCAGTCATCTTTGGGTTGCAAAAGTTCAGTGAGTTCGATTCATGGCCTAGTTCAAGTGGTTTAGTGTTCTTTGGTTCAAAAGTTCATCTTCAATTTCAACATCTCGATTCAACAAGCGTTGAACCGTTGAACCATTTTTGGTTCAACGGCTTGGTTCAATGAGCATGGTTCAAAGCGGATGGTTCAATCTTTTGGTTCAACGTGGCGGTTCAATCGGCACTTGGTTCATCCATCACTCAGTTCAAGCATCTCAGTTCAACAACGTTGAACCATCGTTCCATTGAACCGTTGAACCATTTTGGTTCAATGGGCTAGGTTCAACGGGCTTGGTTCAAAGGAAGAAGTTCATCGGCCTTGTTCACTAAGTTCATCGGCTTTATTGCATTGTCCATCGGCCCAAAATGGTTGAACCTTTGAACTGTTGAACCATTTTGGTTCAACGGGTTTGGTTCAAGGGTATGTCCTTGGCCAAAGGGTAGTCTTCAAGTTCAAGTGCCCTAGCGGAGGGCAGACGCTTCAAAAGGAAGGAATTCGGGCACAGTTCTAAACAAAGCACAGACCCGGGCATAATTTCTGCGGACTTTTGTCTACGGGAAAATGTCCGCAGACAAAAGCCCACAAAAAATATACAAAGCAATGGACAGTCCGTGGGACCCGAGAAAACATCCGAAGGCACAAAACGACCCGTCGAAGGACCCCGAAGGGCAGATGCCCTTACAGGGGACTTTCAGCCCAAATTCAAAGGGACACTAAGTAAAGTCAGGAGGGTGCTAACACCAAGGAAGATAAGCCACAAAAGAAGCCATATGGACCCGATAGTGTTTTGACAGGGGCAAGGATGTCTCAGAGGCTGTCAAAATAAATAGAACAAGTTAGCCATTGGTTTTCAACCAATGACGGCCGTGTGAATGTCGACTTTCATGAAACGAAATGGCTATTTGTTTTCAATTGAGAGAGAGCTAACCAAGGGGCCAAAATGCAGCGACCTGCCAGAATGTTCGCCCCCGAGGGCCAAATGAGCCAGAAGAGACAAGAAAGAGAAAAGGATAAAGCGACAAGCATTGAACGAACAGGCAGTCAGTCCAAGTGGCAAGAGGAAGTGCCAATTTGAGAAGTGACTCCAATAGGTGGAATAGTGGTTGCAAGTAATCACTAAAAAATAGCAAACGGCGTGGCCCGTGCATTTAAAAGGGGACAAATCTCAATCTGTTGGTAGAGGAGAGGTGCAGTCTGTGCTTTGCATCAATGCTTGAATGCCAAAGTCAAATTCGGTGATTATACAGCATGATTCCAGCAGGCCTCTTCTAGAAAGATGACATCGACAACAGTGTTTTCCTCTTTCCAATGAAGGGACGCATAAGCCACTTGTAAAAAAGGAGCGCCAAATGGCTTCCTTGCTTCTCCTATATATTGAAAGACTTGTCATTTGTAAAAGAGATCTTCCACATTTTGTAAGGCGTAGCTTTGGCAAAATTTCACCTGGATCAATAAAACGCAATTTTTACCTCCATCTTGGATAGACATATCCGAGTATGTCTTGAGTGTTTATTTTTGTGTTCAGTCATTGTTTCTTGATGCTTTCACAGGTTCAACACCAACATACATGTTGTCTACAAGGTGCCATCTCTGCAGCTGACAGGAGAAGAGCAGTATTTGGGAGTGCAAAATAGAGGAAATTACAACATAAGTGTGTGTCTCACATCGCCTTTGGTGATCTCTATTTTCTGTATTTTTCATTAAGGCCTCCCTGCCAGTTTCTAGCAGCCTGGTCCTTCTGCCAAATGTGAAGTGTATGTATGCATTTGTCTGATTTCAAGAGTGGATGTGTGAAGGTCGAATTTATTTTGGTTCATCACCTCTTTAGAGTAGTTTGTTTTCCTGCATCTCTCTCCCTTTTCATCCCCCCATTATATATCTATATATATGTATGTATTTGCACTTGCTGGAACAAACACGATGCATCAAAGGGAGCTAGCCCTTATCTAGAGACTCTCCCCTCCAGCTTTGTCGGTCCCACAGGTGAGAGGGGAGTTTCCATAGTTGCGAGGAGAAGGTAGGAGCTCGACCTCCTGCCAAGGGTGCAATTTCCTGCGTCAACAACAAGTTTGAGTAGTTTTGCACCATAGATGGGATTGATTTGAATTTGACAGTTCTTTACAATCCTTAATAGAAAAAAGTCGCAGAATGCAAGAACAGGGCCTTGAAAGATATGGCTAACTATATGATTCACTCTAAGTCATTGGCACCTTAATATTAGGATGAAGCCATTAATTGTGCCTACTACATTTAGAATAGGGTTCCCTAAAAGGATTTAAAAGGTATAATTCCATTTTAAGCTTAGCACAACAAAAAACCCGAAATTGAGAATTTTAAGGTTTTCAGATCTCTAACTTTGGCATGCATACCAAAGAATAAATGCAAGGCTATGGAACCTCAGAGTAATCATTGCATCTTTGTAGGTTATTCAGATGATGTAAAAGGGTACCACCTTATTCATTCGACCACACATGAGTTATTTATTGAACTTTCAAGAGAGTCCCATAGACTCAACACTTGACACTTCTCCCACATCATTGGAATCACTTGGATTCGATTCAAATGATTCAAATCATCCTAAGCACATTCAAAGGTTAAGTACACTTCTTTCAGTTCTGATAGTGAAAGTAATTATGGGGATTAATTTTTATCTACATTTGGCCACACTTCAGAGGATGATGTTTATGTACCTAACTCATCCACTTCTAGTCCTCTTTGGGCTAGGCAGACATTGCAGAGCACATGTACATGGGTTGGGGATCCTTCAGATGATACATGGAAACATTTAGAGTTTTAGAGTAGGCCATATGCTTTTATGCCTTTGCTTCAGATCCACAAAGTTTTGAGAGGTATCATGTATTCCTTAGTGAGATTCAACCATGCATGAGTATAACTCATTAATTAGTTATCATACTTACAACTTGAAACTTCTTCCTAAGGGAAGAAATATAGTTTGATGTAGATGGATATATCAGACTAAGTATGCAACAGATGGGTCTATTGACAAGTTCAAGGCATGCTGGTTGCTAAGGGTTTCTCACAAGTTCCTAGCATCGACTACATAGAGACTTTTATACCATTCATCAAGATGAACTCAGTCAGACTCACACTTGTTATTGTTGTAGCCCATCATTGGGATGTTCATCAGATGGATGTGAAGAGTGCCTTTATTCATAGTGATCTTGAGGAGACGATTTACATGGAGTAGCCTCCAGGCTTTGTAGATGATTCTTCCTTTGTATGCAGAATCCAAAAATCCATCTACAACCTCAAATAGGCCCCTTAGGCTTGGTATGCCAAGATGGATTCCTTATTTTAGAAGGATTCACTAAATTCCATTTAGATCTGAATGTTTTATCTCTTGTAGAAAGATGATTGGCTCTTAATTTTTGTTCTTTATGTTGACAATATTTTGATCACTGGTAGCTCTTCTTCATCTATTGCAGTGGTGAAAAGGGTTCTTCAAGAAAATTTTTGCATGATAGACTTGGGATTGTTACACTACTTCATTGGGATTCACATTTATTAGTTCAACTCAAGGATTACTATTGCACAACCTAAGTATGCTCTCGATCTACTTGCTCAGTTTCACATGGCTGATTGTAAGCCAAATTTGACTCCCTTTCTATCTAGAGTCAAACTTGAGGTAGATTGTACTTCACCTCTGGTCAATGCTACCTTATATCAACAACTTGTGGGCAACATTATCTACTTGACACATACTAGACTTGACATATCATATGCAATGGGTCCAATCTCCAAATTCATGCAAGACCCCCATGAGCTACATTGGAAAGTAGTTAAGAGGATCTTGCATTACATTCAGGGCACACATAGATTCAAGATTCACTATAGAGCTGAGACTGACATTGACTTGATTTGCTATACTAACTCAAATTGGGTTGGTGACATTCGGAATCAAAAGTCCACTTCAGGTTACAGTTTCTCCATTGGTTCAGGACTGATTTGTTGGTCAAGCAAAAATCAAAATGTTATTTCTTTATCATCTATTGAGGTAGAGTACAATCCTAGCGCTGTCAATGCTGCAATTGCGACCATCTGGATTTAGAAGATTCTCATAAAGTTTGGTAACCAGTTCAAATGACCTACCATTATTTACTATGACAACTAGAATACCATTCAAATTTATAAGAAACTAGTCCAACATTAGTGGACTAAACACATAGAGATTCACATGAATTTCATCATAGAGATCATTCATAGGGACATCATTGATCTGAGATATTGCCAGATGACATAGTAAATTGTAGACATTTTCACCAAACCTTTCATAGAGAGAAAGTATTTTTGCTTGCGGGCTCTTCTTGAGGTTTGAAAAACTGCAACATCATCTTCTTTGGGCGCTTCTAACCTCCTAATTTTATGTCTCTCTTTTGGGATGAGAGTTTTTCATAGGTTTTCTCTTTTTTTCTACTTTAGGACATATTGCTTTCTACATGGGTACCTCATTAAGCCTAGTTGTCAGGACTCATTTTTTAACACTGCCTATCTAAGTTGTGCTTATGGCGGGGGAGAGGGGGGGACCCAGGGCGGGTGTTAGAGTAGGGGTTTTATTTTTTCTCATATTTATTTATTATGGGATTTTTACCTCATTTATATTTTTCCTACTTTCATGGGGAAGCTTGTTTATGTGTGCAACTTGATTGGGTGACTAGGAAGTAACTGCCTTGACTAATTATTTTGGGTATGGGAGTTACTCCTCTATTCTTGACCTTGTTGACCACCTTTTGTGGAGGAGTTACTATTATATGATAGGGGTATATTGACCACCTTTTGTGAAGGAGTCACTCAACACCCTCCTATTTTTACTTCTCACATTTGTGAGCTTTGTTAATGAAAGTTTGGATTTTGGCTCTTATCTTGTCTTGTGCAATATTATCACATTGTTGTTTCATTTTGATTTCAGATACTTTGTGGTATGCACCTACTTGGTTCGTATAGTCACTCCTCTTGTGCATTTGACATATTCGAAAACTAAACCCAACCCTGATATTTTGTATGTTCCATGTCAATTTTTTAAAGGTAAAGACATTTCATGTTAATATTTTTGATCTTATATTTAAGCTTCTAGTGATTTATATAAAGAAAACTTAGAACTTCTTTTTTGCATGAATTTGGTAAACAACATATTGTTGGATGTTTAATTTTCCATTATTTAAAACTTTTTGAGTACATAGTTTCTTTAATTAAAAAATTTATTTACAAGTATGGTCCTTGTCTACTTGGTTTTAGTGGCATTTTTTTTGGTTTTATGTCCTTTTTCAATAAAATAAATTTTATACTATGGTACACACTTTAAAGATCCATTTTATTAGAACATGTTGCATTTGTTTTGTAGAGAGAATCTTTCTCTTAGCACTTTATCCTATATGGAAGAAATAAGTTAGCAACTTGTTATTACACTATTTTTATTTGAGATATTCATTTATGTGGTTTGGGTTTCTAGTTTTATTTTATTGTTTGGTGATTGAAAACTCTAGATTTTGAATTGAAATTTATGAATGAATATTTCTTCCATTTAGTCATGTATTAAATTGCCATTGGAAATCTTCTTGGCAAAACTAGATTCATCATGCAGATTTTTTTTGTTTTTGACTCTTGAGAAAAATAACATGCATGTATCAGTTTTAAGAGTGCTCATTTACACATGAATGTGTAAATACTATTTATAATAAATGAACATTTGAAGGAACATTGAATATTTATATTTTCAATCCCAGTTGAGTTTTTTTTTATAACCAACTTTTTTGATTAGTGAAAGTGTTATTTGCAGTGCACCCAATGATCACATTTAATTGTCTGCTAGTTCATTCATATTGCATGTGTAGGTACATGTATCCATAAAAAATGTTAGAGAAAGTCTCATTGTGAAAAAAACATGTCTTGTAAAGATAAGCTGCATTGTTTTTCAAAGAGAAACATTCTCTTAACACCTTATTCTTTGGGAAAAAAAGTAGTAGCTTGATATTACACTTTTATATTTGAATATCTAGTTCTATGATTGGGGTTTCTAGTCTTTAGTTATTATATTTAGATTTATTTCCTTGTTTGGTGATTCAAAACACTAGATTTCTGCATGCAAGTCATGAATCTAACTTTATTCTATGTATCCATGAACTAAAGTGCCATTAGGATTCTTTTTGTTAATTTTATTGATAGTGAAATTTGTCAGGTAGATTTTTTGTGCTTGAGTTTTTTTGAACAATAAATGTATAAATTCCAAGATATGTTTATCTGCACATAAACATGACAATGCTCTTTTTATTAGATGAACATTAGAAGGGACATTGAATATTTACCTCTTCAATCATAGTTGATTTTTTTTGGTAATCGAGTTATCTGATCAATGCAAGTGCTATTTATAACACAATAAATAATTACGCATTTTAATTTATATTACATGCATAGGCACATGTATCAATACACAATGTTACAAGAAGGCTCATTATGTAAATAAATGTCTGAGTGTCATGATTTTAATGCATAATGTATATAACATACCAAGATCTAGCTACAAACAATATGATGTCATTGTAGTTTGATCATCTCTATGTAATAATTTATATAAATAGTTGATTACATTGTTTCAAAGCTTGAAATAAATGTATGGGATACACAAGAGGATATATAAACATCAAACAAGAAGTCATTGACATTATAATTGAATGCATGGTCTCTTACAAGGTGTTATTGTACCAATACTAATTCAATGTTATTTTGCACTTGTTGATTGCTTAAAAGTATAAAATTTAATGAAAAAATGAAGATATGAAAGAGAAATATATAATATCAAGGCAATAACATTTTTTTTTGTAGAATAAGGTAGTAGGAGAAGGATCCTTGCTACAAAATTAAAGCAATGTGTTGTGAGAAAATGTAAACAATAAATAATATGAGAACATATAATTGAAAAGCAAATTCAATGACATAAAATGTAGGTGGTGTAGCAAAAATAATTTGTGTTGGTCCCCAAAAATGTCACTCATTTTTGGAACAACATATGAGCTATCTTGGTCCTACATGACCAAAACTTCTCTCTTCCCTTCTCAAAATTTGTTCTAAGCTTTCAAATTCTTTTTTTTTTCAAGATTTTCAAAAATCTACAGACTCTGCAGGATTGAATCTAAGGACTCTACAGGAAGAAAATCTACGGACTCTGCAGGCCAAGTTCTACGGGCTTCACAGGTTGATTTTTATGGACTCTGGAGGAAAGAAGCAAGCTCTCAAAAGAACAAGTTTCTAGCACTTAGTCATTTCCAGGATTGGTTCAGTGCCTCGATTCAATCAAAGGATTTCAATCAGCAAATGATAAAGGACTTAGGCTTGAACCATTGAACTTTGAACCACTTTGGTTCAAAGGTTCAATGGGTTCAACGACTAAGTTGGTTCAACGCGCTTGGTGCAAAAGAACAAAGGACTTAGCCAAATAATGAAGAATGAACCGTTGAACCAAAGTTGGTTCAATCGAAAGGTTCAAGGGGCTGCCCCAAAGCGAAAAAGGCAAGTGCCCTTGCAGAGGACAGGTAGCATTGGCTCAAAAGTTCAAAGGCGGCCTTAGTCAAAGGAAAAGCGGCACACAAGTGGTTTAATGGATGGTTCAACCAAGGAGCGAAGAAGCGATTGAACCAAGGAGCGATAAAACAAAGAGATAGAATGAACCAATGAACCGATGAACTTTTAGTGGTTCAACGGGTTCAAGGTTCAACATGGTTCAAGCAGCTGGCGACCATTGACGGCCCCTCAGACGTCAAATTTAAAGTAAGGGAAAAGCCGAAGAAATTTCAAGGTGTGATGGGCCCACGAACGTCAAAATTTACACCAAGGAAAGCAGTTCCGCGGAGGGCACCAAGTAGCCAATGCAGAGGTATCTGACATATTTTTTTTAAAGGCAACAAAACGTGTTGCGTATCCCTTACAGAGCTCGGCGAAAGCCGACAAGTGTCATCATCTGTGATGAATCTGAATGAGTCCCGAATGCTTCTGTATTGTTGCTAAAGAGAGCAAAAGCCAACATATGTTCTCTTCCATAGGACCTTCAAAGGATGCCTAAAGCTTCTATAAACTCAGCGGATGCTGCCATGTGTCATGCCTATTTTAGCAGTGAAACGCGCCACATGTCACTTATTGAAATCATAAGAAAGACCAAGTGCAGAAATGGACAAAGCATCCAAGTGGCGAAAGGAGGTGTCGACTCAAGGAGTTACTCCAGTAGGTGATACATTGTCTGTGAATTGATCATTAGGAGGCGCAAATGACAAACGGTGCGGCCCACGATTTCTCATATGATGTTTAAGTGGCATGCTCTTCCCAATGATGGGAACGCGCATATGTCATTTGTGAAAAGGGCACAAAAAGGCCTCCTTTCTTCCCCTATTTATTGTAATCTCTCATTTGTTACAAGGGAGATTTTTCCTTTACTAGAAGCGAAACTCTGCCCATTTTGAAAGAAGAAGACTGAGACTTTGAGCTCAGATTGTAATTTCATTTTCATTTTTATCTGAATGAGAAAGTAGGTTGTTTACAGACTTTGTGTTGTTTTGGCTTGTATCGTTTTAGGAGATCATTCTTATGTCTGTCTTCTGAAGGTGTTCTTATTCATTTAATTTGGCAAGCAGAATTAGTGAAGGTAAAAAGGGAAGTGTCCTGAAAATGACTGAGAAAACTTTGTGCTTTCACCATTGTTTTTAGTCTGTGTTTTTTTTTTTATGTGTTGAGGATTTTGGGACGACTTTGTGCCCCCATTATCCTTTTTGTTATACTCTTTGGGCAGTTGAAGTGGAGACTTTGCACTCTATTTCATCCTGTTGTTACTATGCCCTTTTGATCACCGATTATTTCACTATCTAAAAGAAACTCTTGTTGTTTCCTATAAGGACACTTTTGAAAGAAGAGAAGTGCTTTCAGCATTTATAGCTAGGATTTTCTCCTTTATCTGTGTGCATCATCTCTGAAAGAAGAGAGATGGATGGTTTGTCCCACCCCTGTGTCTTACTTTCTGCTTATTTATATTGTATATAGCTCCACATATTTAATAGGGAACCTCCCCTTTATGGGAGGAGAGATTTGTCTCCAATTGATGTAGTAAAGCTACACACCAAGACGACCCATCTCCATATGCTGTGGTGATAGGAACTATTTTGGTCACCAGTTAGCTAGCTGACAAAATATTCACCCAACAGTTTTTGGCGACTCTATTGGAGAAGAGCGCGTAGTTTGAAGTCTCAAACTTCAAGTTGAAGCAGATCCTACTATTTTCCATTTTTTGTTCTGTAATCTGGAAACTCCATGTTATACCAGAGGCCAAAAATTCCAAGGTGTTATTAACCCTGCTTTTGAGTTGGTGCAGCAGAGTAATTTTGAGTTATTTTCTCCATAACCACACCTTAGACAAACTAGGAGTCTTCCTCCTAGCCCTACAGGGCCACCAACACAAGGTAGAGCTTCTTTTTCTACTGCTAGCCAAGCTTTGCCTATCTGCACTCCACCTGGATTAGTTATCTCACTTTTACATAGTCAAATCATGGCTCAAGGCCCCTGAGGTAATTCTTTCGATCCACTAAATTTGACTCCACCTCTGCATGAGCTTCCACGTAGTTCAAAGAAAAATTTCCCCAAATTCTTTGATGATGGGAAGGTTCATCTTGATGAACACATTGCAGCTTTCAGCATAGTCTGCGGTGTAATAGGGGTGGAATTTGAAGACATAGCGGTCAGGCTATTCGTAGAGACACTACAAAGCAATGTTGTAGATTAGTTCTACCACCTGTAGGTTGGATCAATGACTGACTGAGACACCCTGAAAGACAAATTTGAAGCCAGATTCAAGCCTGCAGAAGATGCACATGCCTTGCTGGCCTAACTCACTCAGATGAAGAAAGAGGCTCATGAGCCTATGAGGGATTTTATTGCCAAGTTCGACAAGTTGAGGCACATAATTCCCATGGTCACCCAGTTGATGCCTCATAACCTCAAATGCTTCTTCATCAATTCACAATTTTTTGAAGTAGGTTTCTTGCTGAGACGGGCTAGACACATAGACCTTACTGTTGCTCAGGACTTGGCTACTGAGGTAGAAGATAACCTTATCTTGGCAGAAAAGATAAGGAGAGACCCTAATAAAGGTAAATCCTCTTCATCTTCTGAGTATTCACCTATAGTCACCACTGACCCAATGGTATAAAAGCTAGCAAATGAAATGCTAGCTCTCAGAAAGCAAATGGCACAAGGAATGTCATTTGCTCTTGCATACAGAGATATGCCCAGGAGGACATTTAGAATCAGGCGTACCAAGGAAATATTGCCAGGAATTAGGGATAGCAAAATCGCCTTCCCCCTCCATAGAGGAACCTCGCCTTTGAAGTGCCTCCAAACAACTCGACAGTCAGATATCTAGAAGTTGAAGCTGATTTCTCATTCCAGCGCGAGTTAAATCCTTAAGATGATGCTAATCTCTTCACTGAGGAAGAAGAATAATTAGCTAGTGACTCCCATATTGGTTTTTTGAACTATCAGGATGAACCCAGGTGTGAAGGCAATGTAGCTGAAGGGTCATATGTTGTATTCACCCGGTCCAAGAATCAATCAGCTCAACAAGCTGATAAGGAGAAAGCAGAAGAGTAACCTCAACCAACAGTTTTAATTGCTAAGCGGGGATCCACTCTTTCTTTCCAGCCAAAGGACTCGGTGATTTCAAAAAAGGTAAATACCCCAAATGCCCCTATGCCTTCTACTTCAATTTCACAGTCCAGTCCTCTCCCTTCCAAAAATTAAAAGGATGAACTCCCATCCTCTGTTCCTAGCTCATTCTAGACATTTGATATCGTTGACCATATAAAGAGAACCAAAGTTCAAATGTTTGAATTTGAGTTTCTACAGTCTCATCCCAAGTAATTAGACTGACTGGTTCAATGTGTTAAACACCAAAACGTCCCTGTTGAACAAGTAATTTCCAAAGTGACACATGATCCTGCCAGGAATGCACCTACCAGGAACAACCTTGTCACTACTCCCCTTGCTGCTCCTGGCAGGATTAAACCTTTTTATGTCTCATTACTGATAAATGAACATCAGCTGAATAATTGCATCATTGATTCTAGAGCTTCAGACAATGTCATGCCTGCTAGAGTGGCCAAATCCCTTGACCTCACATTGACCAAAACTTTTGGTAGATGCTTCTCCATGGAGAAAAAGCAAGTACCTTTGCTGAGACAAATCAAAGATGCCCAATTTGCATTTGTTGCCTTTTCAGACTAAAGAATCAAGATGACTATCTTGGTAGCAGACGTCCCAGCATCATATGGCATCTTTTTCGAGCAGAATTTTTACAGGGATGTTGGTGGTGAATTAAGCATGGATTTATTAGAGGCGAGGATTCCATTCAAAGGTGTTATGAAGAGGTTGCTCCCTGAGAAGGAAGTGAAATATGTTGTTACCCAGACCTCAACACCTAAATCTCAAATTATGTTTGAGTCTTCAGGCATGGGTAACTACTTTCTGTACACGAATGGAGTTCATGAGACATCAGATGAAGCTCCTACAAATGACAGCCCAGAAATGCAGTCAGCTAGAATAGCAGAGGAATTGGCTGAGCACAAGGCAAGTGTAGAAGTTTCTCCACCCCTGGATGAAGAAGAATTCGAAAGGAAATCAGGATCAAATGAGGTATGCATTCTTGAATTTGATGGCAGCTGCTCTTCCATTGGTTCAGGATCTGAGGTGGTGTTAATATCTCCTCAAGGAGATATTTTTCCCTCATCTTATAAATTGCAATTCAGCAACACAAATAACACAGCTAAATATGAGTCTATGCTGCTTGGATTGAGAGCCGCTCGAGACAAAGGCATCAAGCTCCTTCATGCTAAAGGAGATGCCGAACTAGTGGTTTGTCAGGTGAGAAACCTGTATCAAACTAAGAATGAAATATTACGTCATTACCGCAATTTGGTCTGGGACCAGCTTGAAGACTTTGATGCTTTCAGCATCTCTGCAGTTCTCGGAGAATTAAATGATCGGGTAGATGCATTGGCTATTTTAGCTACTCTCTTAGTCCCCCACCTAGATTTCAAAGGAGATAAGTACACGATTGAGCTGGTCTTTCAGCCAAGTGTACTTGACAATGCCAATCATTGGCAGGTATTTAACAATGATAGCCAAATCATTGCCTTCCTAGAGCAAAAAGACAGCTTTGAACGGCTACATTTTGAAGGCAGTGAACCTCAAAAATATGAAACAACTCCTAAATCAAATGCAGACATAGGTGAGGAGTTCTTGCAATTGAAAGGGAATAAGATCCCTAAAGGCCTAGTTTCCCTTGAAAAGCTGTTTGATAAGCATGATAGATTCATCAAACATCAGCTAATGGATTCAAGTTCATCTCAGGAGTTTGATCAAATAAATTTGGGAACCAAAGAATACCCCAAGATGGTGAACATTGAGAAATATTGTACTCTTATAGAGCGTTACAAGTTTATCTCTTTGCTCAAAGAATACATGGATGTCCTAGCATATTCATACGCTAACTTGAAATCACTCTGGCCTGATGAAATCTGACACAACATCCCTCTCAAGGTTGATTCAACACCTTACAGGTAAAAGACCAGTTATTATAATCCAAAAATATCAGGTACCATTTTATCTGAGATACAAAAAATGTTAAATGCCAAGATAATCTTCTCAATCCATCATTCTACATGGATTGCCAATATAGTGCCTATAAAAAAGAAAAATGGTGAAATTTGCCTTTGTGTGGATTTTATGAATTTGAATCAGGCATCCTTGAAGGATAATTATTCTTTGCCAATCATGGATCAAGTGCTGCAGACAGTGATAGGGTCAGAGATGTTATCAATGCTAGATGGCTTCTCAAGATGTAATCAGGTCGAAGTTGGTGAAGCAGACCAGCATAAGACTGCTTTCACCACACCTTGGGGCACATTTGCGTATGAAAAGATGCCTTTTGGTTTGATAAATGTTGGCACCACCTTCCAAAGAGCAATAGACCTTGCCTTCAAGAATGAGATGGGTAAGTTCATCGTAGTTTATCTTGATGACTTGGCTGTCTTCTCTAAGCATCACACAGATCATGTGAACCATTTGCAGCAAGTGCTGGAACGCTACCGTCAAAATGGCATTTTCTTAAACCCCAAGAAGTCAGTTTTCAGAGTAACGAAGGGGAAATTTCTCATACACATTGTTTCCAAAGGAGGCATAAATATTGACTTAGATAGAGTCAAGTCTATTCAAGAATTTTCCTTTCCCACAAGCAAGACTGTTGTTCACTCTTTCTTTGGAAAGGTGAATTTATTACATAGATTCATCTCCAAATTTGTCGAGAAGACCAGGCACATTGTAAACATGATGAAAGAAAATGCTACCTTCAGCTGGACTGAAGAAGGCAAGTCAACTTTTAAAGATATCAAGACTGCCATTGCCTATGCCCCAATTCTGGCTTCTCCAGACTATAGCAAAGAATTCACCATTTACAGCTATGCTTCAGAACATACGCTTTCAAAAATTCTAATTCAATAGAATAAAAAAGGCATGGAATCTCCCATTTCCTTCATGAGCTGCCCTCTCAAAGCTCATGAAATGAAGTACTAAAATATGGAGAAGCACGCTTACACAGTGGTGAAGGCCGTGAAACATTTTCATTTCTACATCCTCAATTCTCAAGTTACTGCCTTGGTCCCTGACACCACAGTGAAATCTATACTGACTCAGCAGGAGTTTGGGATGAAAAGAGGCAATTGGGTTGCAAAGATCCAGGAGTTCAATCTGATCATCAAGCCAACAAAGCTGGTATGGGGAAAAGGGCTATGCCAACTAATTGCTGATAACAAGCCAAGAGGAACAGAGCATGAAAAACCAGAAGTGGATGAGGATGACACACCAACAGTCCTCTTTGTCTCCACCATGAATTTGTGGTACTCAAGTATTGCTCATTTTTTCACTTATGGTGAATGTCCTACAAACCTATCTTATAAAGAAAAGATAACCATCACACTGAAAGCTGCTAATTTTGTCCTCTGGGACAATGGCCTATACAAGAGAAGCCTTGATGGAATGTTTCTTCGCTGTGTAGACAAGGAGCAGCTAAGCCGCCTTCTGAAGTCCTTCCACAATTCGGCCTATGGAGGACATTTTTCTACCCCTGTGACTGCCCATAAGATCCTACGAGCTAGGTACTATTGGCCGACTCTATTTCAAAATGCATACAAGTGGGTCAGGGGATGTGAACTGTGCCAACAGTTTGTTGGAAGGCCTAAGCTAGCTGCTCTGCCTCTCGAACCAGTGGTCATTGAGGCTGTAAACCCACCGTCAAGTGTTGGACATGATTATGTCCTTACAGCAACAGACTACTTCACTAAATGGGTGGAAGCGGTTCCAACCAAACATGCTACTTCTGAAGTAGTATGCAATTTCCTCAAAGAGAACATCATGTCCAGGTTTGGGGTCCTAGTCAAAATTGTCACTGAAAATGCGGCCTGTTTCACTTCTCAGGAGATTACTCAATTCTGCTTCTGCTATGGAATTACACTCTCTCACTCCTCTGATTACTTTCCACAAGGGAATGGACAGGCTAAGTCAAGCAATAAAAATTTGGTGACTATCATCAAGAAGCTGGTGGATGACAACCAAAAAACTTGGCATAAGGCATTGGTTGATGCTCTGTGGGCAGATAGAATTACACCAAAAAAAGCAATTGGTATGTCTCCCTTCCAACTTCTGTATGGTGTCAATGCTGAGATACCAATCACCTTAGAATTGCTAGCATTGAAATTGGCTAAGGCGATTGAAGATCAAACGTATGAGAGCTCACTTGAGAAGAGGATCATGTGCCTTGCTGAGCTAAATGAGCAGAGAACTACAGTGGTGGACCGAATTGCCATCCATCAAAGCCTGGTGAAGAAGCTCTTCGACCAGAAAGTAAAGAATCACGATTTCTAGGTTAGAGATCAAGTCCTGTTGTGGGACAAGAGAAGAGAACCAAAGGGGATGCACGAAAAGTTTGATTTCCTATGGAGGGGCCCTTTTATTATTCATCAGCTCAATGGTAAAAATAGTTTCCTATTGAAGTATCAAGATGGCACTCTCTTTTCTCTACCTCACAATGGGCAACATCTGAAGCACTTAAACTCTTGAAGTATCGGATGAGTTTCCCCTGTACATATGTGTATTTGTATAGTCTTTTGTTTCTATTTTGTTCTTTTGTTTTCATTTTTTTGGAGCCTTTCTTTTTGGGTAGCATGACTCTGTAGCCCAATGGCACGATTCTAAGGCACTGGAGATTCTGGATTCTACTCCCTTCAATCAAATTTTGCAATAGAAAGAAGTTCCCCAATTGGAGCCAGCTGTTGGTCCCCAAAAATGTCACTCATTTTTGAAACAACATATGAGCTATCTTGGTCCTATAGGACCAAAACTTCTCTCTTCCCTTCTCAAAATTTGTTCTAAGCTTTCAAATTCCTTTTTTTTAAAGCTTTCCAGAAATCTACGGACTCTGCAGGCTTGAATCTACGGACTTTGCAGGAAGAAAATCTACGAACTCTGTAGACCAAGTTCTATGGGCTTCACAGGTTGATTTCTACGGATTCTGTAGGGAAGAAGAAAGCTCTCAAAAGAACAAGTTTCCAGCACTTAGTCATTTCCAAGATTGGTTCAACGCCTCAGTTCAATCAAAGGATTTCAATCGGCAAATGATAAAGGACTTAGGCTTGAACCATTGAACTTTAAACCACTTTGGTTCAAAGGTTCAATGGGTTCAACGACCAAGTTGGTTCAACGCGCTTGGTGCAAAAGAACAAATGACTTAGCCAAATAACAAAAAATGAACCGTTGAACCAAAGTTGGTTCAATCGAAAGGTTCAAGGGGCTGCCCCAAAGCAAAAAAGGCAAGTGCCCTTGCAGAGGGTAGGCAACATTGGTTCAAAAGTTCAAAGGTGGCCTCAGTCAAAGGAAAAGCAGCACATAAGTGATTCAACGGATGGTTCAACCAAGGAGCGAAGAAGTGATTGAACCAAGGAGCGATAAAATAAAGAGACAGAATGAACCAATGAATCGACAAGCAGCTGGCAACCATTGACGGCCCCTCAGATGTCAAATTTAAAGTAAGGGAAAAGCCGAAGAAATTTCAAGGTGTGACAAGCCCGACAACGTCAAAATTTACACCAGGGAAAATAGATCCGTGGAGGGCACCAAGTAGCCAATGTGGAGGTCTCTGACATGTTTTCTCTAAAGGTAGCAGAACGTACCGCATATTCTTTACAAAGCTCGGTGGAAGCTGACAAGTGTCATCATCCGTGATGAATCTGAATGAGTCCTGAATGCTTCTGTATTGTTGCTAAAGAAAGCAGAAGCTGACACATGTCCTCTTTCACAGGACCTTCAGAGGATGCCTAAAGCTTTTATAAACTCAGTGGATGTTGCCACGTGTCCTGCCTATTTCAGTAGCGAAACACGCCACATGTCACTTATTGAAATCAGAAGAAAGACCAAGTGTAGAAAAGGACAAAGCATCCAAGTGGTGAAAGGAGGTGTCGACTCAAGGAGTTACTCCAGTAGGTGATACAGTGTCTGTAAATTGATCATTAGGAGGCGCAAACAACAAACGACGTGGCCCACAATTTCTCATATGATGTTTAAGCGGCGTGCTCTTCCCAATGATGGGAATGCGCATGGGTCATTTGTGAAAAGGGTGCCAAAAGGCCTCCTTTCTTCCCCTATTTATTGTAATATCTCATTTGTTATAAGGGAGATTTTCCCCTTACCAGAAGCAAAACTCTGCCCATTTTGAAAGAAAAAAACTAAGACTTTGAGCTCAGATTGTAATTTCATTTTCATTTTTATCTGAATGAGAAAGCAGGTTGTTTACAGACTTTGTGATGTTTTGGCTTGTATCATTTTAGGAGATCATTCTTACGTCTATCTTCTGAAAGTGTTCTGATTCATTTAATTTGGCAAGTAGAATTAGTGAAGGTAAAAAGGGAGGTGTCCTGAAAATGACTGTGAGAAGACTTTGTGCTTTCACCATTGTTTTCAGTCTGTGTTTTTCCTTTCTTTCTGTGTTGAGGATTCTGGGATGACTTTGTGCCCCCATTATCCTTTTTGTTATACTCTTTGGGCAGTTGAGGTGGAGACTTTGCGCTCTATTTCATCCTGCTGTTAGTAAGCCCTTTTGATCAACGATTATTTCACTATCTGAAAGAAACTCTTGCTGTTTCTTGTAAGGACACTTCTGAAAGAAGAGAAGTACCTTCAATGTTTATAGCTAGGATTTTCTCCTTCGTTTGTGTGTATCATCTCTGAAAGAAGAGAGATGGATGGTTTGTCCCACCCCTGTGTCTTAATTTCTACTTATTTATATTGTATATAGCTCCGCATATTTAATAGGGAACCTCTCTTTGATGAGAGGAGAGATTTGTCTCTGGTTGATGTAGTAAAGCTGCACACCAGGACGACCCATCTCCCTATGCTGTGGTGATAGGAACTATTTTGGTCACTAGTTGGCCAAAAAAATATTCACCCAACAATTTGCATAAAATAATAGCTTCAACAATGACAAGTTTTATTTTTTCTAATTGGACTCTAACAGATGCATGAGAAAAATGAATCTGCACAATGAATAATTCTATATCATAAATTAAAATGACCAATAGATTGAGAAAACGAACTCTAACTCTTAAAAATTCTATATCATAAATTAAAATAGTCAATATATGAATCTTTTAAAATAATGAATATTCTAAAAGCAAATTTTGAAATACTTATAAAAATGGGTAAATAATGTTTGATAAAGAAGCAACTAAAGGTTAGGAATTAGAAATTGTTTGATTGTGAAATGATTTTAAGATTCTTTGAATCTATAGCAGTTTTGAAATAATCTTACATGTGCATATTTAAAACTTGTTAAAATAAAATCTAAATATTTTAGATATTTATAGATCTTATAAAATTTAAAAAATTGCTTAAATTAAAATAAGCTTTCTATAAAAAGGAAATTCATAATTATCAAAGAAATTTAACATCTTACCTAGAGCCAATTTGAGTAGTGTGTGAAATGTACCAAATAAAATCATTAAACTAGAAAACAAATTCATTTTTATTCTGCAAAAGATAATAAATGCCTATCATGTGAGACTAAGATGATGTATGGCATGCATGATTTTGGTGGGACACAAATATTTGAATATGTTCTTTCCTAAGTTTAATAATGATTCTTTTATGATTCCAGTCATTTCAATCATAAACATATATACATTTGATAGATTCGATTACATTAGTATATTTTTGAAATATGCAAATGTTTCAATAATATTTCAAATTCTGTGATCAACCATAATACAAATAAATAAATTAAAACATAATAATAATAAAAAAAAATGAAAGTTCATTAGTCATTTGTTGGTATATCATGATATATGAATATTAAAAAATTAGTTTTCATCTTAAAAACCAATATATTTAGTTCCTTTACCTCTTTGATATTAGTTAAAATTACAGAGATCTCATTGATTACAACACGAATAATGTGTTTACATAAAAAATAATACTAACAAGATGAATATATGACCATGAAACCAAAGAGACATATGACTATATAATATATTATGAACATACTCAGTATATATATTCGATCTTAGTCAATATAAAACTTAAGAAAATAATTGAAAATAAAATTAAATTTAACCAAACAATTACCATGATGCTAAATTTATCCAAAATTGATTGAAAATAGTAAAAACCAAGAAAAACTATAATCTAAAATAAATTCTATTAAAGTATTAAGTTCCATGTGAACAAAATGATCTTTTCAAAGCTAAACTCCATTAAATAACAAAGACTATCAAAATTGAATCATTTACAAAATGAGCAATGAAATTAATGTCATATAACACAAAAAATTATTTGATCAAATATCTCAAAACAACTAAATTTAAGCAAACAAATGACACTAAAATATAAAAAGCCTACTGAAAGCTAGTAAATATTGTAAATATTCAATTCAATATTATTAAACAAAGTGAAGATTATATAGAGGCATTGAACTCCTACAACCTAAGAGTCAATTCATATCTCAAATAATTAAAAAATCCTTAATTTATAAGGGCGAGTCGTTATCACAACTCATTATACATTTTAAAACTCACAATAATTAATATATCACATATTAATAATCCTAACACTCCCAACCTTTAGTGTGGATAGAAAGACAATAATTACATCACACGTATTAGGAACAAATATGTACATCAACATATACATATATGTTCATAAACAAATTAGATATGCACTTTGAATCTAGTATAATTTAGATATATAAACACAAGTGTTCATACTTTCACTTCGAGTGAGTTTTTGGCTTCTTGCCGATATATCACTTACATCTCTATTTCTAATGATAACTTACATACGCAAACAAAATTTTTCACTCTTTCACTTTCAATGAGTGTTAGGGTTCTCATCAAAATATGATTTATGAAATACTTACACAAAAAAGTATATACACTTATATTTATAGTGAGTGTTATGTTTCTCACTAATTTTTTTATTTTTAACCTCTATCTTTGATTGTTTCCCCTTAATGACGAACAACATAAATGATAGCCACTACACTAATTATTATTCTCATGAAATTAAAACTCTATTAAATTATTATTAAAAATAGAAAAAAAAAATGGATGTAAATTTAAGGCCATGAAAATGTAATACTAATAAATAAAAGATATGAAAACAATAAATGAAAATGTTTACCCATAAAAAACCCATTACTTGTAATTAAAAAAAAGCTTCTAAGAATTGGACTCTTACCTTATTGATAGAGGGAAAATATATAGAAGGGATCCATATATATGAGAGTACTTTAATAATCCACCCTTTTGAGAGGAACACTATTACAATTATGGAAAAATTAATACAATTTTATGATTTTGTATATGGATAGAATTAGATCATATGTTTAGTTTCACACTGCTAAATTTAACAATCACACATGAGCTTTACCCACAAAAAATAAAAAATAAAATAAAATCTCATACCTACACAAAACATCATTAAAATCCACTAATTTCAAAAGTTTTAAAAATAACAATCATGAAATCCATGTTAAATTTAAAAAATGTCTATAAGATAGTGAAGGAGAAAGAGAGATCTTAAGTACTTGTCATGTTTGGGTTTGATTAAGGTTTTATATGTCATACCATTATTAATTATCTAGGCTATGTGGGACTATTAATATGCCTCTACATTTAATGTTTTCTCACCTTGGGCTTCCATCATTTGGGTAGTTTTTTCCCTTATTTAATGCACTCTTTAGGAGCTTGTATCATTTGATACAGTTTAGTCATGAAGAAGTAATCATGACATTGAAGTGGGTACACAAGTTTGTTCTAAAAGTATAAGGTAATGTACCCCTTATTCAAGATTATCCTCTTGTTATTTTACTAGATTTTTCTACTTTTGATAGTGATTTTTAGTGGCTTGAAACTCATATTGTTATAGGATAGTTTTTGGGTCATATCTCGATTGAATCCATGCATCGAAGCTAGGTGAAAAATAATTAGATACCCCATGGCATCAATATTTTGGGTATTTAAAATATGATTAAGGGTTTCTTCATTTTCAAGTTTTAAAACCCTAATCACTATGCCACCATCCATAAGCATGTCCCAATGTATATGAAAATTTCCCTGCTTATTTTATCTCTCTTGGACCCGATATTTTGTCATTTCAAACAAAACCAAACTAAAGGTCCTTGTCTAGATAGAATTTATAGGTTAACATATGCATTTTTGGCCTTTTATGGATAAACTGGTCAAAACCTTAGGATAATTTGTTTATTTTGAATTTGACCATTTCTTTATTACTTATCCTCAATGACAAGTCTATGTAGAGGTTGACCTCTCTCAAAACCTCTGTGAGACCCTTGATATTTAGATAGGTGGTCAACATTTAACTTGGATGATTTAATACATCAACCTTTAAAATACTTATTTTTTATGCCAATATTTAGACCACATGATTAAAGACTACATGGATGCCTCAAATCCTCCACCCAAAGCGGCTCAAGAACCCTCTTGCCCTATGGTATGGGTGAATGATGGTTGGCAAGTGGTGGATCGAAAAAACAATTAGAATATCAATGCCTCTAAATCCCTTATTGGAAACAATAAGTTTGATTCTTCTACTAATACGGTCACACCACCACCTCCGAATCAATCCCAACCTACACAAACTCCTCCACCCAACCCTAGTCCAACTATGGCAAGTGTTCCCTAGGTTTTTAATGCAATTTTGAAACCACAAGAATCAATGACTTCTTAGTTATCTTTATTCTATACACAATACAAAGACATAAATGACTATTGTCCCAAATACAAACCCATGAGAAAACTCTCCCTCTCTATGTCGACAAGTAACTCATCATTCAAGGAGTCCCTCTCTTGACAGTGAAGAAAATGAGTTTTCTCAACCTAAGAAGCGACCTCTTATACTTATGTATTTTCTCACAAATATACATCAACATACTTTCTTAAGCAACCACTTTATAGCATTGTAAGGACAAGAGGGAAAAACCATGAACCTTGATGGTTTCCAATGAATGATTTATCTTGGAATGTTTATGGTTTAACTAATCAAACATGCAAGTACTTGATGTGGGAAAAATATCATACATTTTTAGATATGAGTATCATGTGTCTGGAAGAAGTTAAAATAAATGGTTTCTCCCTCCAGATGGTAATTAAAGTCATCTGGCCCAATGTTACTTGTCATATGTCTCAACATGAGGTAGGACGTGGTGGCATAATCACTATGATTATGCCACTCTATGCTTATTTTATGATTTATTGGGGAGTGGACCCATCTATCTATGCCCTTTGATTGGTTTTTTTAATTTTGATGGGTGGATTCTTAGTCTTATAAATATTTATGCTTCCAATGATTTTGTTGAAAGGACATCTTTTTGGAGGTGGCTGGAAGATTCTATTCTCATGGCCCACTAGATTGCCTGTGGGGACTTTAATATGATTTGATTAGTAGAAGACAAATAAGGGGTTCTTCTAATGTGATGGTGTGCTAGTGAAAGAGAAGCTTGGTTTTTTTTTCACAATAAACTTGGCATGTTTGAATCAAATCACCAATGTAGACATTCCTTCCCTACAACTTGGTTCACTTGGTCAAAATTTCACCAAGGAAATAAAGGAATGCTTAAGGGACTAGATAGGCCCTTCTCTTAGACCAAAATATTTTCTCTTTTTCTCAAAAGTTTGATCAACCTATGAGTGTAATCTTAGACATTCATCTCTCTGATCATCAATCCATCAAATTTTCTATGTAATGGTCTACCCCTCCCACCAAAATTTATAATATCAAGTTTTATATGAATACTTCCCACTTGAAACATACTCAAACCCTTGTCTACATCAAGATAGTTTGTAATATTTTTCCTTGTCTTGTTAGGTACACTAGGTGTATTTATTGGTGGGAAGCAACCATTTCCCATACTACCACCTTTCTTTATTTTTTTGGTAAACAGTTGGCTTTAATCATAAAGAGGGTAAATTTAGCCTCTGTGAAAGAATACAATTATGTTTCTCAAGTGATATGACAAAACCCCCTAGATAAGTCTCTTAAAAAACCAAGTGGCATCTTTAAGACATCAAATTAAGCTTGTTGAACTTCACCAAACCCATGGAGCTCAAATACGATCTCGAATTCACTGACTCAAAATTTGTGATAGAGTATCTAAGGAATTCTTTAGGAAATTGATGGATCACAATGTTGCTACACAAATAAAATATATTATGGATGTTGGTGAGCATTTAACTAGTCTCCCAAATATCCTTCAAGCTTTTTTGAAACATTATAAATAAGTGTTTCAAGCTCAACCATCCTTAGAGGCTCAAAGAGTGGTTTTGAAAAAAATCCTTTATGTTATTCCTTTCAAGCTTTCCCCACATGAAAGGGTGGATTATGACAAACCCTTATCCATAATGGAACTTAATCAAGTTATGATGAAAATGGCTCAGTATAAGGCTCCAAAAAGTGATGGTTTTTCTTACGAGTTCTACCAATCCCTATGGGACTGTATAAGACCTTATTTGCACAAAGCCTATTTGTAAGTTCTTTCCAAAGGTTCTCTAAGTAATTTTATCAACATGTACAATATTAAATTCATTCCCAAGAGTGGGGATCCTAATATTGCCTCCAACTAGAGGCTTATTACTCTTTTGAATGTCTTTTATAAGATTATAGCTAAGGCTCTGGCTCTTATGATTGGATATTTGCTTCCCTTAATTATTCAATTTGAGAAAATTGGATTCATTCAAGGTTGTTACATCTTGAACAAAATCCTTGTAGTTTGTGAAGGTATGGAATAGGCTCAAGCTTCCAAGTGAAATGATTTATTCATCAAAACTGACTTTAAGAAGGCTTATGATAAGATAGAATGGCCCTTTACCTTAGCCATGCTTCAAGTAAAAGGCTTTATTCATCAAAACTGACTTTGAAAAGGCTTATGATAGGATATAATGGACATTTATCTTAGCCATGATTTAAGTTTTAAGGTTTGGTCCCAAACTCATTCTCTTTCTTAAGCTCTTTTTTAGGATGCCTCTATTTTGAGAACTATCAATGGCCATCCATATGATATATTTAGCTTGTTTTGCTCTATCAGACAAGGTTTCCCTCTTTCCCCATCTCTTTATGTTACTTTTATCGAGGGATTTGGCTACTTGTCAAGAGACTTTACTTGTAGATGGATTATCAAAGTCATAAGCCTCCCTATTGCTCCTTAAAAGTTTGTTAATGGAAATTTTGTTAATGATTCATTTCTCATGCTTCAAGAGGACAAAGAGGTTTTTAGAATTCCATGGAATTTCTCCAAACCTTTTTTCTTAGCTTTTGTATCTAACATTCAGTGGGCTAAAGCTCAGTTTTTTAGAAAGAGTTATGGTCCTCTACCCAATTGGCTTGGAGTTTACCAATGAAAGTGGATTGCTCATGGAGACATGTTCAAGTTCTTGGGATTTTTTTTTTTAGATATTCTCCAATGGACCTATATAACTATGATGTCCTCAAAGTAGATAAAAAAATAAACTATTGGATTACCAAACCTCTCTCTCTAGTTAAAATTTTTTCAACCTATTCTAAAGTCCTAGTTAACACTCATGTGTACATTTTTTCTTGTTGGGCCCCATTAAAAGGAACCTATAAAAATCTTAAAAATTTTCTCAAGGATTTTTTGTGGGCCAACTCTGAAGGTAACAAAAGTTTTCATAGAGTTGTCTGAGACATTTTTTGTCAACCCAGAGAAGCTGAAGGCTCAGAGTTGATTGACATTGCTAAGCAAGGGCTTGATTTATGTGCCAAATGGAATATTATATCTATTGAAAGATATGAATCTTGAAAAAATGTTCTTAGTGCAAACACCTAAAACTAACCACAACTGGCTTTCGATCAAAATTTAGACCGATTCCTACCAACCATTTCAAATTAAGCCTAGGAATCATTAAACATCCCAAATTTGCTTGTGCATCATTCATCAAAGCTCAGAATCACATTGAGGCATCCCTATTTTGGGATCCTATCATATGAAATAATAAACTCTCACATATTCATCCTTAATCACCTTGCAACATTACAACTATCAATTTGGCCTATGGACCTATTAAGTGGGATACTTGCACACTTAAATCAAATCTTGAAAGAGCTAAAAGGCTAATCTCAATCAATTAACAAGTTAAATATGATTAAATGCCTAGTTAAATTATCCATTTGAAAATATCCTAACCTTTCATTATTGCCTATATAAGTTGTCAATCTCTTTGAAAATATCTTAAAATATCTAATTTTGAGAGCCATGCCTAGTAATTGCAAATCATAATTACTTGACAATTATTAAATCTACTAGAGTTGGTTTTAACTCATATAGGGTTAGTTTGAATCCATCCCAAGACTAAACTCAACCTTAAATCACCTTGGGTGAGAGTTAATTCCTAAGCCTATAAATACAAGGCCATACCTCTTCATTTTTAATCTTGAATATTGTAGATTTATTATGCAGGATTTGCTCCATGAAACTCATGCCAATAGTGTTATAATGCCAAAATATTAACCTAAACAACATCAAAGCCAAAGTGCCAAGAATATAATGAGCCAAACATCCTCCATTGTCAAAGACTTCTTGATGCACAATCTGAGCAAACCATTCAACAAAGCCATTTGGATCTCCCAAAGAAGGTAAAAGAGTTATTGTCTTTTATATTTTTATTGTGATTTCATTTAGTTTTTGTTACTAAGCTCTCCTTAGATTCTAGGCTAGGAGTGTAAGTTTTAGTGTGTTTATTTGATTTTTATTGCTTGAACTAACATAATACTAACCACCCTTCTTGGATTCCTTGATCACAAAATGGCATGCCTGGTAGGACCCTAAGAACATCCCATACAACCAAAGAGATTAATATTCTACTTTTAGTTTTGCTAATGAATGCTTGATAATCTTCAAATTTTAAGTTTTAAATTTCTTTTTCACGTAATTCTATTTTTTTTGCAATACACAAGTTACACGGAGACTGATGTCGATTCTACAGGACTAACATCGATTCTCCCAAAATTGACATCGATCCTTATGTTAAGAATAAAACATGGTGGAAATTTGACCAATGTGAGGTTTTCTTGAGTTTTATGATCTTCATTTTGTGTTTTAGGGCTTGAATATTGTTTGTTTAACCATTTTCCTATAGGATCTAGAAAGATATTTGGTTTTAAGTTCATCCTACTAACAATATTTTTGTGAAAAACCATATTGTGTTTTCCTTTGTTTTTACAGAAACTGACATCGATATCTATCAACTAACATTAATCCCTATTTGGATTGATCGACATCGATTTCTATGAATTGAAATCAATCCCTATGTGTATCGATGTCGATCACTCTAAAATAGAAAAATAGGAAACTCGAGAGCTAATTTTGAAATATTATTTAAACATTCACTTTTGGGATTATAAGCAGACTAACCCTCTAACAAATTGTAGATCCTAAGGTGGAAAAAACCAAGTTTGAACATAGTTAAAATCTTGCATAATTTGTCTTTGGTGTTTAAATCAAACTTAGTTATTTTTATTCCTTAATTGTTTTTAAAGTTCTTGCAAGTTTTTCAACAAGTTCCAAGGGACAAAAATTTCACAACACATCTCATTTTGGAGCAATAAAATGAAATTTCACACTTAGTTACATAAGAGTTGTTTATTTTATGTTTGATTTGTTGAAGGTTATTTGTTTGAGCAAACTGAGTGATGCGTGTATTCTCTCCCCCAATCCCCTTTAGGGAACTTGAGTGACCAAAAACACTCATTTTTGTCTTGGTTGTTTTAGTCTAAAAGCATGAAAATAACATCACTAAGGCCCTCCCCAAATCTGTATGGTTTGGGTGACCCTAAAATGACCATAAAGTCTTTTCACTTGTATTTATTTTCATGCATTTTGGCTTCTGAGTGAGATTTCATCACCTCCTTATGGGTTTTTTAGGGAAGTGTTGACCCAGGAATTCAACTCTCAACATTATTTCAACCCCACTCCATGATGGGGTATATAAATTGAGTTGATGAATTATTGGGATGGTAGTTTGAGTGGTTAAACTACCTTCATTAGTGACTACTGCCCTCATAACGTATGATCAACTCGGACATCACACTACATTGAGCAAGCGATGGATGTAATGGTTGTGAAAAGGGCTAGACCTTTTCACAACAAGCTAGTTGATGTGGATCTAATTTATGTGAGCATGTTTTGTGTTAGCCACACTTGGGAACATCTAGAAATGAGAAAAAATTGATAGTTTAGAATAACCCTACTTGTTGTGGGCATACTGTTAATGCAATGTGATTATCTTAAAGTTTCGTATCATAGTACAAATTCTTGAGGAAGAGGGGGCCTAAAAATACTACCTTTCATGTGCTTTTAATTTTTGTATTAACAATTTAAAATCCTCTCAAGAGTGAGTATATTGATGGAATTCAATAGTATTTTGCAACCTTGTCAGTTTTAGGATTCAGGACATTACACTTAGGTGTGTTTGTCATTTTATCATTTATTACATGGTCTTGAGTCTAAAATATTCATTTATCTTACCACATCAAAATAAGTCTTGTTTTCACATTAATATTTTATTTGATGACATATTATGCCTCCCATTTGACATTATACATGTGCCTTAAAAATTTTATGACCTTTGTGGGTATTTGTCACTTGATTGAAAAGGGTGTCGTTATGCTACCCAACTCATTTTGAATCTTGTGCCTTTATGTCTTGAAACAAACCATTGATCGTATCTTTAAAGCATGATAACATCATTACACTACTTGAAACATTTCAAAACTCATTTTCCTTGTGTCCAAATTCTAATTCGAGACCAAAGCCATGTGTGCCTTTTGGATCTATACCTAGTGACATTATACTGTCCGTTCTTATCTAGCTTGTTATCTATTTCAAAGAAGCCTAGTTTTCTAAGTTGAGTTCATAACTAGACTTGACAAGTTCAAATCCAAACATTGATTGATTTTTGCCTATGCCTTGTGTAATTTTGGCTTAGACATCAATATTTCTCTTTTGGGTTGTGCAACTTAGGTTAATTATTTATGCAATTTGAAAACTATTGTTTATGCTTAGATTTGGAGAGTAGCCTATCTCCATATGCCTAAAGTTTCATGCCTTATACCAATTGACCAAGTTCATGTTTAAATTTGAATGCCTAGTTTATGCCAAAGTGTTTCAGATTTTTTAGGTTAAATATCTTACCTTTTTTGCTTAAAGTCTAGCTTTTGTGCCTTTTCCAAAAGACCTAACACATGCCTATTTTGAGCCTAGTTTTTGTGTCTTCTCTAAAAGACATAACAACTTTTATTTCTTTAGATTATACTTATTTGAAACACATTGTACCTAAATTTTGGCATTCTAATTTTTATTCAGACACTTGACCTTTTATTTAAGACATTTAACATTAGAAATTTGCCGTTAGACTATTTTGTACCAAGTTTTATCATAAACCTTTTGGAGATATAACTCTAATTTTTAGACCAAGTTAGACTATGTTTGGACCATTTGTCCTTTGGACCTTATTTTTCAGAGTTTGTAGAAATCTAGGCCTTTTTGTGAAACATTCATCATTGATTTAGATATGTCTCTTAGGTGATCCATGTACAATCCAAGTTATGATAACATGGTCACAGAAATTAACTTTGATCAAGACCCCTATGGTGAGGATGTGGTTTGTGAGATGAATCCTTATCCTCCTTAAAATACTCAATCTGGGTAACGAAGCCAAGATCCTTAAGAGAAATATGAAATGATACCTTCTATGGGATACTTAATGTACCAAGTTCATCCTTTCATGCCTAATGGCACCCAATACCCCACCTATACCATTAACCCTCCTTCAGATTGTGTGAGCCACCAAGCTCTACAACATCCAAGGATTACCATTCCAAGACCTCTTCCTTTGGCTTGTGCAAGATACCAAGCTTCATAATGCCCTACCATTACTATTTTAGGCCCTCATCCTTTGGCTCGTGATAAAAAACCAAGATTTTCAACTCCCTACCATTACCATTATAGGCCCTTCCAAGTATGGTAGCTTGTTATCCCAATAAAGTTGTGTAATTACGACTCGATGGGTCATAATTATTGTCCTAAGCTAGAAACCAACCTTTGTTAAGCCTATCATAGATAATCCTATCATTATCCAACCACCCGCCATTATTCATTCCTTGCCAACTATCCCCCACTTTAGAAAACCCATGTTGATCATCAAGTCACAACCAAACTAATCAATACCTTTCCAACCGAGCCAATCATTTGAAGACCAAGATATATTAAAAATTGGTATTTTACAATTGATTGTAAACCAAAGCCAAGAGAATCAACCAATCCATACTATTTTTGTTGAAACACCCATTTGTGATGAGAACCTGTGATGAATCAACTTTTAATACTATACATGTTGTCTAGGAGTCTCACTCTGACAAGCTAATCTTTGTTGAGTCACTTTTTAATGATTATAACTACCTTTAGGCAAATCATTATCATAACCATTGTCCTATTTTTATAGAGCCTCTATTTGACAAGCCAGTCTCTATGGGGTTGTATCTTGACCCTTTTCCCCTCATTGAGGAGTCTCACTTTGACAAACCAGTCTCTATGGAGCCCATTATAACATCATGGGCTGTTACTTATTCCATACAAAACATTCAACAATACATCATTGTATTAATATCTACACCAGATGAAGAATCAACATTAAATTTAGGTTTTATTTTTGAATTGACATCATATTTAACATCAAAAGTAGAATCAACATCAACCTCAACATCAAATTCAAATTCCTTTGAGTCAAACTCAACTTCAAAATCAAAATACATTCATGGTTGTTACAATATTGGTTACACATGCCTTGCAGATCAATTTGAATATATTTGTGATACTTCCATGGTTTTTGAGGATGATTAATTCAACATTGACACAAGTTATCCTAGTATCTTCTACGAGGATTGTGTTTCCTCTTTCCATTCCACTACCATTCCACATGCCATTAACACCACCCAACCTAGCCATTATATTGACATTCAACCTCCCATAAGTGTCAATTAGGAATGATAAAATCACATCTTATTGAACTGCATCCATGGTGACATATTAGTTGCCAAATATTAGGGGGACTAACACCACATTCATGGAAAAGAAGAACAATCTTATAGTGAAACCTTTTTGGAGGTGTTAGGGGACAATCAAAGTTCAAACTCAACATCTTATAGAGTAACCGTTTAGAAGGCACTAGAAGACAATCAAAGTCAAAATTCAATGTTCCTTAGTGAAACCTTCTCAGAGGTGCTATGAGACAATCAAGACAACTTTATTGGTGAAAACCTCTTCAAGGTGACAATAAGTAAGCACAATAGTTATTCACTGCCTGATGAAGACATTATTAAAGATAAAATCAATACAGATTCCAATCTACAATATAATTAGACAGTAGCTACTCTTAGGCCTAAACAATAGAAAAATATGGTGGTCTTATCGAGAGCATATTCAGAAATCTTCAACTCTGCTACAACAAAAAATATGTTGAATTTGAAATTAATAACATTCAGTGTGAATGGAAATACCAATCTTAATTTGTTACCCAGCCATTATATATTCCATTATCATCCACATTTACATTTCCAAATTAGACCTATCAACTATTATTTATCCATATTTACCATCCATGGCCATACTTTCCTATATAGAGGCTATAAAGACATCTTATCTGAAAGTTTGAAGGAACTAAAATCAATGACCAATGAGGATCACAACAACATTATTGGAGTCCAAATCTATAGTAGGTTCTTGATAGAGTAACTATTTATAAGAGGTGTGGGCTAGCAATTTACATGATTGACTTTTCTAGTTGTATCATGTGTTGATCAGGATGTGTATCTCCAAATCAACAGGATCAACATAAACATTTACCTTGAAAGAACTATTTACCTTGACTTTTCCATTTTTCATTTACTTTGCATTTTTCATTTTCCATTTCTCTTGCCATTGTTTCATACCCTACCATTTACCTTACCTTATCACTTGGGGGCAACACTATTACCATTATATTCAATTATCATAACATCACCATCCTTGAAACAATGCCATATCATATACTATTCTACCATACCATCCCTATTGACCAAGCCTATTTTTAGCCTTCCCTACCCAATGCTTTAAACCTTGGTTCCATTGGTTCTTTGAACACCTTCTACAAGGGGATTTTGATCTTGTTTCAATAGTTTCAAAATTATGTGTTTTATTGGCAGTTTATGAAATTTATATGATAATATATCTGGGAAGTTATCTTTCATTTACATTTGACTGGTGCCACTGATTATAACCACCTATGGGCAAATCAGTATCCCACCTTGTGTTACTAATTATAATTTCCTATGGGTAAATTAATAACATATACCTATGCCATTATTTCCTAATTATAACCACCTATGGGAAAATTAGGAACAACACCTTTTATCATGCATTACCACATCATCTTGCCATTACCATCATCATTTGCCTTGCCATTTACTTAAATTCATGAACTTGTTACTTGGTTTTATCTCACCACCTTTTATATGCAAAGAACTACCATGACTTGAGGTCCTAATGGGACTATGTAGGTTGTGATCAATTCATGTTGAGGTCAGCTCAGTCCCCCTTTTCCATACACTCTCACCATTTTACGAGTAACCTTAGACAACGCTCTTTCCATTTTGTGAGTGGTATATTATCAATCTCTAATGAGTTAAAATACCCCAAAAATTCCAAAAAAATTCAAAAAATTTCAAAATCCTAAACATTAGAAAATCAACATACAATTTCCTCAAGATATATAAAGCCTCAAAATCTAAAAACATATATCCTGTTTAACCTAGATATTCATCCTTGATCCAACCTACTGGGGTATATCCATTGTTGGTTCTAGTCCATTCCACTACAATTAGGGGTGTGAACTTCCCTTTTCATGTATCCTTATTTTGGGGCACCATTTGTTTATCGTTCCATTGAACCTTCACACATAGGTATTGACTTGGTTAATGACATGATGTTTTCTATTGTGTTTTATTTCATGCTTTCTGTGTGTTTATTTACTTAGTTGTTAGTTGTTTTTTTGTTTTCCTATTTGTTTACTTTCATTGTTGTGCCTTGACTTAGTCTATATGCATTCATTATGTGATTCCTTGTGTATTATTCTCAAGTATATCCATATTCATACGTCAACATTATCATCATGGTTTTTATCATTTGTGCATTATTTTTTGTTATTTATTGGATTGGGAGTCACTATTGATGGATATTTAAGCTAAGTTATCATGGTGTTTTATATCATGGTGCATACCATCATGTGCTATATCAAAAATCATTTTGGGAAGTCTTACAAGCAATGGAGCCACAAACACTTCTCCTTGGTAACCTTGGTAAAATCCTCCCATCCTCCTTGATCAAATCAACCAATTGACCATTCTAGTTGTATCAATGCTAATAAGGATGAGCATATCTACATTAATAGGTACAATCAAATCATTCATATTGATCAATTCCTATTGTTCTATTCATGTCTTTCATCACTTTGCACATCCTCCTATGCCTGGTTATGTTTGGCTTCTTTAATCATTAGACCATCACATCTACATTTGTGTTTGTTCATCTTTAATATATGCAATAAGTTATATCCTTGAGTTTTGCTTGCCAATCTAGCCTACTGGGGCACAATAAAAAAAATCATTATTCAATCCAGGTCATCTTAATGATTATAACCAGATATGGACAAATAATCATTTCTACTCATCTTCCCTACTAGGGTATATGTTTGTGCCACTAATTATAACCACCTATGGGAAAGTTAGTGTCTTAACTTTTATTACTGATTATAACCACCTTTAGGAAAATTGGTACTCTTTTAAATCAATGAATGCAAGCATTCTCTTGACTGGATTAATCTCACCCATGGGTTAATTTCTTTCTTTTTCTTGCTTCTTTTCAAGGGACCGTCCATCAATCGTATGTGTCAGCCACTCCCTCAAGGGGGCATCATTATAGGCTCCCCAAACATTATTTGGAGCTTCTTATTCAATCATTATCCTCTTTCATTCTTAATGACCCATTTCATTTTTTGAGATGTTACTGTATCTATAACTTGAAACATCTTCCAAAATAGGGGCAAATTGTAGACACCTAAAAATGGACACAACTAGCTTCCCCTAAACTTCAGACTGATGCCTACCAACCATTTCAAATTAAGCCTAAGAATTACTAAACATACCAAATTTGATTGTGCATCATTCATCAAATCTCAAAATCACGTTGAGGCATCCCTATTCAAGGTATCCTATCATATGCAATAATAACCTCTCATAGATTCATCCCTAATCACCTTGCGGCATCACAACTATCAATTTGGCCTATGAACCTATTAAGTGGGGCACTTGAACACTTAAATCAAATCTTGAAAGAGATAAAAGGCTAATCCCAATTAATTAACAATTTAAATATGATTAAAATGCCTAGTTGAATTATCCATTTCAAAATATCTTAGCATTTTATTATTGCCTTTATGATTTGTCAAACTCTTTAAAAATATCATAAAATATCTAATTTCGAGATCCATGACTATTAATTGCAAATCATAATTACTTGACAACTATTAACTCTATTAGAGTTAGTTTTAGCTCACCTAGGGTTAGTTTCAACCCATTCCAAGCCTAAACTCAACCTTAACTCACCTTTGGTGAGAGTTAATTCCTAAGACTATATGTACAATGCCATACCTCCTCATTTCTAAGCTTGGATATTGTAGAGTTATTATGTAAGATTTGCTCTATGAGACTCATTAAAATAGTCTTATGATGCCAAAATATTAATCTAAGCAACGCCAAATCCAATGTTCCAAGAAGATAAGGATCCAATCAACCTCCATTATCAAAGACTTCTTGATGCACAAGCCGAGCAAGCCATTTAGAGATCCCAAGGAAGGTAAAAGAGTTATTATATTTTATCTTTTTTTTTGGTTTTCATATAGTTTTTATTACTAAGCTTTCCCTAGTGTCTAGTCTAGGAGTGTAAGTGTTTATTTGAGTTTTATTGCTTGAAATAACACAATACTAACCTCCCTTCTTGGATTCCTTGATCACACTTAGGAATTGAATTTTTACAAGGTGTCCTTATGGCTGAAAGGCTTGGAGGAACTTGGGATTTCAAAACCTCCTCATCTCCCCAATTATTATTAAGATCACTGGAATCTTTGTTGTCAAAATTGTCTAAAAAGTATGGGATGTTATCAAACCATGGCTGATTTGAAAAGGGGATGGATTCTAGATTGGCCTATCTATGAAATATTATTCTCTATGGTGGTCACCTATTATCATTATCAATAAGAAACCTTCAACAGAAGCTCACAAGATTAAAATGTTGGGGCTCTTTTGTTAAGGCACTAAATTTTTGGGGGATATTTTTTATAAGCATATTAGATCTTGGCTAACTTGGGATAACCTCATATCCAAATTTAATCTTAATGCTTAGGATTTTGATTTAATTTATGAGATTCAAATGGTTGTTTATGATTATGATTTGCGCAAAATTGGTGTTACAAGTTCTCCTCGATGGGGGAAGTACTAACATTATCCTACATCCAATCATATGCTTTGATATCAACCTTGGCTTTGTTATCAATGACTATCCCCCAAAAAAACTTATAAAATGCTCAACAAACAATGGAAAACTAATAGCTACCCCTTTATTTAGAATAGGAGATTTCATATTGTCTATTTTTCTATAGTGGTGCCTAAGAAAGTCATTTTTTCTTGATGTTTGTTATATGAAGGTCCCCTTGAGGGAGAAATATTACTTCACATTGGGATTCATCCTTCCATATGTCTTGATTGTTGGCAAGCTAAGTCCTTAAGCACATCTTTTGGTTGTGTTAGAATTCATGATGCATAGAGTCGGATTCATTCATTGTTCTAATATTATAAGCCTAAACCATTCACTTGGAGCATCATCATTTTAAGGGATTATGTCCTCCTCGAGAAATATAAGCAAATATGGCATATATTTTGCATTGAAATCCTTTTTATTCTATGGAAAGATAGGACTACTGCTACTTTTAATAAATAAATCTTAGATAGTGATTTTTATATTTATAACATAATTTGTCTTGTCTAATGTCATGCTTCAAATTCAAGTTAAATAAGATAAAGTGGAGATGGAGATTATGAATATTATCTCACTTATTGACCATTATGGTAGTGCCTAATGCATAATCAGCAGAGTACCACTAGAAGATCCCCAACATGGCTTTCAACAAAGATAGTAGGATTAATGGGGTCATGGTAAATCACATAGCCATGACCATCATAGATCATGGAATTGATTAGTCTTTTAAATGACTCCCCCTCTCCCCAAATGGACATTTTATCCCTCTAAAGGGTCTTAAGTGTGATTGTCACCCAACATTGATCCTGATCATGTAGGGTTTGTGTCTCCAGGTGGATATGGGTAAGAGAAGTTTCTTTAGTTGTCTCTTGACATCTCACCCTGCCATGCTCAAATTGAAGAAGTGGAAGAATAAAATAATAAAGATGATGGTTGGACCATACTTGATACATCTCCCCCTATAGGGGAGGTTAGGGAGACAAATATGATAGTCCTTCACTACCTCCTCCTTCATCTCTGGGGTTGGTGACTCTAATTTCTTAATGTGTTATTTATTTTTATTTTATCTCTTGAACTTATAATGACAACTATGATGTAATGTAATTTTAGTGTATTTGATTTCTTGAGTTCTCCCAATGTGTTTTAGATTTGGGGCATGTTGCCATACCACCCATATTTTTTATCACACATGTATTATGTTTTTTCTTTATAAAAATAATGCATGTTTCAATTAAAAAATTAAAAAATAACATTCATTCATGGTGGTGGAACGAGGATTATAATGAATTAAAAATATATATGAAAGTGTATTTTAATGGTTAAAGTTAAATGTTTCAAAAATAATAAATTATGATTAGTCCTCTCAAAAAAATAGCCTAAATGGTTGAATAACCCTACCATGGTAAGAAAAATAATGTAAAAAAATCCATCATTACAAGTAATAAAGATATATGTCTACCGTTCTATATGATTGTAAACAACATGATTTTTACCTTTAGTGCAATCTATCCCAAATATTGGGTTAAAACTAAACATTAATTTATATCACAATTTGCATACATATTGGTGATTAGAAACAACTTGACACTGACCAACTTGGTATAATTGATCTTTTTTCTTCCATTATGGAATACATTTTAGACTAATTATAATGCTTGTAACTAACCAATACCAATAAAGTCTCAAAACATGCTTACATGCCTTATAAATTTTCCATGACTCAAGATCAAATTCCAACTGTCATATGGCTTTCACTAGATCTAAAACCTATGGGCCACATAACAACCCTAAGACTACTAGAAGAGGTCACCTACCCCAATATTTTGAGGTGGAGGAGGAATGTGACATTGATTATATATAATAAATGATAATATATCTTCAGGAGCATCCTGAACACAAGGGAAAGGATCATGCGGGTGTTTTTCACCTTATGATGGCACCCCATGTGGAAAGTCTTCCTTGACCAACTCATAATTTTTCTACATAACTTGGAGTAAAAAAAATTATGGTTTACTCATTTCTTTCCTTGTTGACCATGCCTAGTTTTTCTACTAACATGGCAGGCCTTTATTTTAGTAGGTCTGATCAAAGTTTTCATGGTAACACCAACATCAATGCTATGACTAACATATCCCAACATGGTACTCAAGCCTCCACTTATAACCAAAAAACTCACTGATCCTAATCAAATCATGTTATAATAAATGAGCCAAATGGATAACATTCAATTTAGTAATAGTGCTTAGATGATAAAAATGAAAAATTGACTTTATCATCTTCAGTGGGGAGTGCCAAATCTAAATTACCCCCCTCCCCCTTTGAGACATTCATGGTAATCTCATTTCAAAATTACTACTTCATAATAAAGGAATCAAACATCTCCAAAATGAACTCTTAGCCCCCCAAATCACAAAAATTGACATAGGTGGCATCAATCTTATGATATCCTATAATAGATCTATAGATCTTGCTTTGTATTTGAAGGCTTTTGGTAACCTCTATAAATAATGGATTAAACAGAACACCTTTATTGCTACTAAATTGATAGCCAAAACCTTCTTAAGTGATGTTTTAGATTGGTTGCAAAAAACTAAAATCTACCTCCATATATATCTTATAAGACTTAGTTAATGTATTAGTGCAATAAGTCCTATCCAATGATTTTCTTGAAAAAACTTGTCTCACTTCATTAATTGTAAGCAAGCAGACAATGAGCCTGCCCAAGACTTTATCAATGTTGGAAATATTTAGCCAATAAATCTAAGAACAATATGTCAAAATTAAACCTCTTCCACCTTTATACTAATGTGATAAATCCAAAAACACTATATATCATTAAGACCAATTCTCCAAAATCAATGAAGGAAGCCCTCAATCAAGCTAAATGTCAAAATATCATTGTAATATAATTTGAGCCTTCCCAACCCAAGCTTGGAACTCGAGTGCTTATGAGATATAAAAATAATAATGGTATAAATGATGATGTCTCTTACAATTATGATTCTAATATAACCATCAATGTTATTTTTATTAGAAGCTCTAATGAAGAGACTATTTCCCCACCTATTCCTAAAGCCCCTTCCAACATCTTGATCCTAATTCACAAGTTAATAATTGTGAAATCCAGCAGCCTCTATCCATAGTTGAGATTAAGAAACATAATCATAGACCCTTGCCTAGAGAGTTTGACACTTCCCATCCTAATTTTCATTGGTATGATCCTTAAAACAATTTTGGTTCCATGAAAATTGGGGTCATTCTCATGAGACTTGAAAACAACTTAAACACCTTTCTTTTGAATTTTTTCTTGGTGCAAACTTAAATCAAAAAGCCATAGAAAAAATTGTGTTGGGTTTACTAGATTTTATGCATAGGATAGGATGACTTACATTACCATATTTCTTTTGATAGACTAGGTCTCAAATAAGTTCAATCGAAGAAACATTATATATACTTGGACAACAAGAAGGTAAGGACTAATGGTATATGTATGGAGGAGAATAGAAAAAGGCAAATAATAAAAAAAGGAAAATCATATATTAATTCTCAGATCGCACTAAAATACATGATAATTTTAGCACATGTAATATTTTTAATCAAATTTATAACTCCACATTGGCCTCCTAATAAATTTGAGGTCCATTGGAGTGTTATAGGCCAATAGACTAGGGTAGGATATCACATTTCCTCATTATATCTCCTTAAATTCTAGTGTCACCTAGTTTCTAAAACAAGAACCCAATATTCATATTAGATCAATGGTTTTGTAAGGGGTCATGAGAAGTGAGGAATATGTTGTGAGAAGGTATGATTCTCTTAATTTTCATGCATATATCCTTCATGATATGATTCATATACTTACTAGTTATCCTAAACTTGTGTTTGCTAGGTGGGATTCTATAGGTCCTTAATGTCAAAAGCTCTTAACCTTGCCCACTTATGTGGAGTGTCTTGTGGTGCTAAGGATTTATACATCACCTATGTGGTGCTTGCATCCTTTATTTTATCATATATTCTTTGATATTTATTTGATGGATATTGTTTTTAGTTGATCACATCCCTTCCTATCTAGATTCAAATTTTAATTTTAACCACCATTTATAACACCACTTGGATTTTCAGTTTTTGAGATTCATTGTAAGACCTTAGAGAATGCAACCAAGCCTTTCTAAAAAATCCCCATCACCATTTCACATCCATACCATCATAGTCATCATAGTCATGTCTCTAAACGGTTTTTCTTTCTTACATCATATTTAGTACAAGCACTAATTTTGAATTTTCACTCTTTGATGTTTTTTGCTTATTTTTTATGCACATCCTTATTTGATTTAATTTGAATTTACTTATATTATATTTAATTTATAATCATTTTGTGTTTTTTTAAAAGTTCGATTCAAGTTGACTTTACTTGTCTTACATTGATGATATATTTTTCATGCATATCCTTGTTTGATTCTCTTTCACATTTTCTTACATTAGATATTTTATTTTCACAATTATTATTTGCATCTTATGACTTAATTTGTCTTACATTTTGATGTTATTTTAGATTTTTATTTAAAATGTTTGACATATCTCATGTTGTGTCTTACTTACATTTTATGTGTTTTGCATTCATGTTATCTCATTTATATATCATTTATTTGTTGATTTTTATATTTATTTAAGATTTTATTTTTCATTGCTTTAGCTTTTGATATTTTAGACCATGAATTTGCTCGCATTTTATAGGAAAGATTAAAATATACATCACAGTTTCCCATGGCATGATAATTAAACTTAAATGCATGCTACAAGTAAAATAACTCATAACATCATTTCCAGCATGTAGATAACACAATGAGTCAAAAAAACATCTCTATATAAATGTCTTAGTTTTCTACATAAATACATATTGATATATCATCTATACATAAAACTATAGTTGAGTACAATGCAGGCATTGGGCCTATAGATCACCTTCAGGCCCCGAGGGTGAGATGTCATACTTGTTATATAATCTCTAGACAAAGTAGTTTGGAAGATCAATCATAGTGTCTGAGTTTGTAATTGCAAGCCCTAGACTTGTCCCTCTAGATAAGCCATATGTGCTTTCAATCATACCACTTGTCATATTGTATCCATATGTGCAACCATATCCATGGCCAATGCCTACCACACTACCACCACATCTCCTCTTTCCCTTGTGGGTGTTACCACATAAATTACAACATGCTTGCAGTGCTTGAGATTTGTAGTAACCTCTCCAACCAATTTAAACCAACTCACATGTGCTCTAGCCAAAGGTGTTATGGTATTATCTATCCCCATGGTATCACATTGAGTCAAAATGAGCTTTGAAACCTTGTGATGAGTAACCTCCTCTAGATTCCTCTATTGTGCCTATTTCATCATCACATATGAAAAATGTAAACCAAAATCAAAATTAGATCTCTCATATGTGTGTGTGTGTGTGTGTGTGTGTGTGTGTGTGTGTGTGTGTGTGTGTGTGTCTATATATATATATATATATATGCAATATAAATATCACTAGTACCAAACATGTATATCTTTAACTCTAGGAAGAGGAAAGGGAAACATAAACTTAAACCTTTACATACCTATAGTCGTATCATCACCATGGTTTCCCAAGACATGTCTGTTATCATGGATACATGTTGAGGTGAATCCTAGTCATCTTTCCTATGGGATTACTTCAGTCTGTCAAGTCATTATCTATGCTTGCCTCTGTAGGGTCTATCTATTAACTAGACTTGCCTAGGATCTCTCTATCTCTATGGCATGGATATTTCATACCTATACCAACCCTTTCCTTGTGTTTCCCTCTATCACTATTGTCATCATATATCCATAATTAGTTGATGGGGTCTCACAATTGGGAATATAACTAACATCCCTTATTACCCCACTCCTCATAGTTCCCTTGCATATCATGCCCAAAGAGGTGGGACTATCAAAGGTGGTACTGGGTGAGCCAGTTTGAACTGCCTTAAGATGTGGTCACATATATGTGTCTCAAACCATCATGTTTAATATCTATTAATCCATATCTGTGTCCTTACCTACAAATTGGTTGTTCATGATGGTCATGTATCAACATTGCTAGTATAAGGCATCCAATCTATCTAATTCCATCTTATGGTCTCTAGATTAAGCACTTATGGGATCAATTAAATGGTTTGGCTCTGCACTAATCTCCTCACATGTGGGAGACCATCATCACTATAAAAAGGTAATCTTATCATTATATACATCATAAAAATCTCATAGATCCAACTTATAAAAATAATCACAAGACTCATCATCTACTGGACTCAGATCATAACACTATAGAATTATGTACTAGTTGCACCCATGTGGTTGCTCCCATGTTATATAAGGTGTCTTACTCTAACACTAATCAACACATAGATATAATGTATATGGGTAACTCTCCTTCAAACTTATGACACAACACATGCATGGCCATAATTCCAATAAGGGTTTTCTAAATATCTAGAATGCCTGATAGTATACCTAGAACATTTGTACAATAAATTATGCTCATCATACTAATTTGAATCATTAGTCCATAGGGATATCTCTTTTCGCTCATCCATAATCTGAGGTATGTCACACACCATAGGAGTTACTATAATAGGCAACCCCAAAATTCCATAAACATCCTCTAATGTAATGGGCAACTCAATAGTATCCCCCTCCACCTCCCTGTTAAAAGTGTCAGTGGTCCTCTCCCATAATCCCAAGAACATCATGATGAGCTCCACTTTGATAGGCACACAACACATCCCCATAATCCCTCTAAATCTTAGTATGATGAGTTGAGTTATATCTACCATTAATAACCTCTTTATCAAGTTTGATATCCAACTCGCATCTACACTCCACCACAATCTTTGTTGTCCCTAAAAAATATCAAATAACATATCACAATTAGATTCTTATCAATAAATTTGAAAATAAAAAACTAAAGAAAAATATTACTTGAAAGTTAAAAATCTCCTCACATTTTATTGTACCAAACTTTATTCCTATTTTTCTCACTTTCTCTACTTCATTGAACAAACATCCAACTACACCAACTATGCTTCACTTTCTTACTGCAATGGACATGCCCTATGGTAAAGACTATGCAAAAATTATGATTATACTAGCCATATAATATGGTATTATCCAACACATCACTCAGCTTTATCAACATTTAATCATCCTACTACATCAACCATACCCTATCTATCACATGTACTAAGATTTTCAATTGCATTGGCCAAGTGCCAAACTGCATTGGTCATGTTTTACTCTCTAATACTACCAACCTTACTCTATGGTATTGACTAGTTGATCAATTTTCTATTTTATTAGCCAAAACTTTGCTTGACTGTATCAGCCATACCCTATGCTATCAACCAAGAGTTAGCTTTTTACCTTACAAACTGTATCAACATGGACAATACAATTTATAGAGGATGGAAATTTATTTCCTTTGACCTAATAAATACCCTTGACCCTAGTTTTGAATTTTTTTCAGCTACCCATTACCCATCTTATTTTTCTTTTGTTTTGAGGATTGTTGGGGAAAATTATACTACATGAATTTTCCCTAGTGCCTAAATTTCCTAATCTAGTTCATTTTTACCCAAAATGACAAAATGGATAATAAATGCACCACCTACCTATAGGGACATATCCATAACTTTAATACATCCCCTAACATCTCCACATCCTCATCTACAAACCATAATCTATTAAAGTGATAATTTAGTCACACAGAGCTTTGGGTTTTCCAAAAATAACAAGTGCACAAATGAATACTATTTACCTATCTATAGTAAAAATTTCTAATTTTGAAACTTTTAGTTATTTACTGTGAGATTATATTTTTCCCATATCTTTGTTTCCATAAGTCATTTTCATGAACCTAAATAAGCCTTAGAATCTTTACAAACAAATTAGATTTTTATCTTATTTTTCAGGTCTGCCTCTCGGTCTTCTCATTGGGAACCTTCCATTACCTATGACTCAGGAAACATTATCTACAATTAGAAACGTAAGTGAATGTACATAATTTAATTTAATTTACTTTAAGTTACTTTAATTTCTTTCAAAATTTTATTTTGAATATGCTCTTTAGTGTTGTTATGTATCTATCTCAAAACACCATCCTAAGTTACACTATTATGATACGTGTTGAGCTTTAGGTGGGGCATATATATACACATAATATTTTCTATTTTATCACTTTAATAATGATTTCTATTATAGTGTCTTTTCAACACATCAATTTTTGAGTGCATTCCTTAAAGGATGCATCAAGGGACTACTTATGGTACTTTAGAGAGATGTTGATATTCTATCATGTTACACCATAACTACTACCCATTTGATCTCCTCTGAATCTCTATATGTTTTTACTCTCCATCTAATTTTTGTCTATATTTTATAGCTGACCTATATCCCATGGTATCATCTTGACTAATGACATATGTTCTATGTTTTTACCCTTCATGTATTGCATCAGATAGCCTAATACAATTCTAAGTGTGTGTTTTGACATTTATACTATACTGGCCTGATTGATACCATATTGTGCTAGCTAACATCTTTTAAATGTATCAAATTGGTTGATACCATCAAATTAGAGTCTGAGTTTGATTTTTGGTATTATAATAATATATATAGGGGTCATATTTCATTCCTAATAAGAAATATCACATTTGTACACTATGATTTCACTTGCATATCTACCCTAAGGAGTATTAGGGAGAGTTAATGGATTAGAGCCTTATATTGGAGATTTTATCTTATGGTGTCATTAAATATCAATAGGAGAGGTCATTGGGAGTTCCTAACTAAAGATATTTAGGTATTCATCAAATCATTTTAGGTCTTCAATCTATATCAATCTCTTACAAAGTACCACTTGAGCCAAAGAGATTTAAGCGTCGATGAGTCTACCCCAAGGTACTAAGTATTTTTATTCCTATACTCTTTCCTATATTTAGTAAAATATATGTTGCTTATTTCTTTGTGGATTTATGTCTGTGTCCTTATTTAGGCTTCTCTTTATATGGGATAAACTAGGAAAGATATAGGGTTACTTAGGATTTCCATTTGTCACCTTAGGTTACATAGACTTCCACTTGGTTGACCATTACACCTTACCTTATTTACAATAACTTACCCATCATTTAATTTACATGTACCCCTTAAAAATCATTTACTTTACTTGGATCTTTAAAATCATTTACCTTTGTTAAGGCCTAGTGAGAGTTATATCCCTATGTCATGGGCTTAAGATTTGGAACCCTTTCCTCTTGAGATTTGAGTTGTAGATTACCCTTTGTTATATCTATGGATATCATAGGCCATTACCCACTAGTATAATTATATATAGGATTTATTTTATTGACCATATTAGAATACAAATCGATTAATAGAAAGAGGATAGTTATAGTTAATCCTAATCCATACATATAGTTTGGACCACCAAGTGTTTCTTATCTTTTTTCATCTAATCAATCCATAAAACACTCAAAGTCAGAAATGTCATAATCTCATATAAACCTTTAATAATATGTTGTAATTTATAGATTTGGTCATTTCAATGTTTTGAGCTTCCTCTCCTATTATTATCTATGCCAAGTGATTAGGACCATCACTTAACTTACCCATTTTGATGATCACAAAAAACTAAAATTATTGAAATAAAAAAATCCATCTACATATTCACCCATAAACTACCTTCTTGTTAGTGAGGTACTTTAAATCCTTGTGGTTTATGAATAACACCAAAAAATTAGTGATAAAGTACAACCTGAACGTTTGGAATGCATACACCATGACAAGCACTTTATGTGTAATTATGGTGTAATTACACTCAGCCAATGTGAGTTTCCTACTCAAATAATGGATGGGTTGGTTGAATTTATCATTCCTCAACTATGTAAGGATATAGCCAATTATAGATAAATGCCTCTACATATACATTAAAATGGGTATCCTAGTATAGAAATATGAGGATCAACACACTAACGAGTTTTTCCTTGATTCAATTTGTCAAAATCCTCTTTCTATTTTCCTATCCAAATGAATGAGCCATATTTGTGCAAGAGTTCCTTGAGGGGCATGACAATATTATTTAATTAACTTCTTGTAGTTTCCTATGTGATATATGAATGCATGCACATCCTATTAGGTATTAGGTGACTCTAGCTATGATATGATAATATTAATGGGAACTAAAAACATTCATTCTTATCAATAACGTGACCCAAAAAGGTGTCTAAGTCTATTGCAAAAACATGTTTCTTAAAATTGAGTAAGATTTTTTAGTTGATGACATTGCTAAAACATCAATGTAAGTTATTTAGGGTGATCCTTTACCAATCCATATATGGTCCAATCATCAAATTAAACATATATGAATTGATGGATGAAATATTTTAATGTAGCGATCATGACACACAAAAACATAAAAAGCACATTTTATCTAGAAAGGCATCACATTATAGGTGAATGAACCTCACTCGGTCATAAAATTCATAAAATTTGTATTATGTTTATCTTAGAGAAACCATCATTAAAGGTGTAGTTTTCACAATCTATGACACCCTCTAGTATTTATTCCATGAATGGAGTTGGAAAAGAGCTAGTTTCACATGAAAAATTGAGGGGTATAAAATCCACACATTATTATGCACCCATACTTATTTATGATAATTAGAATAAGACATACCCCATTCAAACTCCTCAATAAGATAGATTATTCCAATAACAAACATGTTTTTAATCTCCTCCTTGAACTTTATGTGGAGATTTGGGTTCATTCACTAGGGCCTCTTCTTAATAAATCATATGTCGTGACCAACTTAATCATCATATTTCCCAAGGAAGATTGAATACCCTTCATCTCATTATAGTTACATGGAAACATATCTTAATACTTGTATAATAATTCAGCAAACCTGTCCAACTCCTTATTAGACTAATAATCACTAATTGTGGCAAATTTAGGTTCTTCCTTAGTATTGATGTTCTCATTAATAATTTTCAATGGGCCATGATATTACTTATTGGAGTCCTCCTACACATCCACAATTTCTTGTGCCCTATAAGGAGTCTCAACCTTGAGGTGATCACTACCATCTTAAGGTGGAATCTATTCGACCTTGCACACAACCAATTCCTTTTTGCATTTATATTATTAGTTTCACTCCATCCATACTTCATCATCATTTTCACTGGAGTCATTGTTTACATAGCATTCCTTTAAAATTTTTGATAACAAGAGGCATTTATTGCTATGTATTTTCTTGATGTGTTCCTCCATGATGATGTCATCTTCTATAATGGTTTGATGCATCCATTGTAAGGGTTGTTAAAGTTCAAGCTTGGGTGAAGCAAAATAAAATGTAAGGACAAAATCAACCCTCACCCCCTCCCATTTAGTAGTATCTCTACACATATTGAAAATAATATACCTAGTATGGGCCTAGGTTTGAAATGTGCCATAAAAATCATGGACCTAAAGTCTCACTAGAAAATGGTCTGGGCTCTTTATCCATACTTCTTTATAACTATGGATATGTATAACCAAGGAAGAATGCCCATTATAACTAGGCAATCTTTGCTTGATATTGTTTCACTCTAAACATGTGAAAATGGCCTCTTTCACAATGACATACATTGATAGATTAGGTTTATGTGTTTCCCACAAACACATTATTGTGATCTTCAAGGGTATATACAAAGGCATGCATCCACTCATTCTCATTTGGTACATATCCTTCCATGTCATTTACATATTTAGTAATTTTTACTAAGACGTGATAATGTGAAAGTGTTGCAGGTTTCCCCTTATTGAGTTTGAACACTTTTTCATTTTGGGTGTGGGTAGTGCAACCCAAATCTTTGTGCTTGAAGACTAGCTAGATCTAGTGTTAATGTTCTTAAAAATTTCATGTGTTGTATATTTATTTGTCTTTGAATTCATCATATGAATCCTACACCCAATGATCACATCTGACACTGGTAGTGTCAAAGATGGAATTTGCATCATCCCAAGTCATGACTCCATCACTATCTGGCTCCAAATACTCAGTTCCCTACATAGAGATATTATATATGTGATTCACCTCTTCATCCATATCAATGCTTTCAACATAATTAGGTATGTGATAATTGTATAGAGGAAAGATAACACATTTTTCACCATTTTCAAAACTCATATAACATTTATAAATGTGCATATTTGTATTGTTGGTATATCATCATAGCATACTAAGACGAAATGCAGGATAAGTATAGGCATCAACCAACTTGATAGATTCAAATTTACTATTAAAATTCACACATATTATATGGATAAATACATTATTTAGAATCCCCAAAGGTTGGACATGTGTATTTTTTTCCAAAAAGAGTATAAAGGGTGAGGGTCTTAGAGTTGGGCTAACCATTTTCCCCTAAGATTATTTATTCAGGATGTTTACTTCAACACTAGTTTAAATGAGGATGTCACATACCGATCATCCATCAATAGTGGAATTAATCATTACTTATTGATTGCACCTAATAATTAATGCAGTCCCAATCTTGTGTTCCCTTGCTTGTTGTGGATCTAAAGGTTCGTTAGCTTGACCCATAATGTTTTATATCAATAAAAAATTAAGCAAGGGGATAACTACCCCTAAGCATAAAAGGGTGAATAACTTTGAGAGGTCATCAGCCTATTTTTTTCCCTAGCATTATACTGAAGTGCTTCCCATTTTGCTTCCCTAGATTTGGTTCCCATATCCTTTACATGTTGAAACTCACATTGTTGATTCTGAATCACATCCATTGTCTCTTAAAAAATTAATTTCAAGTTGAGGGCACTAGTATAACTAATGGCTATTGAAGGATCTATGTGATGGACCTTTTCCTTAGGTTCCTCCTCTATGCATGATTGAGTTGTGATACAACTAAGTGTAGTAATATTAACTTAAAGGTATTTTGTACTTAAAAAATTAAACACATAATTTTTTAGTGCACCAATAATAATAGTTTTAAATTGACTTTTTCAATGTCATTTTATGAGTATTATTGGGATTTTTACTATAAACTATTTGTGCTTCAGATCCCACTAGGAGCAAGTCAAGTTTGTAAAGAAAATCTTGCACAAGTGAATGTGGTAACATGTTGATCAATATTGACAAAAGACTATTTGAATAATTTTTGTTTTAGTGCTATGTAATCTAATGTTTGTATGCATTTGAAATTTGATCATATTTAACTTTTATTCAATTTTGTGGTCATTGAATGTGGCATTTATTATATTTGGTGCTTGTCCAATTTGATTTAGAACTTGTCTTATCTAGCTTTCATTTAATATTATTTGGCACTGTTTGTTTCAAGGTTAGAATGATTTATCGACAAAGTGGATTTTTAAAAGCACTAGGATGAATTGTGGTAGACTAAATGTCCACGTGCAACTCCATGCAAAGTTAAAAATAGATAAAACTATTTGTTCTAGGAAAGAGTATTCAAAAAAATATTAAAATCACAAAGGGATTTTAATGGCATTTCAAATTTATGGTGCAATCAATTTTTTTTAAGAATATTTGAAAACATTTTTGAAATTTTACCGTTAATGATAAAAGTAAAATTTGTAATGAGATATTCCATAGTGGAGAATTCTA